>LR548677.1:0-27061 GCA_900536415.3 Caenorhabditis sp. 38 MB-2015 | reverse complement strand
TCAGAATCAACAGGATTCAGGCTCCAGAACACGAGGATTCATGGTACAAAGACTAGGATTCAGAATCAACAGGATACAGGCTTCAGAATACGAGTATACATGATACTAGGATTCAGAATCAACAGGATTCAGGCTTCAGAAGACGAGAATACATGGTCCCAGGATTCAGTGTTCCCGGATTCAGAATCAACAGGATTCAGGCTTCAGAATACGAGTATACATGATACTAGGATTCAGAATCAACAGGATTCAGTATTCAATATTCCAGAATTCATGGTACTAACATTTAGGAGTCAGAATCAACAGGATTCAGGCTCCAGAACACGAGGATTCATGGTACAAAGACTAGGATTCAGAATCAACAGGATACAGGCTTCAGAATACGAGGATTCAGGATACTAGCTTAAAAACACTTCTCAAATGAATTTTCAAAAAAAAAATATTTTGAAAAGTCTCTTGAAAATGTACACTTTTTCAAAAAATGAACATTTTCAGAAAAACAATTTCCAGATTTTAATTTTTCCCCAAACATCCTGATACCTTTGAGCATAACTGTTCAAAATATGGAGCATTTTGAGCACCCAAAATCCATCCACCTGCCTTCAAATCAAATGAAAGGCACAATATGGAAAACCCGTAATCGAAAATAAGTAAAAAAAAAAAAGCAAGCTATAAAAACGTGGAATTTGTGTCAGCGGCAATCTCCTCCAAAATCAAATCCACTTGTTGTGGTTCCTCCTCTTCGGTCACCAAACTAGCCCGACTCTTCATCGTGTCCTGCCGCACAATTGCCGTATTCGGCAAATCGCCGATGCCGTTTGGAATTGTTGCGGTCACGGCGTACATGCTACTTGGTCGACGACGACGAAGTTCGTCGTTCGAGCTTTTGTTGATGTTGTTGTTATTGTTATTGTTGTGAGGTTTGTCTTGGAGAGATAGCTTTTTCACTGGAAAATTGAAAAATTGTGCTTTTTGTGGGAAATGGGGGATTTAGAGGAACATTGATGGGCGTTTTTTCCAGTTTAAAAAGCTATTTATTCACATTTTTTGACATTTTTCGACATTTCTCTACATTCCTTGTCAATTCTCGACGTTTTTCTATTTTATTTTGGTTGTTTTTTTGTATTATATACCAAAAAATGAACATAAATAGAGAAAAATGTTGAAAAATGTTGAAAAATGTCTATTTTTTGTCATTTTTCGACATTTCACTACAATTCTTGTCAATTTTCGACATTTTTCGACTTTTTTTGGTTTTTTTTTCTGTATTATATACCAAAAAATTGAACATGAATAGAGAAAAATGTCTATTTCTTGTCATTTTTTGACATTTCTTGACATTTTTCTACATTTCACTACATTTCTTTACATTTCACTACATTTCTGGTCAATTCTCGACGTTTTTCAACATTTTTTTGGTTTTTTTCTGTATTATATACTAAAAAATGAACATAAATAGAGAAAATGTAGAAAAATGTCTATTTCTTGTCATTTTTTGACATTTTTTGTCATTTTTCTACATTTCACTACATTTCTTTACATTTCTTTACATTTCTGATAAATTTTCGACGTTTTTCTATTTTATTTTGGTTTTTTTTTCTGTATTATATACCAAAAAATGAACATAAATAGAGAAAAATGTTGAAAAATGTCTATTTTTTGTCATTTTTCTACATTTCTCTACATTTCTTTACATTTCTCTACATTTCTCTACATTTATTTACATTTCTCTACATTTCTCTACATTTATTTACATTTCTCTACATTTCTTTACATTTCTCTACATTTCGCTACATTTATTTACATTTCTCTACATTTCTCTACATTTATTTACATTTCACTACATTTCTTGTCAATTCTCGACGTTTTTCAACATTTTTTTGGTTTTTTTCTGTATTATATATCAAAAAATTGAACATAAATAGAGAAAAATGTTGAAAAATGTCTTTTTCTTGTCATTTTTCTACATTGTCTTGACATTTTTTGACATTTCTCTACATTTCTCTACATTTCTCTACATTTCTCTACATTTCTCTACATTTCTCTACATTTCTCTACATATTTTCGAGACATCCATCAACACTCCCCCGCTTCAATTCCCAATTCCTTACCGACATCATTCTTCTCTACAGGTAACTTTGACGCAAGCTGCTCAATTACTTGCGGATGGATCGCTCGATGTGCAACCGGAGCGTTGCTCGTGTGAGAACTCTCCTCGGCTGAAAAATCTCAGTGAAAATGATGAGCAAAAAAAACAAATCTTACTACTCGGTTTATAGGATTGATTCGATGACATTGGTTGATAGGTATTACATCCATCGGGATTGTAGGTCAATTGGCTAAAAACATGCGGTTTTCAAAAGAAAGAAGGGGATTGATGAGCACACCATGCGCAGAGCATAAAAAGAGCTCGACTAACCTCATGAAACGCATTTGTTGGTTGACCAATCGACCGACAGCTGATTGACGAGTTCGCACGTTTTTGTAGGGTTGGAAGAGAACTATGTAGACTTTTGGAGCAAAGAAACATACAAGGGCTACGGTACCCGATAAGGAAATGCACATACAGAGCGAAGTGATTTGTATCTGGAACATTTTTGGGCTTTTCACACGTTTATTGACATTATTTGTCATTTTTTTAAACATTTATTGACATTTTTTGTCATTTCTCTACATTTCATGACATTTTTTTATCACTTTTTGATATTTATTGACATTTTTTGTCATTTTTCTGCATTTCTTGAAATTTTTTGTAATTTTTCTTCATTTATTGACATTTTTTGTCATTTCTCTACATTTCATGGCATTTTTTGTCATTTTCTAACATTTTACTACAATTCTTAAAATTTTTTGAAAATTTTTTTGTCATTTCTCTACATTTCATGACATTTTTTTATCACTTTTTGGCGTTTATTGACATTTTTTGTCATTTTTTGTCATTTTTCTGCATTTCTTGAAATTTTTTGTAATTTTTCCACATTTATTGACATTTTTTGTCATTTCTCTACATTTCATGACATTTTTTTATCACTTTTTGGCATTTATTGACATTTTTTGTCATTTTTCTGCATTTCTTGAAATTTTTTGTAATTTTTCTTCATTTATTGACATTTTTTGTCATTTCTCTACATTTCATGGCATTTTTTGTCATTTTCTAACATTTTACTACAATTCTTAAAATTTTTTGAAAATTTTTTTGTCATTTCTCTACATTTCATGACATTTTTTTATCACTTTTTGGCGTTTATTGACATTTTTTGTCATTTTTTGTCATTTTTCTGCATTTCTTGAAATTTTTTGTAATTTTTCTACATTTATTGACATTTTTTGTCATTTCTCTACATTTCATGACATTTTTTTATCACTTTTTGGCATTTATTGACATTTTTTGTCATTTTTCTGCATTTCTTGAAATTTTTTGTAATTTTTCTACATTTATTGACATTTTTTGTCATTTCTCTACATTTCATGGCATTTTTTGTCATTTTTCTACATTTATTGACATTTTTTGTCATTTTACTACATTTCAATTCTACTTTTCTTCACATTTATTAACATTTCTCTACATTTTTCGACATATTATTGACATTTTTTGTCATTTCTCTACATTATTTCACTTTTTTTTTTACAAAAAAATGTCAAAAAATGTCATATCTTTACATTTTTTTGACATTTCTCAACATTTCGGGTTTATTCATTCAACTCACCCTAAAATCACTCTGCGTCGCAAAATAAATCGGCCCAAACGCCAACCATAAAATACACGTACTATACATTGTAAAACCAATGTGACGTGTCTCATTGAAATTTTCCGGAATTTTTCTCGTCTTGAATGCATACACAGTACACGCAACGATCAATAACAAATTATAAGACAAGGAAATGAGGAGATGTGAGGTAGTCGCATTACACGTGAGCACAGCGATGCTCCGTGATGGATAGATGATTTGGGTTCCGGGTGGGTCGAAGATGAGCCAGGCTAGGGTGCCGATGAGTTGGAACGACACTATTGCCACACAGATGCCCACTTGTGCTTTCGGTGTGATGAATCGCGGTCGTTGCGCTGAATCTGGCTTGAAGACTCGCGCCAATCGATTAGTTTTGGTGATAATAGCTGCGTAGATAGCTGACATTGATAATCCCATCAGAATCTGCAAAAATAAAACGTTCATATCTTAGACATGTTAGCCTGCTGTGTTCATGTGTGTGTTTGGTGTAATGGATAGCGTGCTCGCCTACTGTCCATTTTGCAGCTCAGGTTCGAACCCCCATTGCAGCGGGGTGATTTTTCTTCTTTTTTTTTTACGTGAAAACGGATCAAGTATGGCATGTCACCCCTTAATAACCGCAGAATTTTATGGAGAACATTTTCGTGCTACTTAAAACCTACGATTCTCGAAAAATTCCCTACAAAAACTCACTCTCGTCAATGCACAAGTCGTCGCCGTCGGCTTGGACACCAACAAAAATGTCAAAATATAACACATTCCAATGCCAGCCATCATACAATAGCACAACTCCCTTCCCGATGCCATGATAACTGGGGTGTTCGAGAAGCGCAAAAATACCGAGACCACGAAGATAGTTAACGCAATCCCTAACGCAGAGAACACTGCGGGGATGAGGGACCACGTTGTATCCCATTCCATGGATACAGGGGTTAGGTTGATGCATCGGCTAAGACTTGAATCTGGCTGTTTACCAAGTTCACATTGGGTACAAGCAGTCATGTTATGTATACTAGTCAGCGGGTCACAAGGGATACAAGCCCAACAGCAAGTTTGATCTTGATAGGTTCGATAGAACCCTCGACCACAGTCCACTGAGCATACACTGACTGCTTCTTCATTTCCATAGGTTTTGAAAGCCTCCTTGATTTTGGCGATTTGTAGATATGTGCTATCTTTGTCTGTTGATCTCCAACTTCCAACCATTTGATAGGTGCCATGCGAGTCAAGTTGGTAGATATCGTATTTTCCAAAGCCATCACCATTGGCGTCGATGATAGGTGATTCATTGTCTGAAACCAAAAAAACTATAACTCCCTGGTTTTCTAAGATCTGTACCCAAGACATATCTAGCTCATTTGTAAGAAAGAGCATTTAATTTTGAGCCAGTATGAGTCTGGTTAAACCGGGGCTAATAACTTGGCTCAAAATGCTCCGTTTGGCTCCATATTTTGCACAGTTGTGCTCAAAGGTATGAGCAAAATGCTCCAGTTTTTTAAAGATGATATGGTGTCTATAAATGCGAAGAATTGTCAAGAAGTTGCACTGTACTTCCAGAGAAAAATTTTTTCTTCTGAGAAACATTTTCAGATTTTTATTTTCCAGATATCGTCTTACAAAAACTGAAGCACATTGCTGATACCTTTGAGCACAACTGTGCAAAATATGAGCCAAATCGGAGCATTTTGAGCCGAGTTATGATTTAATCAACAAGCTTGAGCCAACCCTGAGCCAAGCCTGAGCCAAGCCTGAGCCAGGCCTGAGCCAAGCCTGAGCCAAACCTGAGCCAAGCCTGAGCCAGGCCTGAGCCAAGCCTGAGCCAAGCCTGAGCCAAGCCTGAGCCAAGCCTGAGCCAACTCTGAGCCAAGCCTGAGCCAATCCTGAGCCAAGCTTGAGCCAAGCCTGAGCCAACCCTGAGCCAACCCTGAGCCAACCCTGAGCCATGCCTGAGCCAACCCTGAGCCAACCCTGAGCCAAGCCTGAGCCAAGCCTGAGCCTAATCCATAGTACTCACCTTTCAACGACATATTCCTATAATATTTCTGCAAATCCTCTCCCTTAAATCCACTTTGCTTCAAATCACACTTTTTATATTCCACACTGCCACAACTATCATTAATATACAAACTAAGTGCCTTCGCAATAACTTTGACCGTATCCACCACAAATGGCACATAACTCTCTTGCTCCAAAGTGAAATTCTTCGCCTGAAAACACTCGCCAAACGTCCTGATGTTCTCCTGATTTGCACATCCTAGATACTCAAAAAACTCCACTAGAAACACATAGTCTCTTGGCTCCAAATTCTTGTAATATTCAATGTATCCCTCTTCAATGCGAACTGCTGGGGCGATGGTGATCGTTCCATAGGTTCGATGGGGTAGGTCTTTGACAACGGATTGTTTGGTTCCCCAAGAATCCGATGCGACGAACCAAAAGTGTCGATCAAGCTCAGTATGACCTTCATTGATCAATTGATCCAGATTCTTCAACAGCCTTTTCAAATTATCCTCATCGACGAACATCACAACTCCCCGAGCCTTTCTCCCCTTCCTCATCCGCAGTAATATATCTCTAAAAATTCTCATTTTTTTTTCTCTCAAAATATGGTTTTATTGACTATACTCACTTGAAAGCTTGATCACTTTGTCGTCGAGAGATTTTGTGAACATCTCCGTCAATGCAAATACCTTCAGTTGTGGCTGCGTTTTTGAAAGAATCCATGCCTCTTTCACCATAGGAGCCAGTGTCGGCGATTGCGTGCACATAATTCCAGCCAAGGTCTTTGATCTGAAAAATTTAGTGAAATTTGAGCTTGTTCAGAATTTTTTGCTCTTTCAGATGCACCTAGTTTTAGCCCGATATCTTCAAAATGAGGTAAGTTATGCTCATTTGAAAATATTGACTTTCTATGGCTCTCTAAAATAATTTTAACACAAATTTGTTGGGTTACTCTTATTCAGAATTTTTCGCTCTTTCAGATGCACCTAGTTGTAGCCCGATATCTTCAAAATGAGGTAAGTTATGCTCATTTGAAAATATTATGGCTCTCTAAAATGGCTCTCTAAAATTTATGGCTCTCTAAAATGGCTCTCTATGGCTCTCTAAAATAATTTTAACACAAATTTGTTGGGTTACTCTTATTCAGAATTTCTCGCTCTTTCAGATGCACCTAGTTGTAGCCCGATATCTTCAAAATGAGGTAAGTTATGCTCATTTGAAAATATTATGGCTCTCTAAAATGGCTCTCTAAAATGGCTCTCTATGGCTCTCTAAAATAATTTTAACACAAATTTGTTAAGTTACACTTATTCAGAATTTTTTGCTCTTTCAGATGCACCTAGTTTCAGCCCGATATTATCAAAATGAAATTGATTATGCATATTCTAAAGTGTACATGTTATTTGAAATTTTTTTTTTGTGAACTTATTTTTTAAATTTAATCTTTTCGACATCTTCGTTTTGTAGAAGTTTTTTTTCAAGCATTCAATATTAAAAAAAAGTTTTCTTAAATTGAAGCTTCAATTTTTTTTGCTTTAAAGTTTTTTCTGACTTTCTACAGTACCCATGAGCTTGTATTGCACTCTCAGGTTCAAGCGTAAAGTAAAGCGTGTTCAGAATTTTGTGCTCTTTCAGATGCACTTGGTTTCAACTCAATATCTTAAGAATGAAGTTAATTATGCATATTTTAAAGTGTTGAGGTTTTTTGAAATATTTTTAATTTTAATTTTTTTAACTTTAATTTTTTTTAAATTCAATTTCAAAATTATTTTTTCAAAAACTTAAAATAAAATTTCCTTTTGTCAAATTTTTTGTTTTACTTCCCAAGTTTTGAAATTAAAAATTTAAAAATTTCAATTTTTTCCCATTCAAAATTGTTTTTTTACAAAAAAATCTCGTCAAGAATGGGGTTCGATCCCACGACCTTTCAAGCCAAAACTCACCACTTTGGCCATAACCTGCGCTTGCAAATTATCCGGTGGGACGACTCTCGAGAAAAATTGAAACCTCGGCTTTTCACTAAGCTCAGCTCCAGTGGAACTGTAGCTCACTTGAGGGATCCTAAAGAGCTGTAACATTGAGGCGACCATGACGCTGACTTGACTTCCCGCCGCACCAACAACAGCTACCACAGGTTGGCGGCTATAAGCCGCAGTTGAGGTGTCCGCGCATGTTACACCCTCTCCATTTGACATCACTGATTTGATAAATTCCAGGGTTTGCTCCAATGCATAACTATCCACAGAGCAAGTGTCAAGGATTTGTGCTCCAAGACTTGCTTGAGGTAAAAGTTTTCGCTCGGAGTTAACCTTTTCCAAGGCGAATAACATTGCCACCATTCGCTGAACTCCTTGGTCTGCCTAAAAAAAAACATGAAACGTATATGTGACCGCATGGGGAATCGAACCCGCGACCTTTCGCTTGTTGGCTTAGCAGCTACCCTGCTGAGCCACACACTATGAGGGTGTTAACTGTTAATCATGTATAGCTATTTTGAGGAGAACTCTCAGAAAATGTGCATTTTGAGCAATTTCAGGCTCAAAAACCAATGGTCTAGAGCTTCTTTTCGTAGTGAAGAACCCTTTAATATCTTTCTTCGAAGATAGAGATTTTCGGAGCAAGTTTTGGTGCTCAATTTTGAGCTTTTCAGAAGCGTTCTGCGCCATTTTTTTCAGCGTTTCAAGAGCTATAAAATGATATACATTTCATTTGAAAAAAAAAATAAGGAAAAGAGAGAAAAAAGAAAAAGAAATTCGACCATATGGGGAATCGAACCCATACCCTCTCGCTTGTGGGCATGTCGCCTACCCTACTGAGCCACACTTACAAGGTGTTTCTAAAAGAGATCTATGTCATTCGATGCAGTATTTCATGCTGATCAACATCCGGTATCTAACTTTTGATGAGCTGCACATGGAAAGCTGAAAATTGAGCTCAAAAGTTGCTCTAATATCTCATCGAATTTATACGTTTTTAGTAGAGTGGAAGTACTAAAGGGTTCTTATTAAAAACTTCATTAAAAAGGTGAAAAATCATTTTAAAAAATTTTAAATTTTTTTTTGAGTTTTCAGTTTTTTCCAGTGAATTGAGCTTATTTTTGCATTTTTTCAAGTTTTATCATTTTGAATGTGTTGGGAATGAAAAATCACACCAGTTTCAGTAAAATTTATTAAAAAATTTCCTTAGGTAAATTTTAATTTAAATTTTTTTTCGTATTATTCAATTTTAATATTTTTTCTTTCTTTTTTTGATGTAATATATGCAAATTTGAATAATAAATACCTTTTCAATAAATATTTTTCAAAAACTTTAATTTTTATTATTTTTTTTGTCATTTTTTTTGTTGTTTTTCTGAAAATATTTTCAACTTTTCATATTTTTATAAAAGTCTTTCTTTTCAAAATTTCCTTATAATATTTTTAAATAAAAAATTGAAAAAAAAAACATATAAATTCGAAGAGATATTGAGCAAACATTGAGCTCAATTTTCAGCTTTCCGCCGCTTAAATTTTCCGCGCAGCAAAAGTTAAATACAGGATTTTGATCAGCATGAAAAACTGCATCGAATGACATAGCTCTCATCGAGTGGGTGGCTCAGCAGGGTAGCCTCTACGCCAACACGCGAAAGGTCATGGGTTCGATTCCCCATATGGTCGAATTTTTTTTCATTTTTCTTTGTTTCCTACCTTGATTTTCCCACATTGATGAGCTCCTTGCCTCCCGGCTTCATGAATCGGGAACAAGCCACCGAGCACAATCTCACCAGGGACTGTTATCTGAAAAAAATCTTGGTTGAAAATCTCTAAAAAAATTCGAAAAAATATTATTTCAGGTGTATTTTTCAAAAAAAAAGTGCAAAGAAAAAATGTTAGAAAAAAACCAAAAATGTCTACAGATACCCACAGATAGAGGAGCCTCCTCAAAAAATAGCTGAAAAGAAGTTGTCTGAAAATAAACATCTGAAAATCTTACCTGTTTTCCAGCATGGATAGTGGATATTAATAATAAAAGGAGCGCAAGAATTAGCGCCGTTAGGGCGCATATCATAGCAAAATTGAGGTCGAATCTGGAAAAAAAGTTGCCTTTTTTTGAGTATAGCAAACAAGCAACAAAAAAAAAGAAGCGAAAAATGCAGGCGGAGGTGTACATACATATAGATATAGCCCTGAATTTAATGAATAATTCAGAGCAAATTATTTTCAGAAGCTGAAAAATAATGAAGCTGCTACGACGCAAATCCTTTCGTTACGTACATAGTTCAGGCACAGTGTGGGTGTGGCTCGCGGAGCAAGGACAAAGTGCGCTAGAGAGGGAATCAGAGCTCAGAATGAAAATTAAAAATTAAAAATGAGAGAAGAGGAATTAATTATAGGAAGTTCAATTATTATTTAGGGGTGAAAAACAAGGTTTTTTTTTTGAGAACAATAATCAAGGCTTCAAAGATTGAGAATTATGGCGTGAAAATGAGCGACACACACACAAAGCATAGCAGGCAGCCAGACCCCTCAAATGTCGGCTGCTTATTTGAACGAAGCACAGTGGGTCAAATTCACTATATAGACAACTTGTTTTCTCTGCATCCCTTCTATTTTATGTTTGTCGTTTTTTTTCGGTTACAAAATGTGGTACATCACAAAAGTATCATACAATCAAAAGGTTCCAAAAATAAGGTTCAAATCAGGATTTTGAGTTAATTACCACGAGAATATAGGTAGAAATTAGGCCTGTTTTATGGACCTAAATAAAGGCCCAGATAGTCCTAGGTAATTTCAAATTTGGGCTTAATTTCAGGCCCCACAAAAAGTACCTTAATATTCAAAAATAAAAAAAAATAAACATAATAATAATAAGGTTCCAAAAATGAGGCCAAAATGTATTGAAAAATTATAGGCCTAAATGAAGGACTAGTTTAGGCCAGGTAATTTCTGTTTTAGTCCGAGAAGACTAATTCAAAATATGAAATTTAATTTACTATTCAAAAAATGAACATGATAATGGGGTTCCGAAAATGAGGTCAAATGTATTTGAAAATTAGGCTCAATTTAAGCGCCCATATTGGCAAGGTATGTCTAGTTTTGGGCCCAATTTTAGGCTAAAATCAGGTCAAGTTTATGTAAAAATTAGGCTTGTTTCTTGTGCTCAGATCAAGGTTCATATCGGCCAAGTAGGTCTAGTTATGGACCCGATTTCCGGTCCAAGAAAGAAGGCTTTTGAAGTCAACAATATCAAAATTTAAAAAAAAATCATAGGGTTCAAAGTATCAGGTTCACAAATAACAATTAAGCATTAGACCAATGGGTCCAAGTCAAGGTCCAAACAAAGGTAACAATTCTATTTTGGACCGAAAAATGAGTAATATGTGAACGAAAATGAGTAATATGTGAAGGTGACTAATTTCGAACGCCAAAGGAGATTTTCGCCCGGCGTCATGGGTTCTATTCAAAAGTTTTAGAGGATTAAAAAAATGATGTAGTGCACAGATATTCTTTGCAGAAAAAAAAAACCAAAATAAAATTGTAATTCCTTAAACGAGCACTTGATTAAAAAGTACTAGAACTTGGCCAAAAATAGAACTAAATTTGATAGCTCAAAAACAAAAACAACAATAGATTGATATTAGAATGAAATCAGAAGTTGTCCTACCCCAAGAGACCAGAGGGGGGAAATTAGTTATAGGAATTATATATAGCTATTTTGAGGAGAACTCTCAGAAAATGTGCATTTTGAGCAATTTCAGGCTCAAAAACCAATGGTCTAGAGCTTCTTTTCGTAGTGAAGAACCCTTTCTTCGAAGATAGAGATTTTCGGAGCAAGTTTTGGTGCTCAATTTTGAGCTTTTCAGAAGCGTTCTGCGCCATTTTTTTCAGCGTTTTAAGAGCTATAAAATGATATACATTTCATTTGAAAAAAAAAATAAGGAAAAGAGAGAAAAAAGAAAAAGAAATTCGACCATATGGGGAATCGAACCCATACCCTCTCGCTTGTGGGCATGTCGCCTACCCTACTGAGCCACACTTACAAGGTGTTTCTAAAAGAGATCTATGTCATTCGATGCAGTATTTCATGCTGATCAACATCCTGTATCTTACTTTTACTGAGCTCAGCGAGGAAATCTGAAAATTGAGCTCAAAGTTTGCTCAATATATCTTTGAATTTATATGATTTCAGTAAAATGAGAGGATCTAAACGGTTATTCAACATGAAAAGAATCGACTGAAACGCTAAAAATTATGGGTGAAGAATGCTTTGGGGTTTTTAATAGTGCTCAAAAATCAAGTAATCATGACAATGACAAACATGCGAGCATTTTAAAGGCTCATAATTTTTCTCCAAGAGGTCTATGGGCAATATGGATATCAGAAAAGTGTTCAGAAGGGTCGATTAGGTATATTAGGCCAAAACAAGACCCCCCCTGTACAGAAGAGGGTTGCATGAAGTACCTAGCTTAACCAGAAAAAAGCCCTTGTACAGGGAGAGGGTGTATGTACTAAAGTACCTAGGTATACCTAGAAAGAACCCCCCCCCCCCACCCCCCCCCCTACCCCCAGAAACGGGGGTTCCCCAGAGAAGTTCATGTACCTTAGAACAATACGCATATTATATTATGTATGTATATTCAAAAAAATCAAAAAAAAAAAAAAAAAACTTGGTGAATACAAAAGGCGAAAAATATTTTTTCATTGCCTAATCCGATCTCAGTGGAAGGATTAGAAGAAAAAAAAAGAAGCTTCTTCATCTATTTCTGATAACAAATTGTGTGTGTGTGTGTGTATTCCTCGGAAAATGTGTGTGTGAGTGTGCCAGCCAGGATTTCCGGAGCACAACAGAAAATTTTTCTAGATTTTTATTTATATTTTTGCCAATAACGATGAGAAGGGAGCAACAAAAAAAAACCTGTTAAAATTTATGGGATTTTTTCGAGAGATAGAGGTGTAAAACTTTGTTGGTTTGGAATGTACGAAAAAAAAACATTTTTGGATCAAATTGAGGGGTACTGTAGTATGCCGGACAACCTGCACATCTTAGTCATTGGATGTTTTTGAGGTCAAAAAAGGACATTCTAAATTTTACGATACTAAAATTGTTAAGTGTCAAAATTTGAATGTTAATTTTTGCCGCCAAAAATTGAATTTAATCTTTTGGCGCCAAAGTTTACGTTTCAGAATTTGAATTTATATTTTTTACGCCAAAATTTGAATGTAAAGTTTTGGCGCCAAAGTTTACTTTCAAAATTTGAATTTAATTTTTTGGCGCCAAAATTTGAATGTAATTTTTTGGCGCCAA
Source organism: Caenorhabditis sp. 38 MB-2015 (assembly GCA_900536415.3). NCBI lineage: Eukaryota > Metazoa > Nematoda > Chromadorea > Rhabditida > Rhabditidae > Caenorhabditis > Caenorhabditis quiockensis. Next base: position 14,048 of record LR548677.1, on the reverse strand, counting down.
ATTCGACGTGTCAAAATTTGAATGTAACTTTTTACCGCCAAAACTTGAACTTAAATTTTTGGCGCCAATTTCGACGTGTCAAAATTTGAATGTAAATTTTTACCGCCAAAATTTGAATGTAATTTTTTGGCGCCAATTTCGACGTGTCAAAATTTGAATGTAAATTTTTACCGCCAAAATTTGAATTTAATTTTTTGGCGCCAAAATCCACGTGTCAAAATTTGAACTTAATTTTTTCCCACAAAATCCACGTGTCAAAAATTTATTTTAAATTTTTCGATACCAAAAATCAAAATTCACAAATATTTTCTATTTTTTCTACATTTTTAGACATTTCTCTACTTTTTTCTACATTACTTTACATTTATCGACAATTTTTCGACATTTCTCGACTTTTTGAGATGAGAATTTGAATCTAAAATTTCATATACTGATGTAAAAATGTCGATAAATGTCAAGAAATGCATTGAAATGCAGTGAAAAGGAAAAAAATGTTCAAAAAAAAACCTAGAAATTAACATTTTAAAAATTTTTCTTTGTATTTAAATGCATTTTTTGACATTTCTCTACATTTATTCAAATTATTTGAGACTAACCTAAAAAGAACACAAAAAAAAATAATCTGAAAAACAAAAAATCCAATTTTTTCACTCCAAAAAATTTGAATAACCAGTTTTAACTTTAAAACTGCCCCGCACACCGAAAGACATAAAAAAAACTTTTTTTTTTTTTTTTTGCCCATTTTCTTTCATCCGGCAGAGCACCACTGAAAAAGACAAAAGAATGACAATATAATATCGTGTGCGTGTGTGTTTTTTTTTGGGCTACCACCAAAAAAATAAATAAAAAAATATGGAAAATACTCAAAAAATGTTCTATTTTGACACTTTTTTTTGGTGTATTTTGGATGAAAAAAAAGTGCAGAATGGGAAAAAAGGGGGTTCCCTTTATTGTCAAAAAATATTTTGTCGTGTGTCTCACTTTTTCCAATGGTTACTATGTAATTATCAAAAAATACTTACCTTTTCAGAGAAAAACATTTGGAAATTTTTTTTTGGGGGACTAAAACTACAGTACTCCGGACCCCAATGAGTAAAAAAAAACAACATTAAAATTTTAATGCTAACAAGTAAACAAACAAGGGAAGAAATTGAAATTTTGAAAAAATACATTTTTTTTGCAAAAAAAAATTTTCGAGTTTTTTTTGGTGGGTGGAAAGTGGACTTTGATGTGTGAAATAAACATGAATTATTTAGGGTTGACAAAATTAAATAAAATTGTTGGATTTTTGAATTTTTGAATTTTGGCGGGGAAAATAGGTATTTTAAAATTAGGTAGGGAAATTTTTGGATTTGTGAAAGTCAATTTGAAAATTTGGACAGTTTCTTATAAAAATTCAATATTTTTTGACATAATTTCAATTTTAGTGACATTTTCAGATAAAATTTTACATTTTCAGATAAAATTTTAACATTTTCAGATAAAATTTTAACATTTTCAGATAAAATTTTAAAATTTTCAGATAAAATTTCACATTTTCAGATAAAATTTCACATTTTCAGATAGAATTTTAAAATTTTCAGATAAAATTATTCATTTTCAGATAAAATTTTAACATTTTCAGATAAAATTTTAAAATTTTCCATTAATTTTGACTTTTTCTTACGAAATTTGACAGGATTTGATTCATTCTGACAAAAATTAACTTTTCTGAAAAAATTTTACATTTTCAGATAAAATTTTAAAATTTTCAGATAAAATTTTACATTTTCAGATAAAATTTTAAAATTTTCAGATAAAATTTTAAAATTTTCAGATAAAATTTCACATTTTCAGATAAAATTTTAAAATTTTCAGATAAAATTTCACATTTTCAGATAAAATTTTAACATTTTCAGATAAAATTTGACATTTTCAGATAAAATTTTAAAATTTTCAGATAAAATTTCACATTTTCAGATAACATTTTAAAATTTTCAGATAAAATTTCACATTTTCAGATAAAATTTTAAAACTTTCAGATAAAATTTGACATTTTCAGATAAAATTTCACATTTTCAGATAAAATTTTTCATTTTCAGATAAAATTTTAACATTTTCAGATAAAATTGACATTTTCAGATAAAATTTTAAAATTTTCAGATAAAATTTTAACATTTTCAGATAAATTTTTAACATTTTCAGATAAAATTTGACATTTTCAGATAAAATTTTAACATTTTCAGATAAAATTGACATTTTCAGATAAAATTTTAAAATTTTCAGATAAAATTTTAACATTTTCAGATAAATTTTTAACATTTTCAGATAAAATTTGACATTTTCAGATAAAATTTTAACATTTTCAGATAAAATTGACATTTTCAGATAAAATTTTAAAATTTTCAGATAAAATTTTAACATTTTCAGATAAATTTTTAACATTTTCAGATAAAATTTGACATTTTCAGATAAAATTTTAACATTTTCAGATAAATTTTTAACATTTTCAGATAAAATTTGACATTTTCAGATAAAATTTTAACATTTTTTGACTTTTTCTTACGAAATTTGACAGGAAAAAAGGGGGTTCCCTTTATTGTCAAAAAAAATTTTGTCGTGTGTCTCACTTTTTCCAATGGTTACTATGTAATTATCAAAAAATACTTACCTTTTCAGAAAAAAACATTTGGGAAATTTTTTTTTGGGGGACTAAAACTACAGTACTCCGGACCCCAATGAGTAAAAAAAAAGGGATTTTTTTTTTTGCAAAACAAACATTAAAATTTTAATGTTAACAAGTAAACAAACAAGGGAAGAAATTGAAATTTTGAAAAAATAAATTTTTTTTGCAAAAAAAAATTTTCGAGTTTTTTTTGGTGGGTGGAAAGTGGACTTTGATGTGTGAAATAAACATGAATTATTTAGGGTTGACAAAATTAAATAAAATTGTGTCGATTTTTGAATTTTTGAATTTTGGCGGGGAAAATAGGTATTTTAAAATTAGGTAGGGAAATTTTTGGATTTGTGAAAGTCAATTTGAAAATTTGGACAGTTTCTTATAAAAATTCAATATTTTTTGACATAATTTCACTTTTAGTGACATTTTCAGATAAAATTTCACATTTTCAGATAAAATTTTAAAATTTTCAGATAAAATTTTTCATTTTCAGATAAAATTTTACAATTTCAGACAAAAGTTTACATTTTCCAACAAAATTTTTCATTTTCAGATAAAATTTTACAATTTCAGATAAAATTTTAAAATTTTCAGATAAAATTTTAACATTTTCAGACAAAAGTTCACATTTTCCAACAAAATTTCAAATTTTTCCATTAATTTTGACATTTTCTTACGAAATTTGACAGGATTTGATTCATTCTGGCAAAAATTAACTTTTCTGAAAACAAAAAAATCACTAAAAAGTACAGAAATATGGGCGGAGCCTAAATGCAACCCTCGCACACTTTTCTCATTTTCTAAAAATCGGTTCAATCAAGTCCTAAAAGGAAATTAAACTGACACTTCTGGAGGTTCCTCACCCAAGAGAAAAACCAAAAAAAAAAAAAATTCTAAATTTTTCGACTCCAATCAGAATTCGTATTTTTTTGGCTCAGGAAGTTGAGCACTTTTCTCTTTTCTACAACAAACCCATCACTAATTCTGCCTTTTCAAAAAGGAGCAGAAAAAAAAACGAAAAAAAAAAATAAAACTCACAGCTGATTCACTATTTTTCACACACAAAAAAAAAAAAAATCTGGAAAAAATGTCCATTAGAAGACATCGAAACATTTTAGAAGAATATCAAATTTCGGGAAATTTGGAGGACGCAAAAAAATGATACGGAACTTGGAAAGAAGGAGGCCAAAATCAAATGGTGTCGGTTTCAGAGCATCCGGCGAGCTATTTTTTGGGATTTTGGGGTTGATTTGGATTTTTCGAGTGGTCTCAGGGCTTTGGAAGGAAAAATTGCAGAAAAAAAATTAAAATTTCGTGAAAAAATGTTAAAATTCAGTCAGAAAATATAAAATTTCATCGAAAAATGTCGAATTTTGTCAAATTATCAAATGGTGTCGGGTTAAACTCTAAATTTTGCCAAAAAAGCCGAATTTTATAAGAAAATGTAAAATTTTTGCAGAAAATTCAACATTTTATCGAAAAAAATGTCAAAATTCAGTCAGAAAATGTAAAATTGTATCGAAAAATGTAACATTTTTACAGAAAACTCAACATTTTGTGAAAAAATGTCAAATATCAGTCAGAAAATGTAACATTTTTACGAAAAATGTCGAATTTTGTCATAAAATTATCAAATGGTGTTGGTTTCAAAGCATCCGGCGAGGTACTTTTTTGGAATTTCGGATTTGATTTCGATTTTTTGAGTGATCTCAAATTTTCATCTAAAAAGTTCAAAATTTCGTGAGACGATGTCAAAATTGAAAAAAAAGTCAAAATTCAGTCCGAAAATGTACAATTTTTTCCAGAAAAGTTCAAAATTTGTGAGAAGATTTAAAATTCAAAAATTTCTCAGAAAAGCTCTAAATTTTGTCATGAAATTCAAGTTTTATGAGAAAATTCAAACTTTTTCAAAACCTATGAAAATTGAAAAAAAGAGAACCCCAAAAAAACGAAAAAACTTTATCAAAAAAAAAAAAATATTTATTTTTGGTTCCTCATTTTGTCTATTTTAGTAACAAATTTTAAATACTACTGTAGCCCTCCAGAAAAAATAAAATCCCAAAAAAAAAACTTCAACTCGAACACATTGAAATGAGATTTTGTTGTTGAACCATAAAACTGGCGCGCGCGCAAAAAAAAGAAGCAAATTAGTTAGTTTGTTGTTAGTCACATCTGAAAATAAAAAATCTCTGAAATTGATGGAATTTGTTAGTAGTATGACTAGTAGAAAATTGGATTCTGTTTGTCATTTTTTTTTTGCTGAAAAAAAAAAGAGAAAAACCTAAAAATGGGGTTTTTTTTGTTGATATTTCCTGTATGCCTGCCTGCCATTCAAAAGTACCCCTCATTTTTCCGCATCATTTGATGAAAATAATGCCAGAGTCATTTGAGGGGTCCAAAAATGGCTGACTTGAGATCACAGCAAAAGAAAAATTATTTTTTGGAAGACGTAAAAAATGGCTATAAATGAATATTTATATAGGAAATGTGTCGGAAATATCATCCGGAAATCCGAAATTTGAAGAAAATCGTCTAATTTTTGACCTTGACGCGACTAAGTGGACTTTAACATTCGTTTTTCTTGTTTCAGAAAAAAAAAATGAAGAAAAATAATAATAATTGGGGGAGTTTATCATATTTCATCGAGGGTTTCCGATTTCATATAAATCTTGAACAAGGAAAAATGAAAAACAACAACAACAACAGAGGTCAGTTTTAAAGGGACATGACATGGAATCTGGAAAGGGTCTCAGGTCTGTGACGTCAAAAAAACATGCAAAATGTCCGAGTGGGGAATCGATCTAGCGACATCCCTCCGTTTACTAAACAGTAATGTTACCATTTTACCAAGAAACATTCACACACAAAACATAGCAGGTAGCCAAATGCCTCAAATGTCGGCCGAGTTATGACCATTCAACCAACAGTATCTTGATTTCAAAAAAAAAAAATTCTGCCCCATGCCAGGCTCGAACTGGCGACCTTGGCATTCCCTATAGACTATAAGTACCATGCGCTAACCGACTGCGCCAATGGGGCATGTTTAGAGCTGTCTGACTCTGTCATCATATGAGATGATATTTATGTATATTTTCTATAACATGTATACAATAAACAAATTGTCCACGAATGGACATACATACATACATTATTGTTGTTTATGTGTTCTTCATGTCAAAAAATGACTGGATCCAACATGCCTCATTGGCGCAGTCGGTTAGCGCATGGTACTTATAGTCTATAGGCAATGCCAAGGTCGCCAGTTCGAGCCTGGCATGAGGCAGAACGTTTTTTTTTTAAAATTTTTTTTGGTAACCGACAGTTTCCGGGTTTTGTTGTCTGCTATATTTTGTGCCAACTGCCAACGTTTCCCAAAAAAAAACTATATTTTCAACAAAAAGGAGAAATTTTCATGAAAAAAAATGAAGTGGATAAACGTACAGTAGTCGAACTCTCTTTATGTGATATACTGATATATGCCAATATATAACAATATATACCATTATATACCTATATATATATATACCAATATATACCAATATATACTAATTTATACTATATTTAAATCAAGCAACAATGCACACCCTGTCAAAAGGTAAATGAGTGAGAGGGAAGACGTGATATGGAGACGCAGACATGTTCATTAGAGCGAGAATACACATGTTCATTTCCACTTTTTGTTGCAAAAAATTTGGAAATTTCACTAGTCGGTTCACGTTTTTATTTTGATCGAACAAAAAAAGTCAATTTCTTCAGCTTTTTTTTTTTGAAAATTCACAGAAAAGGTGCCTTTTTTTGGAAATGAAATGTCCAACATCAAAAACGTGAGAATAAATTTGCAAAATATATTTTCTTTTTGAGACAAGGTAAATTTAAATCCGAAAGAGCGTGTTTGCTTCAATAGTACAGTCTGCGCCTCCACTCACGTCCTCCCTCTCACCTATTTCCCATTTTTCATTGGGCTAACAGGGTGCGCAATGTCCTTTTAAAATGGTTATCAAAGCTATAATAAAAACCAAGAAAAAAAAGATTATAAAAAAAATAATAAATAATAAGACGAAGGAGAGACGACACACAAAAAAAAGAAATAGCGGAGCACAAAAAAAGAGCATTGAGAGTCGGCGGTGAGAAGACGCTAAATGCGATTTTGTAATTATACAATTATTTTTTGAGCAACAAAAACACACACACAATTTGTTCTGTGTTTGTGTGCATTTTTCTTCACGCTTTCCAAAAAAAGTGGCCATCGATAAAAGAGGTACTTCTGGCTGGGACGATAATTGGAAGAGATGGACCAACTCTTTTTGTTGGTACATTTTCTGAGTTCTTTTTTCTCATGCAGGGAAAAATCACGATAATATATACCAAAAAAAAAAGAAGTTAAAAGTTATGTATAATAATTAGTATGTTGATTTATTCAATGAATATGAATTAAAGTGATGATGTTCTTCTTCTTCTTCTTCTTCTTCGTTTTTTTTGACGAAAGTTCTGGAAAAAATCATGGTTCCGGCTCCATATTTTGAGCTCTACAAAAGGATCTAAAATCAGAGCGTTCTTTGTCCACATGTCACATGGGTATTTTTGTATTTAGTAGAGATTTTGTATTTTGGTTTAGTCAAGATGGTTTTTGAGGCCATGAAGTTCATAAAACCAGGTCCGAAATTTTTTTGATCATATAGGTATAACTCAGCTCAAAATCAAAATTTGGTTCCATATTTTGCATAGTTGTGCTCAAAGGTATCAGGAAAGTGCTACAGTTTTTGTAGGACTATATCTGGCAAAATAAAAATTTGGAAATTTTTTGAAAATAACATTTTTTTTATTGACAAAATATTTTCTAAATGAACTTTCGGGTACCCAAAAAGTTAACCAGGTACCCGAAAGGTTAACAGAGTTCCCGGAAAATCAACAAGATACTCAAAAAGTCACTCGCGGTACCCGAAAGGTTAACCAGGTACCCGAAAAAGCCAATCAGGTACTCCAAAAGTCAACTGGCTATTCAAATACATAATCGGGTACCCGAAAAATCAACTGGGTACTCGAAAAATCAACTCAGTTTTAAAGGGACATGACATGGGATCTGGAAAGGGTCTCAGGTCTGTGACGTCAAAAAAACATGCAAAATGTCCGAGTGGGGAATCGATCTAGCGACATCCCTCCGCTTACTAAACAGTAATGTTACCATTCTACCAAGAAACATTCACACACAAAACATAGCAGGTAGCCAAATGCCTCAAATGTCGGCCGAGTATCTTGATTTCAAAAAAAAAAATTCTGCCCCATGCCAGGCTCGAACTGGCGACCTTGGCATTCCCTATAAACTATAAGTACCATGCGCTAACCGACTGCGCCAATGGGGCATGTTTAGAGCTGTCTGACTCTGTCATCATATGAGATGATATTTATGTATATTTTCTATAACATGTATACAATAAACAAATTTTCCACGAATGGGCATACATACATACATTATTGTTGTTTATGTGTTCCTCATGTCAAAAAATGACGGGATCCAACAAGCCTCATTGGCGCAGTCGGTTAGCGCATGGTACTTATAGTCTATAGGCAATGCCAAGGTCGCCAGTTCGAGCCTGGCATGAGGCAGATTTTTTAAAGAATCTTCTTTCATTTTTTAGTAGCCGACAGTTTCCGGGCTGTGTTGCCTGTTATGTTAATGTGTATATGGCCATCGAACCTTGGGAATTAATTTTTTTTTACAAAAAAAAATCACAGCTCATTCTCTAATTATAGGGGGTAGAAAACATTATTTTTCATAGAAAAAATAATGAGTTCATGGGACTACAGTAGTTCAAGCAACCTGCACATCTTACTAAGTATGATGAGCAGGTTGCTTGAGGTACTGTCGAATGACTCATTTATCAGAACGTCTTCAAAAAATTCAGTTTAAATTTATGTGTCTATATATTTAGGCGGTAATGGGTTGACCAACAATCAATCATCCTGAGAGTTAGGCTACGTAGCTCTCGGATTTGCATATTATATTTTGGCTGGAACAAAATGGCCACTATATATTCCGCACCGAATTATTCCAGGTCGAACGTTTTTGAGTGGTTGGCAGCTGAAAATGGAGCTGTAATGATTGTTGATGTATTTATCAGATATTTTGTGATTTTTACTAACTATGATATTTCATTCAGATCGTTTCTTGATGTATATTCTTTTCCAGGTTTTTTAGGAAAAAAAAAATGACTTTTTAATCTGATGGTAATCCAGATCACGTCACGTCAGCATGCAATTGACGAGACAGAGAGAGAGACGCAGAGAAAAGTTCTCCGAGAGAAGTACAACAGTGAAAGCTTCCATGGCCGACTGGTTAACGGGCGTGTCTTTGAATCGAACGACGGCGCCGAGCTCTGGTTCGATTCCCCCACGCGCCNCAGAGAAAAGTTCTCCGAGAGAAGTACAACAGTGAAAGCTTCCATGGCCGACTGGTTAACGGGCGTGTCTTTGAATCGAACGACGGCGCCGAGCTCTGGTTCGATTCCCCCACGCGCCAAAACTTTTTTTATAATTTTTTTTCTTTTTTTTTCAAATTACAGTTCAATGTGTTTTCGAAACTCAAAAGTGTATTCAAAATATTTGCGAGAGTAGTATCTGACAAGAGAACGTTGTAAAAAAAAAATGTAATTTGAAAAAAAAAGAAAAATAATAAAAAAGTTTCGGCGCGTAGGGGAATCGAACCAGAGCTCGGCGCCGTCGTTCGATTCAAAGACACGCCCGTTAACCAGTCGGCCATGGAAGCTTTCACTGTTGTACTTCTCTCGGAGAACTTTTCTCTGCGTCTCTCTCTCTGTCTCGTCAATTGCATGCTGACGTGACGTGATCTGGANCCCGTTAACCAGTCGGCCATGGAAGCTTTCACTGTTGTACTTCTCTCGGAGAACTTTTCTCTGCGTCTCTTTCAACCTCGCAAATTGCTATTTTTCATTGCGCTGACATGACGTGAGATATTGTCTTCTCTAGATTCGGCGAAATTTTTAAAAGTTTTTCAGGTTAACTTGATTCATATCATAACAATCAGGATTAACTTCATGATAATAGAAAATATTGTCAAGATTTATTTAACTTCATTTTATATTTACATCTTGAGTCGCAGAATCAGATTCGAAGAACAGTTTTTGTCAAACTCAAACAGAAAAACCTAGGTTATATGTTTTCAAACAAAAAACATTTAAAAAAAAACAAATAAGCCTGAAAAAATCAACTTTTTGATCTACACATGAACACTTTTGAAGTGAGCAAAAATCGAACATTTTCGGTTCAAAGTACATATAATTTTTGTAGACTTGTAAAAACAAAAGCCCGTTCGCCCGCGCTCGTTTGCCCGCACGCCCGTTCATCCGTTTATGAGCAATGTATGAAAAAAAAAACTAGTGGGTGATAATTGTTCAAAAAATCAATTTAATTCAAAATATACATAATCCATGTTGTGAGGCGCTGAAAACAGGTCGGCCAGCGGTAGGCAAAATATAGCAGGTGGTCGAACGCCGCAAATGTCGGTTGCTTCTCGGATGATTTCCCGCAACTTTTGCGGACTCTGCCCGCAGTTTTGCGGGGGCAACCGAGTCGGATTGACCAAAGAAATGTGCAAATTTTTGGCATCGTATGCGGGAGAAGTGTATGTACAACTTTTTCAAACGAAATATTTAAAACACTCTCGGGGAAAAATCGGCAAGCTTGCGACAGTTTGCCGCAAACTTGCGACAATTTGTCGCAAACTTGCGACATTCGGCTGTCGCAAGGCTTGCGGTGTTCTTGCGCCAATAGTCGCAAGCTTTGCGACATCTAGCAGTAAAACTACTGCACGGCGTGCGACACCCTTGCGCCAGAAAAAATGTGTCGCAAGTTTGCGACAAACTGCCGCAAGCTTAAGGAAAAAGCCTTGCGACACGCTTGCCGTTTTTTCCCCGAGCTTTGAAAAATCTTTTTCTCGCTCAACGAACACGTGTGTTTGTTTTCAGTGAATTCGGTAGACATGCAGAGAATAAAGTCAACGTCACACACACAAAACATAGCAAATAGCGCGGCCCGGCATTCGTCGGCAGCTCATTCACTACGAATCGACCAAAGTTCAATGAAGCGTATTCGCACGTTTTTGTGACTAGTTTGTGTTCTCGATGTGATTTATATACACCCATCTTGTGACCAATTTCCAACTCATCAATCAAGCATAAACTGAAACTTCAAAATACACAAAATCTCGGGGAAAAAACGGCAAGCGTGTCGCAAGGCTTTTTCCTTGTCGCAAGCTTGCGGCAGTTTGTCGCAAACTTGCGACACATTTTTTCTGGCGCAAGGGTGTCGCAAGCCGTGCAGTAGTTTTGCTGCTAGATGTCGCAAAGCTTGCGACTATTGGCGCAAGAACACCGCAAGCCTTGCGACAGCCGAATATCGCAAGTTTGCGACAAATTGCCGCAAATGTGCGACAAACTGTCGCAAGCTTGCCGATTTTTCCCCGAGATCTTGCTGAAAAAACCTCAGACAATCATCAAAACCTCATTTTTCTCAATCTTTGATGATAGCTATTCAAGCATAGATAAATAAAACGTTCAAAAAAAATATTGTAGGTGTATGTATACTTCCCTGTTTATCATTTAATACCTTAAAAATTACTTATTTCTATTTCCAGAAATCACATTTCTAGTCATCATATGATACATTCCCCAGTGAGTAAGAACTAGTTGTTTTCATTGATAATAACTTGCAGACAAAAAAAAATATGGGCGGAGCCTAACACAAAAAAAAAGAAGAAGAAGATTAACTATTTGGCTCCATTCTTCTACCTCTCGTTATTCTCATGCGAACTGAAAATATGATGGATTTTGAGAATTTTAAGAATATTGTTCAAGTCACCTCTCTAATATTTTCAATATTATTCAATTCCCTTCTAATATTTTTGGTGTTAACCAAATCGCCCAAGAAAATGGGGTCCTACAAGTACTTGATGATATATTTCTCGATTTTTTCGATATTTTTCTCCTGTGTGGATGTCACTTTGAAACCGGTGAGTTTTAAAATATCCCTTAAATTTAGATTGTGGTTTTTGAGCATTTTCGAGAAAAAAAATGTGGTCGTCAAAACAAGCCCACCTGAGACCTCTTTTGAGCTCAGAATTATTGAGAATTGTGTCTGTTGGAAATAGAATGAGTGTTTGGTTTTGTGTATAATAGATTCTGTATATTCTCGGTATGTTGTACAATATTGTATCTGGATATATGAATCACTTTTCTGGGGATGCAGATAAGATTAATCAACAAGTCAAAAATTAGTGGATATTTGAGCAATACACATATTCTGTCTGAAAACTGGGACATTGAATATATCAAAAAAGGGAGGTTAATATTTTTGGTGGCGAAAATCCACGTGTCATAGCTTGAATCCAATCCACGTGTCATAGCTTGAATCCCATCCACGTTTCATATATTGAATCCAATCCACGTTTCATAGCTTGAATTCAATCCACGTGTCATAGCTTGAATCCAATCCACGTGTCATAGCTTGAATCCCATCCACGTTTCATATATTGAATCCCATCCACGTTTCATATATTGAATTCAATCCACGTGTCATAGCTTGAATCCAATCCACGTGTCATATCTTGAATTTGCATGTCATAGCTTGAATTCAATCCACGTTTCATAGCTTGAATATACATACGTGTCAAAGCTTGAATCCACGTGTCATAGCTTGAATTCAATCCACGTGTCATAGCTTGAATCCCATCCACGTTTCATAGCTTGAATCCAATCCACGTGTCATATCTTGAATTTGCATGTTATAGTTTGAATCCAAGTTTCATAGCTTGAATTCAATCCACGTTTCATAGCTTGAATATACATACGTGTCAAAGCTTGAATCCACGTTTCATAGCTTGAATCCACGTTTCATAGCTTGAATCCACGTTTCATAGCTTGAATCCACGTTTCATAGCTTAAATCCACGTTTCATAGCTTGAATCCAATCCACGTTTCATAGCTTGAATATACATATGTGTCAAAGCTTGAATCCACGTTTCATAGCTTGAATTCAATCCACGTTTCATAGCTTGAATCCAATCCACGTTTCATAGCTTGAATATACATATGTGTCAAAGCTTGAATCCACGTTTCATAGCTTGAATTCAATCCACGTTTCATAGCTTGAATCCAATCCACGTGTCATAGCTTGAATTTGCATGTCATAGCTTGAATCCACGTTTCATAGCTTGAATCCAATCCACGTGTCATATCTTGAATTTGCATGTCATAGCTTGAATCCACGTTTCATAGCTTGAATCCAATCCACATGTCATAGCTTGAATCCCATCCACGTTTCATATATTGAATCCAATCCACGTTTCATAGCTTGAATCCAATCTACGTGTCATAGTCTGAATCCAATTCACTTGTCATAGCTTGAATATACATACGTGCCATAGCTTGAATTCAATCCACGTGTCATAGTCTGAATCCAATTCACTTGTCATAACTCAAATTCACCGGTTATAGTTTCAATTTCTATTTTTCACTTCATAGAGTATACATATTTTGATGTATAGGTTCACTTAGGTACGATAAAATAATGACATTGTTGTATAGTTTTTTTTCAGAGCTTCATTGTTTTTTAGTATATAATAGGTTTTAGCTCGTAAAAATCCTCATTTTGGCTATTAGATTGAGTTCACGTGGCATAGCTCGAATCCACCCAAAAAATATATACAGTTTGATGTCCAAGTTTACTTAGGTACGCCACCATATTACCTTCGTTATTCACTTTTTTCCGAGCTTGACTATTTTTTAGTATATAGTCTACTTTACCTCGTAAAAACCCCTCAGTTTGAGACATTAAAAATTGACTGACAGTTGATAAACCTAGCTACAAAAATAGTATATCATCGGATGTATTTTTTTGTGGATTAAACTTTTAGTGAGCAGTTTTAGATTTAGGACAATGAACAAGATTAGTAATTTATCAGAATTGAGTGATTGTATATTTTTAATCCGACAATAAAAAATCCAGTGATGTATCATACATACCTTTGATCTATGGACTTGTGAAAAAAATTAACTTATACTAGAGACTAGGCCTATCGCTAATAAGACGGGGTACTTCTGGAGCTTATATCCATGACTCAAGATCATAACTAGCAGACAATTTTCGGGTTTCTACGTCTGCCATCTGATTCATATGTACATATTTTTGTAGCTTGATCATTTTAAGATGTGACTCATGTACTATCACGCCATGTCAGAATGCAATTGACGAGATTGGGAGAGACGCAGAGAAAAGTTCTCTGAGAGAAGTACAACAGTGAAAATTTCCATGGCCGACTGGTTAACGGGCGTGTCTTTGAATCGAACGACGGCGCCGAGCTCTGGTTCGATTCCCC
>LR548676.1:0-105480 GCA_900536415.3 Caenorhabditis sp. 38 MB-2015 | reverse complement strand
GGCTCAGGCTCAGGCTCAGGCTCAGGCTCAGGCTCAGGCTCAGGCTCAGGCTCAGGCTCAGGCTCAGGCTCAGGCTCAGGCTCAGGCTCAGGCTCAGGCTCAGGCTCAGGCTCAGGCTAAGGCTCAGGCTCAGGCTCAGGCTTAGGCTCCCTTCAGATCAGAATTTTTTGTGCCATGAGCTCAAAAAAGTTCAACATTTTCTGTTAATCTGGGCTCAGGCTCAGGCTCAGGCTCAGGCTCAGGCTCAGGCTCAGGCTCAGGCTCAGGCTCAGGCTCAGGCTCAGGCTCAGGCTCAGGCTCAGGCTCAGGCTCAGGCTAAGGGTCAGGCTCAGGCTCAGGCTCCCTTCAGATCTCTGATACCTTCCTCAAAAAAAATTTCGTTTCATTTTTTTTCTCCTAAACGTTGTCCTCCTCCTAACATGCTCAAATATGTCACAAATACTATTGTGCACTTCAGATAACTTAATTTCCAGCCCTCGTTTTTCTCCGACGAAATTCTGCCTCGAAAAATGTCAAAAATACATATTATTTTTCGTCAAAAGTTGATAGATGACTCGTGTTTTTTTGCCAAGTTCAAAAGAATTTCCAATTTCTCCCTTTTTGAGCTCATAAAAAATGCTCTTTTCTAGATTTATGAATTTCTCCAACCTTTCCAGAAGGTCAATCTAGAACCCCTAGGATTCAGGAAGCCTCCCGAAATCTCCTCAAAAAATCTGGACCACAAAAAAATGTTGTGTTTTCGTTCCCATTAAAATTCGCTCGTTTTCCTCCGTTTTTTTTCTGTGCCGTGTGCTAATAAAATTCGCCAAAAATTGAATTGTTTTCTTTTTTTCTTTTTTTTTGGAGGAAAAAATAAATAATGCTCGAAGCTTTCAGGGTTCGAAGAATTCAGTGGAGAAAATGAGGAGTTTGGTGTATATGGTGATGATGGTGGCATGTTTGGTGGGATTGGTGACGTCAGCTGAGGTGGGTGCACATTTTCATGTATTTTCGGAACCAAATTTTGAAATTCGTATCCAAAATTTCAAAATATCCAGGTTTTTTCCTCAAAATTCAGAAATTTGAAAATTTAGTTGACATTTTTTGATCGTTTTCCACAGTGCCTTTTTTGAGTGAAAAATTAGGTCAAAATAAATAATTCTGAGCCTGAGCCTGAGCCTGAGCCTGAGCCTGAGCCTGAGCCTGAGCCTGAGCCTGAGCCTGAGCCTGAGCCTGAGCCTGAGTCTGAGTCCTACAATTTCAAAACTACAGTAACCCAAGTAACATCTTCATTAACAAAACCTCTTCTTCTTTACCCCTTCCCTTTCCCAAAAAACTTGAGAATCATCGATCCACTCATCATAACCGTGCCAAAAATCGTAAAACACAACACAAAACCAGGCGAGCATTCTGAAAAAAAGATATGCGCCTTTAACAAAACTACAGTATCCAGCTTACTAAAAAGGCCATTGAAAAACTCATTTCCATTTTTCTCTTGTTTTCTGCCAAGTCCGGTGGCATTTGTCGGAAATTGGCAGGCAACAAATTGAGAACGTTCACATAGGTAAGAGGGGATAGATTGCTGAAAAGAAAATAGTATGCATTTTGAGGAGGGAGCAGAGATGCTTACTGTGCTCATAGTCCAGTGACAGTTGATGGTTTTGGTGTCGACAGTCTCTAGGTACATGGATTTTCTACAGAACCCTCTGAAACGGAAGAAAATTGACTTTAAATATATCTAGAAGGGTACTGTAGGTTTGAATGGATTACTGTAGGTTTCAAGTAGTACTACTGTAGATAAAAGTTATCAGGTTTTGTAGGACACAAAATTCTGAGCAAAAAATATTTTTGGGTGAATTCGTAAAAATTCTGTTTAACGAGA
The DNA here is from genome assembly GCA_900536415.3 of Caenorhabditis sp. 38 MB-2015. Taxonomy (NCBI): domain Eukaryota; kingdom Metazoa; phylum Nematoda; class Chromadorea; order Rhabditida; family Rhabditidae; genus Caenorhabditis; species Caenorhabditis quiockensis. The sequence goes on along the minus strand of LR548676.1, from coordinate 103,619 downwards.
GAAAATCGCCTTCAAAGATATCTAGAAGAGTACTGTAGGTTTTAAAGAGTACTACTGTAAATAAAAATTATCAGGTTTTGTAGAGCACAAAATTCTAAACAAAATACTCTTCTGATTAAATTCATGAAAATTCTGTTGAACGGGAGAAAATTGACTTTAAAGATATCTAGAAGGGTACTGTAGGTTTGAATGGATTACTGTAGGTTTCAAGTAGTACTACTGTAGATAAAAGTTATCAGGTTTTGTAGGGCACAAAATTCTGAGCAAAAAATATTTTTGGGTGAATTCATAAAAATTCAGTTTAACGGGAGAAAATCGCCTTCAAAGATATCTAGAAGAGTACTGTAGGTTCATAAGATTACTGTAGGTTTTAAGGAGTACTACTGTGGATGAAAATTATCAGGTTTTGTAGAGCACAAAATTCTGAGCAAAAAGTTATTTTGGATGAACTCATAAAAATCTCATCTAAAGGGAGAAAATCGCTTTCAAAGATATCTAGAAGGGTACTGTAGGTTTATAGGATTACTGTAGGTTTTAAAGAGTACTACTGTAAATAAAAATTATCAGGTTTTGTAGAGCACAAAATTCTGAGCAAAAAGTTATTTTGGATGAACTCATAAAAATCTCATCTAAAGGGAGAAAATCGCTTTCAAAGATATCTAGAAGGGTACTGTAGGTTTATAGGATTACTGTAGGTTTTAAAGAGTACCACTGTAAATAAAAATTATCAGGTTTTGTAGAGCACAAAATTCTGAGCAAAAAATATCTTTGGGTGAATTCATAAAAATCTCATCTAAAGGGAGAAAATCGCTTTCAAAGATATCTAGAAGGGTACTGTAGGTTTATAGGATTACTGTAGGTTTAAAAGAGTACTACTGTAGATAAAAATTATCAGATTTTGTAGAGCACAAAATTCTGAGCAAAAAATATCTTTGGGTGAATTCATAAAAATCTCATCTAAAGGGAGAAAATCGCTTTCAAAGATATCTAGAAGGGTACTGTAGGTTTATAGGATTACTGTAGGTTTAAAAGAGTACTACTGTAGATAAAAATTATCAGATTTTGTAGAGCACAAAATTCTGAGCAAAAAATATCTTTGGGTGAATTCATAAAAATCTCATCTAAAGGGAGAAAATCGCTTTCAAAGATATCTAGAAGGGTACTGTAGGTTTATAGGATTACTGTAGGTTTAAAAGAGTACTACTGTAGATAAAAATTATCAGATTTTGTAGAGCACAAAATTCTGAGCAAAAAATATCTTTGGGTGAATTCATAAAAATCTCATCTAAAGGGAGAAAATCGCTTTCAAAGATATCTAGAAGGGTACTGTAGGTTTATAGGATTACTGTAGGTTTTAAAGAGTACTACTGTAGATAAAAATTATCAGGTTTTGTAGAGCACAAAATTCTGAGAAAAAAATATCTTTGGGTGAATTCATAAAAATTCTGTTTAATGGGAGTAAATTGCCTTTAAAGATTTAGAGACATATCTAGAAGGGTACTGTAGGTAGGCCCAAAATAAACTACCGTACCCCTTCATAATATACACATCCACCAACTCGTTCTCTGTTCCATGCCTATCTCTACTCAAATACATCCTCCCCGACGGCTCCGGTGTCTCAAAACTCCAAACCTTCGCCAACAATCCGGGAGCACTGATGATCGTTCGTCCTTGAGCCATGCTAAAAGACTACTGTACTAGATCACATGGGTCCCAGAGCGAAAGTCTTACTGTATCTTGATTGTGTACATCTTGCCATCTGTTGTAGGTTCTATGGGAAAGGTATGATTGACCAGCCCATCCACTTTCAAGCTATCACTTTGTCGTTCCAAATAGCCGGTTCTAATGAAGAGCCCATTTTTGGGAACCTGTTGCGCATCGATGAAATCGCGATAAATGGCAAGTTGAAAAATTAGCGAAGCCTGTGAGCCCTCGCGCATTTGCTCAACCACCGAATCGGTGAGCTCAAACACATCCAGTGATCCAGTGTGCAATTTGAGGGCCAGAAAAATCGCATCCCCTATTTTCATCGGCTCAGTGACAGCGATCCGTTTTGGCTCATACATCCAAGGTTGAGGGTTTTTGGGTCTATTTAAGATTCTCAAGTACCATGGATTTTGCTGAAAATCAATGAATTTGGCTGAAATTGAGTCTGAAAATCAGGATTCACCTCAAGCCCGATACTTTGTGGATAATCATCGTGGACGCAGACATAGGGACAGATGTTGTTTTGACACTGTTTTTCGACGGCTTCTGAAAAATTTACATGACTACAGAAGTCTTGATGGGAGGTACTGTAGGTTAGGGATTACTCTACTTTTCACTGGAGCCTTCTGGAAACTTCTGGCAACATCAGAAGGCTTCTGAAGGAATCTGAGAACTTCTGACGCCTTCTGGAGTATTCTGAAAACCTCTGACGCCTTCTGGAGCTTTTTGGAAGACACTGAAGCCTTCTGAAAGGCTTCTGGAGTCTTCTGGAGCCTTCTGAACATCTTCAGGCTTCTTCTGAAATGTTCTGAAGCCTTCTGAAAATCTCTGAATCCTCGTGGAATCTTCTGAATATCCTGTGGTTATAGTTACTGTTCATGCGTCTTAGGTGTACTGTAGGTCATTTTTTCACCATGTCAAGGAATACTGTATTATTTGAGATGCCTGGGATTACTGTAGGTATACTGTAGTGTGACTTTAATCTCTGAAAACCTACAGTATTACTGTAGGCACTGTGACTACTGAAGTTCTAAAAAAAAAAGAGTACAGTACTTCAGAGAACCAATGGACCTCTCTAGAATTACTGTCAGGTCTTACTGTAGTCCACTGAGGGTTACTGTGGACTTTAGATAACCTGCACATCAAACAAGGGTACTGTAGCTACCGTATGTACTTCAGAGAATCAAGTAGGCATCTAGAATTACTGTCAAATCTTACTGTGGGTTACTGTAGGTGTACTATGACCACTAGGTGTACTGTAGGTGTACGATAACATCCTATGACATAGTAATAATGAACTGTTATTCGATCCACCTAGGCTTACTTTACATGGTGTACTGTAGCTACCGTACCATGTCAGAGAACCCTGGGATTACTGTAGGTGTCCCCAACCTACGCATCAAAGCATATCGATAGTTCTCATCCAAAGTATTCGCGATGGCGCCACCAGCCCTCTCACAAACACCAGCCGCCTTCGCTCCCATCAAATCATCATTATCCTGCTCCAATTTGAGGCATCGACTCGCGTTCACCACCAGGAACTCATCATCCCCCTCGCAATTGGTGTTGGTGAAGGTGGACGCTGGGGTGGGAGCATGGGTGGCGTGCACCATGGTGAAGGTGAAGGTGAAGAAGAAGATTCGCATAAAATTGAGCATATTTTGCCGATTTTGTGTTTTCTTGGCGCACTTGGAATAGGAAATGATGGTTTTCACGTAAAAAACCCCAAAAAAAAAATGTTTTTTTTCGAAATTTTTCAAATTTTTTTGTGTTCCAGAATCGGACGTCTATGCGAGCTCTTTATGAGCATTTATTTGTGGATTATGTCAAGGAGATTCGCCCGGTTTACAATGACTCGAAAACTTTGCGAGTTGATATCAAATTTTGGCTCAAACAAATTCTTAAAGTCGACGAACGTGATCAAATCGTCAATATTTATTGTTGGCTTGAGCTATATTGGACGGATGAATTTCTGATTTGGGATCCCGCGGACTACAGTAATCTCACGAAAATACACGTGCCAGCAACAAAAATTTGGAAGCCAGACGTCTTAGTATACAACAAGTAAGGATATTTACAAAAAAAACATTTTTCAAAAAAAAAAAAAAAGTTGCCTGCTGCTGGAATCGAACCAGCGTCGCCACGGCCACAACGTGGAGTACTAACCACTATACTAAGCAGGCCGAGAGAAACGCGGCCAAATGTCATTGATAAAGGTGTGTGTGTGTTTCATTTTTTTTTGCCTTGCAGTGCTAACATGAATGTGGAGGAGAATGAGATGGAAACGAATGCGATTGTCGATCATAATGGGAGGGTTATGCTGTTCCGGTCGATGATCACGGATATTAGTTGTAATTTGAACTTGCAACAATTCCCTTTTGATCAGCAGGTTGGTTGGGAAACTGAAAATGAAGAATTTTCAGAAAAAAATATATTTTTGCGGGAGAAAAATTATCAAGTTTTGTAGAGCACAAAATTCTGAACAAAAAGTTATTTTGGGTGAATTCATAAAAATTCTGTTAAACGGGAGAAAATCAGCTTCAAAGATATCTAGAAGGGTACTGTAGGCTCACAGGATTACTGTAGGTTTTAAGGAGTACTACTGTAGATGGAAAGTATCAGGTTTTGAAGAGCACAAAATTCTGAGCAAAATACTCTTTTCATTAAACTCATAAAAATTCTCTTAAACGGGTGAAAATTGACTTTAGATATATGTATATCTAGAAGAGTACTGTAGGCTTACAGGATTACTGTAGGCATGTGAAGTGTACTGTAAGTTACATTCATCAGATCGTGTAGAGCACAAAATTCTGAATAAAATATTCTTTTGAACAAATTCATGAAAATGTTGTTAAACGGGAGAAAATCAGCTTCAAAGGTATCTAGGAAGGTACTGTAGGTTTAAAAGGATTACTGTAGGTTCTTTGAGAGTACTGTAAATAAAAATTATCAGGTTTTGTAGAGCACAAAATTCTGAACAAAATACTCTTTTGGACAAATTCATGAAAATGTTGTTAAACGGGAGAAAATCAGCTTCAAAGATATCTAGAGGGTACTGTAGGTTCATAGGATTACTGTAGGTTTTAGGGAGTATTACTGTAGATGAAAATTATCAGGTTTTGAAGAGCACAAAATTTTGAGCAAAAAAGTAATTTGCTAATTTTCATAAAAACTCTGTTCAACGGGAGAAAATCGCCTTCAAAGATATATAGGAAGGTACTGAAGGATAGGATTACTGTAGGTGTATAAGGAGTACTGTATATATTAAGGGGTACTGTAGGTATACCTGTAGAAATCTGGAAGATTACTGTAATTTCAAGATGAAACTCGTCAACAATAAAAACTCGGAATTTTACGTTTCAAAAACCCCATAAATTTTGAAGACCAATGCTGACGACGATCGATTCACCTCTAATTCGTGTACTGTAGAACCCCCAGGGTTACTGTACATAGATTACTGTAATTTTTTCCAGGTCTGCTATGTCACCTTCGCCTCATGGAGCATGGACGGCTCAAAATTGGACCTAAACCCCACGCCGAAAACCGACAATTTAGAACTATACATCAGAAATACTGAATGGAGTTTGACTGATTTTAGGTACCTCCTTTGACCCCTGCAGTTTGACCCAAACCCTGTAAATTTTCAGAGTAAAAGTGTACAAGAAAATCTACGACTGTTGCCCTCACCCGTTTCCCGATGTCACCTATTTCATGGTCCTTAGAAGGTCCCCCTCATACTATATATTCAGTTTGGTGATTCCGTCGGCGTTTATCACAGTGGTCACCATTGTCGGATTCTTCACACCACACTCCACCACTGGCGAGAATACGGAGAAGGTGTCGCTTGGTGTGACAGCTTTGTTGTCAATGGCGATTATTAGTGAGTTACTCTAGAATGGGGTACTTTCAGAAGGATTCAGGGGGATTTAGAAGGATTCAGAAGGGCTCAGAAGGATTCAGAGAGATTCAGAGCGATTCAGAGCGATTTAGAGCGATTCAGAAAAATTCCGAAGAATTCAGAAGGGCTCAGAAGGATTCAGGGGGATTTAGAAGGATTCAGAAGGGCTCAGAAGGATTCAGAGAGATTCAGAGCGATTCAGAGCGATTTAGAGCGATTCAGAAAAATTCCGAAGAATTCAGAAGGGCTCAGAAGGATTCAGGGGGATTCAGAAGGATTCAGGGGGATACAGAAGGCTTAGAAGGGTTCAGAAGGATTCAGGGGGATACAGAAGGATTTAGAAGGGCTCAGAAGGATTCAGGGGGATTCAGAAGGATTCAGAAGGATTCAGAAGGGCTTAGAAGGATTCAGGGGGATTCAGAAGGATTCAGAAAAGCTTAGAAGGGTTCAGAAGGATTCAGAAGGATTCAGAGGGATTCAGAGCGATTTAGAGCGATTCAGAAAAATTCCGAAGAATTCAGAAGGGCTCAGAAGGATTCAGGGGGATTCAGAAGGATTCAGGGGGATACAGAAGGCTTAGAAGGGTTCAGAAGGATTCAGGGGGATACAGAAGGATTTAGAAGGGCTCAGAAGGATTCAGGGGGATTCAGAAGGATTCAGAAGGATTCAGAAGGGCTTAGAAGGATTCAGGGGGATTCAGAAGGATTCAGAAAAGCTTAGAAGGATTCAGGGGGATGCAGAAGGATTCAGAAGGCCTCAGAAATACTCAAAATGGTTCAGAAGGGTTCAGAAAGATTATTTTCTTTTGTAAAAAACTAACACACTTTTTTTAATTGATACGCCTTCTGAATCCTTCTGAATCCCTCTGAATTCTTCTGAATCCTTCTGAAACCTACTGAATCCATCTGAACCCCTCCCGAATCCTTCTGAATCGCTCTGAATCCTTCTGAATCCTTCTGAGTCCTTCTGAATCTTTCTGAATCCCCCTGGATCCTTCTGAGCCCTTCTGAATTCTTCGGAATCTTTCTGAATTGCTCTGAATCCCTCTGAACCCCTCCTGAATCCTTCTGAACCACTCCTGAATCCTTCTGAATCCTTCTGAATTCCCCTGGATCCTTCTGAGCCCTTCTGAATTCTTCGGAATCTTTCTGAATTGCTCTGAATCCTTCTGAATTCTTCTGAAATCCCCTGAATCCTTCTGAATCCTTCTGAATTCCCCTGAATCCCTTTGAATCCTTCTGAATTCTTCTGAATTCCCCTGAATCCCTTTGAATCCTTCTGAATTCTTCTGAAATCCCCTGAATCCTTCTGAATCCCCCTCAAAAACCTACGTTTCAAATTTTGCATAAAAGTGGCTACACATTCTCTCTCGCCGTTTTCATATTTTGACCCTGAATCCCCTATTCAAAACCCAAATTCTCCAGTGATGATGGTATCCGACGAAGTCCCTGCTACATCCGAAGTCATCCCTCTCATCGGCAAGTACTATATCGGCCTAATATTCCTTATATTCATGGCCGCCTTCACCACAACCTTGACATTGTCTTATCAAATGCGCGGCAATTCTGGACAAGAAGTGGATCCACGGGTGCGCGACTTCTTCTTCTATCAAATCGCGGCTAATCCATGTGTATCTTGGGCATTCTCTTTCCAGCTACCCAAGAAGTTGTTGAGGTGTGACCATCGGAAACAGGTATGTACAAGGAGATCATAACTTGGCTCAAAATGGTTGGTTTGGGCCCATATTTCGCACAATTGTGCTCAATGATATCAGTAATGTGCTCCAGTTTTTTTTTCAGGACCTGATAATTTTGAACATACATAACTATGAAAAATATGGGCCCAAACGGACCATTTTGAGCCAAGTTATGATGGTTTAACCAATATGGTTTCAGGAAAATGTGGGGTTTTGCGGCGAGACATATATCATTTTGTAGATCTTGACACGCTGAAAACGAATTTGTTACCAGTTTTATCCAAATCATATCCTTAATACCCAATTTTCAGCCTCGAAATTTACAATGAAAATACAAAAATTCTCGAAAAACCATCAAAAACTAACAAAAATAGGATGGTATACTTTGTATACTATAGGCTAACTTTTTGTCCTGAAAATATCTAGACAGTTTGTTTTGCATGAAAATGAAAAATTAGAGCATTTTCAGCAAATTTGCACTTTTTCTTCTATGGCGAAAAGAAATGAAAAACTGACAGACAAAAATAATAATAATAAAACACGTGAAAATATTACGTGGGCTTTCTGTTTTTTTGCAAAGGATTTCCATGTTCTGAAATTTTCAGCCTAATTTTGAGATTTTTGAAGAAAATAAATATTTCAGTGTTTTTTTTCATACTTGATTACCCTATAGTTAAGCCCTTAAAATCGCTTTTAAACAGGTTTTTGCTATTTTCTAGCTGAAAACTTTGGAGCTTAAATTCGCGCACTGAAAATTGCGTTCGTCAAAAACTGAATACAGGATGTTGAACAGCGTAAAAATATCTAGGCTCAGGCTCTGGCTCAGGCTCAGGCTCAGGCTCAGGCTCAGGCTCAGGCTTAGGCTCAGGCTCAGGCTCAGGCTCAGGCTCTGGCTCAGGCTCAGGCTCAGGCTCAGGCTCAGGCTCTGGCTCTGGTTCAGGCTCAGGCTCATGCTCAGGCTTAGGCTCAGGCTCAGGCTCAGTAAAAAATATGGAGCCAGATCTCTGACACATACCTTTTTCCAGTCCTTCTTCTTCGTCAATGGCGCTGCGTCCAATGGTTACTGTAAGGGAGAACCCTCCCCCCACATTGTAAAAATGGAGGAAATCGCTGGAGGAAGTGTCAAATCCTTCGTTGTATCATCGCCCAGTTCACAAGACGTATCACCAAATCCATTATCCGGAAGTCTGATGAAGATAAAGCTCGTTTTAGATGACTTGAAGGCTTCAATTCAAGCAGGTGAGGAGCGTGATTTCTGATAAAAATTGCACATTTTTTCATCAAAAATCATCCGGAAGTTGTGGATTTCCGTAAATAATCTGGAATTCTTTGAAAAATCACGAAGCTTTATCCATTAACAGGGATAATTGATAGTACTTTTTTGATGTATGGTTAAGATTAAATAATCATATCGTAAATATTTCCGGTCAACAAAGTACAGTAGTTTTTGGTGTGCTACAGTACACCTCGTCATTTTTATACTGAAAAGATTAGTAAGATATGCAGGTTGTAATCTCAAAAAAGCCTACAAAAAATCCAATTTTCTATATTAAATTGGACTTTTTTTTTGGATACACCAGATTTGACGACAAATTGCACACTAGGCTGCAAATATACTGTAGCTGAGATGCAAAGAGGTTACTGTAGTTGATCGGGATTTTTTAGAAACACCAGATCTCACGACAAAGTGCACCATTTCATTACTATGTCCACTGTACTCAAAATTGATAGTATCTAGAACTGCAAAAAATGTACTGTAGCACAGCTTTTGCGACAAAATGCACAGTTTTATTACCATATCCAAGATCCTTTAAACCTACAGTACCCAGAACTGCAAATAATGATACTGTAGGTCTTGGGGGTTTTTAGAAATGCTAGATTTTACGACAAAGTGCACAGTTTTATTACGAGCCCTACATGTCCCTTTAAAACTACAGTACTTCGAACTGCAAAAAGGCTACTGTAGTTCTCGAGAATTTCGTTATAAACACCAGATTTCACGACAAAGTGCACAGCTTTTTTTTTTCAAAACCATAAACATGATCCTTTAAACCTACAGTACCTCGAACTGCAAAAAAACTGTAGTGACTATTAAAATTTTGAAAATACACCAGAGCTCACGACAAAATGCACAGTTGAAAAGAGCCCTACATGTCCCTTCAAAACTACAGTACTCCGAACTACAAGAAACTCAATATCCTCTTCTTGGTACTGTAGATAACCCTATTAAAATGTAAGTTTGTTTTTGAAACAGGTTAATTTTTGAGTACGGTTCTTTTCTGGATACTGTAGATGTCACCGCTTCGAGACCTATGTTCCTTTGAATAATATACAGTACTACTGTATGTCCCTTCAAACCTACAGTACCCTCCAATTTCCAGAACGCGAGCTCAAACGAATCAAATTCGAATGGCAACAAGTGACCCGCCTTATCGATCGATGTATAATGTTCGCCTATATCCTCATAACAATCGCATTCGCCGTTATTATGTTGGCAACTCGAGACACCCCAATTGTGCTCAATGACTCCATCATGGACTCCATTAAGAGTTGATACACCTTTTCTAGTTGGAACCCCCCAGTTTTTTTCTACTCCAGGTTTTTGTGACGTGTAAAATCTACATAATAATAATAAAAACATTTTTAATTCAAACAGAAAAATAACAATTTTGGCAAAATTAGAACATACAATAAAAACTATTAAAATATTACTTACTTACTTTGATGGTCCATAATCGAGTTATTCATCATAACTGTGAACCAGACATCTCCAGGAAAGGCGATCCTGTGCCATCCGTGACCAGGGAACATTGCTGGAGATGATCCCGATCCTTTTTCTTCTGTCTCCCCCGAGACCCAGTAGGTTGCGGTTGTGGTTGTGGGCCTTCACTATACTCTTCACATCATCCACCCATCTCTTCTTCGGTCGACCCGGTTTTCGTGGATATTTGTTCGGCAACTCCCATAACGTGATGATTCGGCATATTCTGTCCTGATGCATCCGTACAATATGTCCAGCCCATTTTACTTTTGACCTCATTATTCTGTTTTCAACGTTAGGGGGAGCACCAGCTTTTGCATTTCTCCAGATATAGCAACTCGAGACACCCCAATTGTGCTCAATGACTCCATCATGGACTCCATTAAGAGTTGATACACCTTTTCTAGTTGGAACCCCCAGTTTTTTTTACTCCAGGTTTTTGTGACGTGTAAAATCTACATAATAATAATAAAAACATTTTAATTCAAACAGAAAAATAACAATTTTGGCAAAATTAGAACATACAATAAAAACTATCAAAATATTACAGGATATATCTTTTAAAAATGCATGAGGGATCATATTCTAACTTGATTTTCAGTCTTCTTCTGGATTTTCTGAAAATAGAAACGTTATGTATACATTTCCGCCAACGTCGACGATAATTTTTTCTTCAAATTTCACTAGACTACAAGTTTTTTTTTTTTGCAAGATTTGCCTACGGAAATTCAATTTTTCTGCTTCGCTGGAATTTGAGCAATTCGATTAAGAGCTTGACTGAATAAGGTGAGAAGTCAGTTGGGGATTTCCGGATATCTTTAGACTTGATTGAGAGCTTTTTAAGTGCGTTGTGAATGTGTAATCGTTTCTTGAACATCCAGAGAGAGAAAAGGACCAAACAATTCCGTAAACTTTGACAAAAACCAAAAAATTCAGACTTTTAAGGGATTTCTCATAGGGATATTTTGTTTTTGAATGAAAAATTCAATTTTTGTCAGAATGTAATATTCCTTACATTTATAGACATTTTTGGACACTTTCTGAATTTTTTAAAAAATTCCAATATGTTTTAAAGTTTAAAAATTAGGAATTTTTGGAGAACGTCTATTTCTTGAGGCAAAAATTCAATTTTGACCGAAAAATGCTAAGAAATTGGAGATTATTCACATTTTACCACATTTTTGAACACTTTTTGAATTTTTTTTAAATTTTCAATGAGTTACAAAGTTAAAGAAAGTATTTTTTTAAAAAGATCCTTAGGGATTGTTAGAAAACGTCTATTTTTTGAAGCAAAAATTCAATTTTAACCGAAAAATGCTGAGAAATTGGAGATTATTTACATTTCTCATCATTTTTTGACATTATTTAGACTTTTTCTAATAAAAACCGTGTTTAAATTCTTGTTTTGTCGAGAAATGTAGAGAAATACCTATTTTTTGACATCACATTTCATTGATAAGATTTCTCAGCTCAGAAAATTCACTTATTTTTCGTGAAAAATGTCAAAATTTCCGTGAAACTGGGAAATTATTTACATTTCACGACATTTCGTGATTTTTTGTTTTTTAGTAACTAAAACAACTAAATCTTATTCGAAAAATACCCAAAAATTTGTCAAAAATTGCTAAAAATGTAAAGAAAAAAGATATTTCTCTACATTTTTTGAAAATCGTAAAAAGCAAATTTTTAACATTTTCGGTATTTTTTTGGATTCATTTTAGAGGAAAATTAAAGAAATCTACTCAAATAATGTCGAAAAATGCAGAAAAATACTTATTTTTCGACATTTCATGACTCAAAAATTAGCATTTTCACTATAATTACTATACAATTTTTCCAAACAGAAAAAGTCTCTAACCCATTTCCTGTTCAATGACTAAAAGTTCAAATGCTCTTTTTTTCCTCTTCTTATCCGGAAATGGGCGTGGCTTTCCCTTTAAAATCGCCATAAAATGTCTCATTTTTCTCAATATTTTTTGAAAAGAAAAAATTCTCCCCTCAAACTTTGCCACATATTTTTAGATCAAAAATTACTAATCCTTCACATCATAGCTATTATTCTCTGCTTTCTTTATCATTTTTTGAGGACAAAATTTTTTCTTACCTGGAGATTTTTCCGGTGAAGCAATCTTCTTCTTTCTTCCCCGTTTTTTTGGAGCAACAACAACTTCTGAAATTTTCCAGAGATTTTTAAAGTCAAACTTTTCGTTTTGATTAAACTAACCTTCAGTTTTTATCTCTTCAACAGTTTTGCACTTTTTCGCAACCTCTGAAAATGAATCTTTCTTTAATTTCAGATGTATCGTCATATGATAGAATACTATGACTTGGCAGCAAGTTCAGCGGAAAATAAGCTCCTCAAAGTAGAGCAGGTCAAAACAGAAAATCGGAGGTCAACGATTTCAAATTTTGAAGTAACTATGACTAATAGGGTGAGTTCTTTATTACCTTCTTAAAGTTAAGATATTAGAAGATTTTTGTAGATTTACCTAAAAACTAACCATTTTCTGGCATTATCTCCGGTTTTTCCTCGATTGGTTCAGCAGTTTCTGAAAAATTAGAATTTTTCAAGATTTCTAAGAACTAACTTTATTTCGAACCTAATTTGTTCGTTTTCAGAAAGATTCAGAAGTCTACAGGAAGCTTTTGAGATGTTCAGAAGGCTCCAGATGACTTCAGAATGTTTTGGACGTTTTCAGAAGGCTCCAGAAGACTTCAGAAATTTGCAGAAGTCTCCACATTAAGTAGCTCGTGAAAATATGATTTTCAGCTTAAAGATACCTAGCCGATTGGAAAAGCAATTTTTTGCACTAAAAATTTCAAAACCAAACAAAAATTGTGGGTTTACGGAATTTACGGCGTCCCAGCTGTCTGAAGCTGATAAATCTTCTTCTGAAAATTTTCAGAATCAGATTTTTCGTAATAAGGGATTGTTTAACCAGTAGAACTCGATTCTGATATTGAAATTCGCCGAAAAATGCCGTTTAGAACAAGAAAATCTTAGATTTTTCAGTGAATTTCTGATTTTTCAAGGCCAATGAAAAACCAAACATTAAAACATCTGGGAAAATACGAATTTCCGGCTTGGAATCGATTAAAAGCATTTCACTAGAATGTCCAAAGCTGAAAATCTTCTAGCTTTTCTAAAAGGAAAAAGCTGATTCTGTGGATAAAAGGATGCAAAGAATTCGAACAGTTTTCGTTTTTAGATGAATCTAAAATTCTCACCTTCAGTATTAATCGTTGAAGACGCGCGCTTTCTTCCTCGACGAGTTTCCGAGATTTGAGCATCTGAAAATTTCGAAATTCAGAAAAAAAATTGTTTCGCCTCAAAAACTTACCATCTGTTGTTATATCCGGCTTCTCTTCAATTGGTTCAACATTTTCTGAAAAAATTTTCAAATTTTTGAAATTTGGAATGAATACCATCTTCATTAGCCGGAGAATTGACTCGCTTCTTTCTTCCACGTTTCTTCGGAGTGGCGATTTCTGAAAAAAATTAGAAGAATCTGAAGAATCAGAATTTGGAATCTAAAAACCGGGACTTAGAACCTAAAAAACCAGAATTCAGAATCTGAAAAACCAGAATTTAGAATCTAAAAAACCATAATTTAGAATCTAAAAAACCAGAATTTAGAATCTAAAAACCAGAATTCAGAATCTAAAAAACCAGAATTTAGAATCTAAAAAACCATAATTTAGAATCTAAAAAACCAGAATTTAGAATCTAAAAACCAGAAATTAGAATTTAAAAAACCAAGTTCAGAATCTAAAAACCAGAATTCAGAATCTAAAAACCAGAATTTGGAGTCTAAAAGACCAGAATTCAGAATCTAAAAAACCAGAATTCAGAATCTAAAAACCAGAATTTAAAACCTAAAAAAAAGAATTTAGAATCTAAAAAACCAGAATTCAGAATCTAAATAACCAGAATTCAGAATCTAAAACCAGAATTTAAAACTTAAAAAAAGAATTTAAAACCTAAAAAAAAGAATTTAGAATCTAAAAAACCAGAATTCAGAATCTAAATAACCAGAATTTGGAGTCTAAAAAACCAGAATTCAGAATCTAAATAACCAGAATTTGGAGTCTAAAAAACCAGAATTCAGAATCTAAAAAAAAAGAATTTAGAATCTAAAAAACCAGAATTTCGAATCTTAAAACCAGAATTCAGAATCTAAATAACCAGAATTTGGAGTCTAAAAACCAGAATTTAAAACCTAAAAAAAAGAATTTAGAATCTAAAAAACCAGAATTCAGAATCTAAATAACCAGAATTTGGAGTCTAAAAAACCAGAATTCAGAATCTAAAAACCAGAATTCAGAATCTAAAAACCAGAATTTAAAACCTAAAAAAAAGAATTTAGAATCTAAAAAACCAGAATTCAGAATCTAAATAACCAGAATTTGGAGTCTAAAAAACCAGAATTCAGAATCTAAAAACCAGAATTTAAAACCTCAAAAAAAAAGAATTTAGAATCTAAAAAACCAGAATTCAGAATCTAAATAACCAGAATTTGGAGTCTAAAAAACCAGAATTCAGAATCTTGTCAGAAAATCGACCCGTTTCTCACTGTTCCTAGCTCACTTCAAGGTCCCAATTCCACCCAGATATTTATGAATAACTCACTCTTGTTCGTCAATTCTTCAGGCTTCTCATCAATCGGCTCGTCTTCCACTGAAAAAATCATAGCTCTTTTTATAACTTTCTATTCCAGAAGCCTCCCACACCCGTCGAACCCCCTCGCCCCAAAAACCCCGTCGAACATCAAGATTCTTCTGAATCCGTCTCTACCACAACAACAACTTCTTCTTCAGGAAAGGAGAACTTTGATCCATTTGGTAAGTGACAAAAATTACGCCCATTTATTATTTTTTCGGGGAAAAGGCTTACTGAGCGAATTAGTTAGTTTTTTTCTTCGAGTGAGGAAATGTCGCTTGAAAATCTAGACGAATATTTTTCAAGTGAGCGGAAGTTTCACACTCTCCTTTATATTTATAGCTATTTTTTTGTATTTTCAGCTCAAAAAATCATCGATGAAACCTCGCGTCTTTCCGACAAACAACGTGAAATCCTGCGCAAAACCTATTCAAGTATGGAAAAAGACGGAGTTCGAAACGGGCTCAAAATCTTCGTCCGTCTTTTCTCTGAATATCCCAGATATAAGCTCATCTGGCCACAATTTAGAGCAATTCCTGATTCATCGCTAATGAATGCTATTGAATTGAGGTAAAAATAGGTGTTTTTTGGGGAAAAGATGAAAAGGATCTTTAATTTGCAGACGGCATGCGTCGGTTTATTTGAAAGGGTTGGGTAAGATTATCGATTCAATGAGAGATGAGGAAAAACTTGGAAAGCAGTTGGCAAGAATTGCACAGGCGCATATTAAGTGGAATGTGCAAAGAAATCATGTTATTGTGAGTGAGGCTTAGGGCTCAAAAATTGGTCCCGAATTTTGAGAAGTGTTAAAATTTATGAATCTTAGAAATTTTAATAAGGTTTTCTAGGTTCTGAGCACATCTATGGGTGGTATACTTTGAAAAATTGTTCTGAAATCCACTATTAGGTGCGCGGAAAAGCAAATTGTCAATAAAAAACTAAGAAAACCCAATATTTTTTCAATTTCAGGTTCGAATTTTCTAAAAATCGAAGTCTTTTCAGCTGGCCAATGTTTTATTTTTCAAGCTTGAAATACTTATATTTAACTGGGATGCTGAAATTTTAGAAAAATCATTATAATTCAGTCTAAAATAGTCATAATTTCGATTATGCTAAATTTGAAAAACTAGCATCAGACTTGGGATTCAGTAAATTCTATTTTAAATATTTACAGGCTCTAGTTTTAATAATTAGTCAAATTCATACTTGGATTATCTAAAAATTTACGAAATTTCAGTCTAAAAATAGCCAATGTTTTATTTTGTATACTTAAAATACCGATATCTAACTGGGATGTGAAATTTTAGAAAAACCATTGAAATTCAGTTTTAAATGATTCTAAAAACATCGATTATGCGAAATTTGGAAAAAAACCAATTCAGTAAGTTTAAATTTAATTATTTAAAGGTTTCAATTTCAATAATTAGTTATTTTCAGGCTTGAATTTTCTAAAAATTTAAGAAATTTCAGTCTAAAAAGGCCAACATTATATTTTTCAAACATAAAATACGGATATTTAACTGGGATTTTTGAAAGTCGAACCTTCAAACTTTTACAGTTCGAATTTTCTATTGAAACTGTGAACATTAAGGCTAAAATGGTCACAATTTCGATGATGTAAAATTTTAAAAACTAATATCAGACTTGTGCTTTAGAAAGTTAAATTTCAGTTATTTACAGGCTTTAATCTCTGATTTGTGTAAAAATTATAACTAAATTTTTGATTTCTGCAAGTTTTTACAGGTTAAAACTAAGTTTTTGTCGAAAAATTACAAACAATAGGTAGAAATTCTTATTTTTCTTCATTTTTTCATAGAAATAAACGTCCTTTTTTCAGCACATGATCGAACCAGTGCTCGAAGTGGTCAAAGAATGCAACGGTTATCAAATCGACGATGAGACCCGCATCGCTTGGACAGTTCTCTATCAAGTTATCGCCAATCTCATCGAAGTTTTTAGAAATCGTGCGTTGCACGAGTAAACTCCCCTCCCAATTTTCTATTTTGTAAATTATAAATATTACCTTCCATTTTTGTAACAATCAGGAAATTGAGACAGAGTTGAGCATTCGCCTCATTCTTTCTTCTCTCTGCTTCATGATCCGCCACTAGAACTTCATAGTGTTGTCGCATTGCTTTGTTTCGTTTTTTGACTTCCAACTCGTGCTCGAAATGCTTTGATAGTTCCAGCGATTTTGAGATTTCAATGTGTTCGGGGGTCTGAAAAAATAATTTTGGGAATTTTTAACAGAAAGCATATAATCTGATCGATTTTAGGATACTCAGTAAGTTCGTTTTTTTTTCCAAATTTAGGAATTAGAGCTTTTTCTGGCAAAAATATATGTTGTAGGGCTTCTTTTCGCACAAAAGAACCCTCAAAAATGTGTTCAAAGCTGAAAAAAAAATAAAAATCATGCTCAATTGGCTATGATTTTTTTTTTTCAGCACAGCACTGAATGAGCAGCCAAGATTTGAACCATACATAAAAAGAGGTATCATCCGGTAGAGGTTTTAAGTTTTGATGAATTTTTTGGTTGGGATCAACAAAAAAAATCTGATTTTTTACAATTCATCACTTTAAAATAAGTTGAGCAAGAGATTTCAAGACAATTTCGATTTTTTAAAGTAGTCCAGAAATCGTTTTTCGGCAACATATGCATACATAAAAAAGAACCTTATCTGGTGTTATGTAGGGGTTCTAATTTTTACCGATTTTTTGAGCGAAAAGAGTTCTAACTTCTGAAAATCACCTTATTAGTTAGTCTGATAGACATAAACAGTTAATTTACCCTAATTTATTTCTCGAGAACGAGTTTAACTAAAGTTTTTAAGGCACTTTCAACGATAGAACCTATTTTTGGACACTACCTAAAATGTGACATTTTTCAGAAAAAAAACTCGTTTTCGAGGAGAGCGCTTCTAATGTTTTGGGGCTTTTTCTGGTCGGATGGGGTTCTAACGTCGGTTTATCAACAGGGCTCTTTTTTATGTATGGTTTTAATTTTCCCGGATTTTCTAGTTAGAGGGGTTTTAACTCTAGCTTTCCAGTGAGGCTTTTTTTTTACGTATTTATGATTTGAACATCCAATTCTGAGTTTTAGAAATTTATTGACGCTTTTGCTCGATTTTTAAGGACTTTCTATATTTTTTTTTCAGTTGGACCAGGTGTCTGAATTGTTTTTTTTTTTTTTGGTTTGCTTCATTCATTCAAAAATCATTTTTCGTGATTTTTTTCTAACATTTTAGCTTTTTCGGTGAAAACTGATGTTCTAAACTGATTTTTTGTATCAAAAATGAGAAATTTGAATATTTTCACATAATATTCATAAATCCTTACCATGTGTTCCGGGCGAACTTCTACTTCAAAGCAAAGCACAGCTTCCCTCCAATTAATAATCGATTGATCATGCATAATAATCTTATGAAAATCGTCGCGAAACGACGCATAATTCACAGCTGAGCTCAATGCTCCAGCTCTTTTTCCATTCGGACACCAAGCTCCATTGAGAATCGGCTTGGTTACCAAATGAACATGCCTATGATGAGCGTGCTTCAGGCGTTCTGTCATGTTTCGAAGACTGAATGATCAAGGTTTTCAGGTTTAATTTGAAGAAAAAAAAGACTTACACAGTTTCAAAGTTTTGAAACTCATCATTGAGGTGCTTTTTCCAATCATAGAGGAATTTATCCTTGAGTTTCTTCATTTTCGCCTGATCTCTGACTGAATCCCATGGAAGTTTGCCTATCACCAAGTCGTAGAAGATAAAAATCGACATCTCGATCATATCCAACTCATCCATTTGATGAAATTTGCTATCTACCGAATAGCTAACCGGTGAATATCGTGTATTTCCTTTCCAACCCATATGATTGGTAGGAATCGGTCTTTTTAGGATATTGCATCGTTTATCAGTGCCAACGACAACATCTGTGACATCAGCGAGGTAGAAAATGCGAGAACTTGTGTCGAATTTCCAGTGATTTGGGTTGAAATCGCGTAAAACGTGACCGGCGTTGACGATCGCTTCGATAGTTTGCAAGAAATCTATCGCGAAATACGCGCAAGTCGCTGGATCGAATCGATTTTTCACTTTCTCGCAATCCAGGAGTTGTTGAAGCGTAGGTCCTGGTCTGTCCTGCGTCACCATATATGCATATTGCTCTTCGAAGAGTTGCGCTCCAATAATAGTCGAAAATCGAAACGAATTGCCTATCCACTGTTGATTGGATAGAAAACTTATATTTCCCATCACAATCGACAAGTCCTCATCAATCTTTTCAATGTACATTTTACCCTAAAATTATCCTTTAGTTTATTTATTTCAAATTTTTCTTGAAAACTCACGAATTTTTCCAATTTCAAATCGCTGACTTGATAAACGTTTCCATATTCATTGTGGCCTACGTTCTCCCAGATAAGCCAATCTTTTATAATTTGGCCTTTTTTCAAATCGAACAAGTCTACTTCTTCATCCATTTTTACTAGTAGCTCTGGAACAAAAACTTGTTTTTGGTTGAAATTTTTCGAAAAGAAAACAACAAAAATATTTATTGTAACAGTACTTTTTCAAGGCGCAAAATGAAAATTGTTTGGGTCTTCGCACGAAGAGCAAAGTTTGCCTTTTGTATTTCTCTCGGAGTTCTTTTCATTTTTTCAGTTTTTTTTTTGAAAACTTAGAATATCTCGGGATTTCAAGTAGTTTTTCATAGTAATTCTGCATTTCGTCGTAATCTCCACATTCTTGATGCTTTAAATAAAAGTTCAAATAACTTTATTATAACAAACAAAAAATCAACAAAATATAAAAACCACAGAAAAACAACTAAGCAACCGTGTCACTTTTCTCCACTTGGAATCCAGCCTGCGCCGAATTCACCGATCCTTTCGCCTTCTGTCGCGGTCCCCAATTTTTACCCTTATTACATTGGAATCTGACCATATTCTCCTTTTTCATCTGATTCGCTGCTACGGGATGGAGCTTGAAGTCAACAACGTTTCTAAAGAAAAAAAAAATTAATCAAATAGAGAAGGGGAAGTGGGGGGAGAGGCTTACGTTGGCTGTTTTCCAAGAATTGTGTAGCCAGGAGATTTGGGGTCCAGTCTTTTCTCGCGATCAACATTTGTATCGTGTGCCTGGAAAATTTTGTTCTTTAATTTTCATAGTAAAACTTGACAAGGTAATGGTTTCAGAAAAATGTGGCGATATTTATATATCATTTTGTAGGTCTAGACACGCTAAAAACGAATACGTTATCAGTTTCGCCAAAATAAATCCTCAACACGCAATTTTGGCCTTGAAGTTTACATTGAAAAAGAAAAAAAGCTTGAAAAATGTTTTAAAACTTCAAATATTGGATATTTAGCTATGCTATAGGGAAAAATATAGCGTTTTTAGAATTTTCCCTTTTTTTTTTACTAATAATAATTGAGTATTTTTCGTTAGGCATCAAAAAACATAGGAATTAATGAAAAAACACGGTTACTGCAGTTTGTGAGTTTTAAAAGCACTTTCGGCTTTTAAAATTGTCCAAAACTTGTTACCTTACCTATTATGTGACATTTTTTTCAAAAAAATTTTGTTTTTGAGAATACAGGCTCTAATTTTCTGGTTGAAAGGGTTCTAACTCAAGGTTCAGAATAGGGGACTTTTTTATGTATGAGTTTATAGGATTGTTTCAAAATTTTCAGCGAAAATGAAGGTCTTAGGGTTCTTTTTTATACTTGATAAACCCTATAGCTAGGCCCTAGCTCTCAAAATCGCTTTTAAACAGGTTTTCTCAACTCTGAAAACTTTGGAGCTGAAATCCACGCATCGAGAATTGCGCGTAGCAAAAACTGAATGCAGGATCTTTGAAAATGTATTGAAAGACCATCAAAAATCATTAAAAATCTCCACATTTTTTAAACCCAAAGAAAAACTCACAACTTTTCTATAAATATCCCAAAGAAAATCTAATGGCGCATTAGTTTTGATAGCTCTTGGATTACAGTGTGAACCAGACGCTTTATATCCAGCATTCAGAATCGCTGATCGAACATTGATCAATTTTGGGACCGATACTTTCACCACATTCGCCAATTGATCATGCTCATAGTATAGAATCGCATCATCGAGTTCTTCACTAACCGTCGTCAACACTCCAATTAATCTACTATGTGTTCCTAATCTCGTCTCTTCTGGAGTATTTTTCAGGCGTGTTAGAAGACTTTCAACAAATGGTTTAGAATGCATCGGTGCTAGGTACATCGGACCGATTTGGTTAACCGCATGACCACAATGGACACATCGATTGGAACCGTCGAGGAGGGTTTGTTTGATGGTTGGCGCGTTGAATTTCACACTTTTGCCGTCCACTACTTTTCTGAGAAGTGGAAGCTGTTCGAATGATTGACATCCACTGCATACTAGAACGGTTCCAACTTTCCTGAACAAAAAATAAAGGATGTTTTTAAAACTAGAAACGGTCACTTACGCTCCACAATCCTTCATTTCTCTTGCGCCAGTGTGCACTCGAACAAAAACTCTGACATAGAAATCCACTGAGATTGAGACTAAAGGCTCAATATATCTTGTATATCGATTGGCGTGTGAATCAATAGAACGGAGCAAGATTCGAAGAGCCATTTCGTGACAGAATTTCGTTCTAGTGGTCACCGCGTCATATTTATTATAGCAGGCTTCTGGTGTGTTTCCGCACAGGACAGCCATATCGGTGCAGGTGATCATTAGAATACCTTTATCGGCAACTGATTGAACTGCTGAATCAAGGAATAAGGAGGCCGAACCGTATGGATCGAGGTCAACTGCGTGGAAACGTTTGTCAAGGGTTCGATGATTCATCATCGTCATTCTAGAAAAAAAACCAATTCCAAAGAAAACTGATAGAAATCAAGAACTCACATAGCGTCACCAAAATGTGGTCTGACTTTGCCTTCAACGTTGTTCAATTTCGCATTCTCTTTGATCGATTCTACGGCGTTTTCCGAAAAATCATTGGCCATCACAAAATCAACATGTTCGACTTCTTGTGAAAATCTTAGAGCTCTGAGACCTGAAGCAGATAACGCGTCTAAAATTTTGATTGACCCATCTTCGTTTTCTTTGTGAAGTTTATTTTTCTTTATTGGAGGCTCTTCAGATGTTGATTCTGCTGCTCTGTCTTTTAGCCGATCTTCAACGAATTGGCGGAGAACAGTGACGCTGGAATATATTTTAGAAAGTTACTTCTATATGTGTTTAATAACTTACGTCAAATCTCGATTGAATTCTTGCACCGGATTGTAGAAAACCGGACCATGGAAACCAACTTTTGCTTTTCCTGGAAAATTCTCTTTAAATCGGAAAATAAATTGAACTAACCTTCTTGAATAATTGTCACCTCTTGTTCTGCCATTTTTCTCAACGCTTTAAATGCGTTAAACAATCGCAAACTTGGTTTTGTTAACAGTTTTAGGAAAATGAAGCGAAAAAAATAAAAAGAAGTCCGAGAGAAGTACAAACAAGGGTGACGCGATAGAGCGCACTTGCCTGTTTGAATTTTCGAAAAAAAAACTATTTTATTTGTTTTCAGGAAAAACCAAAAATTTTCGAGAAAATGGAAGCGGTGAGTGATTGACAAGTGATATGAAAAATAAAGCAAATTTCAGAGTACATCAAAAGGATCAAAACTATTCTATGAAATAGCTGCCGAGCAATCAGGAGTGGGAAAATCAAATTATGAAATTCCCGACAGTCTCCTCGGTCCAATCGTGACTTCTCTCGACCCATGCGCTATCAACAATCTTCTCTATGCTAATATCGATTGGGCCAAAGTTGAAGCGCGCGTAAATCAACGCAAAACCGTGCCGAAAATCGATATTTCCTCCGCACCGGACCCCGATCCACAAGACGATGTAGCTTCAGACGGAAGTCGCTCGAACTTTGGAACTCCTAATTATTTATTAGACAATAGACAAAGGAAATCGACACCGTATAGAACATCGCCTGAAGAAGAACAAATGGATTTTACAACGGGCGGTTTTGATCAAATACAAGACAATTTCAATGAAAAGCAGAAAGATACATTGATCGAAGAACTTGTTGACCTTGTCAGATCCATACGAAAACGTAATTTCACTACCTCTAAAAGGGGGATTTAAATAAAATACGATTTTTCTTCAGATATAGATCCAGCACTCTCCTCAAGTTCAACTTGGATCGAAAAAGAATCAATCCCAAAAATATCCCAACAAATCATAATATTACTCTCCTATCTTCCTGGAGTTCTCTCAGCGGACGAGATTGTTCACGCATTTCTCTTCGAAAATGGACCACAAATATTGAAATCAATACTGGCAGATTGTCCAGAGCTCAAGATTTCATTTTTGAATTCGCTGCTAAAAATTTATGGGCATGGAAAGAGGAATGAATTGCGGATAGAGATAATTGAAACAGTAAGAACATCAGAGGAAATTGATCAAGATTAAAGAGCTTTTTTTCAGATCGTTGGCTTCGATCCAAGTCTCGCTGAAACTGTTATTGAAAGATTGTCAAGTAATCGATTGTGAGTATTTTTCTTCCAACTAAAAAGAAAATCGAAAAATTAGCTAAAAATAGAAGAAAAACTTAGAATTACGACCAATTTTCTCAAAAAAGTATATTAATTGTTCAAGTTTTTCCTCAAAAATTATTCAAACAAACTAACTTAACATTTTTAACAATCTATGCGTATTTTTTTAGAAATCTTGAAACTATGTGCGTATCAAAATTGAGCTCTGAAGCTTGCTCACAGTACTTAAACTTCAAAAAAACAAACTGTTTCGAAAGTGCTAAAGATTCCCTTTTCCAAAAAAAACCCCAAAAACATTTAAAATCTCAAAAAACAAGTTTATTTTGTTTCGAAAGTACTAAACAGTTTTTTTTTTTTTCAAACAGAAACCTTAAAAAACCGTTTTCGACTGAAAATAGCTGGAATACTAAAAAGGAGTTGTATTTTTCATAAAAATATTTACCTTGTTTTTAAATTATAACAAGTTCATTTAAAATAATTTAGTGTTCAAATTTTAATTCTGAATAAAAATTGATTCGATCGAATAAAATACTGTTTCAAAACTTTAATTAAACAATATTTTTTTCTTTCCAATTTGATCATATTATTTTACATCATACATTTTACGTAATTCTTCTTTATTCTAAAATTGAATATTAACTTTAAAAAAAACAAAACTGACTAGATTTATATTTTAAATCAAAAATTCGAACCCAACAGTTAAAAAGTTGATTTTCCCAAGAAGAAACCCTGAAACATTGGTTTTTTGAACTAAAAGCTATTCTTCTTCTTCGGCAAAAACCTCTTTCAAAACTATGAAATGCAAATTTAAAATAATTTAGTAATCAAATTTTAGTTTTTTTATCGAAAAATTAATTGAACCAAAAAAATACTGTTTCAAAATTTTAATTTAACAAAATTATTGAGCCGAAATTGATAAATTAATTATTTTACAAAAAGTAACTCTAAAATATCCATTTTTGACGAAAAATTCTAAATTACAAGAAAGAATATGTATTACCTCTGAAATTAAAAAACACTGCTTCAAAATTTTAATTTTACAAAAATGTTTCCAGCCGAAATTGATAAACCGACTATCAAAAATCTCTGAAATACAGAAAAGACTATGTATTTTCTCTAAAAATACCTCGTTAAAAATTATAAATGTCAATTTCGAAATAGTTTTCAATCAAAAACTAATTCAACCGGAGAAATACTGTTTCAAAATTTTGATTTAAAAAATATTTTCAGCCGAAATTGATAAATTTATTATTTGCATAAAGTACTAAATAAAAATAATTACCCTATTTTACATGATGAAAAACTTACCAAATTGAAGTGATAAAAATTGTAATAATTTAGAAATGAATCAAATATTTAAATTCTCAAAAACAAGCGCATACAGTTTTGGAACTACTAAACACAATTTTTATTTGAAAAAAAAAATAATAAAAAGAATTAGTATTTTCCCTAAAAGTAACTTTATCATAAAATTGATTCGAAAGAAAAAATACTCTTTCAAAACTTTGACTTAACAAAAAAGTTTTGAGCCGAAATTGATGGATTACTAAATTTTTCCAAAAAGAAACCCTGAAATATTGGTTTTTCGAACTAAAAACTATTCTTCTTCTTTGACAAAAACCTCTTTCAAAATCATGAAATGCAAATTTAAAATAATCTAGTAATCAAATTGTTTTTTTTAATCGAAAATTTCATTAAACCGGCAAAATTCTGTTTCAAAACGTTTATTTAACAGAAATGTTTTTTGCTGAAATTGATAACTTTGATGTTATATCCACCCCAAATGGACTCCTTTTTTTCAGCGATAGTCACTTTGTCTGCCGAATCGCTATAAACCATCTAGATGACGTGGATTTTGTGAAATTCCTCGAACCTCTTCTCACCGATCGTCAAAGCTTTCTCTCCCTCATTGTTCTCCGCTCTGGTGGCCGTAAAATTCTCCCAAAAATCATCGAAAAATTACTGAAAATTGTGAAAAAAGTATTATACGCAAAGCCAGAAGATATGCCAGAAGTGGCGAGAGCTCCATGGTGCACCAGATTGGCGTATTGCTTGGTGGAGTTGTTGAATAGCTCGCAACCGTGGAAAGATGACGATATGATTATGATAACGAGATTTGTGTTTCGAACGGAGTTGGCGCAGAATGCGGAGCCGATTGCGTCGAAGTCGAATAATGTTGTTGTTTCTACTGATGAATTGATGGATCAAAGCTTTTTGTGAGTTTAAAAAACAACTTTAAACATACGTAAAAAGGTCCCCCATTGGGAACCTTGAGTTAGAACCCTTCCAATCAGAAAATAAAAGCCTCTAAACAGAATTTTTTGAAAAAAAAATGTCACATATTAATTAAAATGGTGTCGAGAAACTAGTTTTCGACTATTTTAAAAACCGAAAATTATTTTCAAAACTCTTTTTAAACTCATAAACTGCTGTAAATCAGTTTTTCTTATTTATTCCCACGTTTTTTGACTACCGAAATGACAAATCTGCTGATTTTTTTAAATATATGATTAAAAAAAAAGCGAAAAAATGCTAATTTTAAATCTTGTTCCAGGTCCCTCACCGATTTGGATGATTCAATTGTTCAAGATTCGGAAGATGATCTAGCAACACCTAGATCTATCCACGAACCCATCCGCCGAACTCGTTCCAACACCGATACCCGTATATCATCCTCTCCATTCGGCGATGCTCATGAGACATTCGTCCTAGCCTCCCTGGTCGCCATCCCCTTCTTCACCCAATTCCCACCAAATCAAACAGCCGCTGTTCAACCGCCCGATCGAGCGGTTGATGATTGGCTCGACGCGGCTCGCCGTCGCACAATCGACCTGTCCCACGGCTCATTTGGCGCCAATCTCCTGTATGTGCATTCTTGTATCATGTGTGGACGGATTGATGATTTGGCCAAATTTGCCAGCGAAATATTGAAGCGGAAAGTGGAGATTTCGCGAGGACACATGCATGCGCAAGTGCTCAAGAATACGTTTTTGTCGAGATGTTTGAGTGAGCAAGAGGTGGCGAATCGAAGTATCGGACAGGCGATTTCGCCGAGTTTTAGTGAGAATACTTGTGGAAGAAGTGCGATTTTCTCGATGGCAGCTCTCCAATCCGCGGGAGTTTTCCGCACTTATCAAATTAACATCGCGGTAAGTTATTAGAGTTGAAAATCGCCAAATTTGGCTGAAAATACGTTGAAAAGTGAATATTTTGAGTGAAAAAAACCTCTAATATCATCAAAATTCATAAAAAAACTTTTTTTTACTGAAAAATCTTATTTTCTGCCAAAAAAAACTCTTTTTGAGCTTCATTTGGCTGAAAATACTTTCCAATATTACAAAAAACCCGGAAAAATCTTTAATTTTTGAGCCAACGTTGAACAAGAACTCAAAAAGTTCAAAAAGTAGAAGTCTCTCTGTTGTTGGCCGGATTCCAGCCAATGGAATATTGAATTTGAAAAAATGTGTTTTATATTTAAAAAAAAACAGTTGAGCACTAAAAATACTATTTTTTAGACTAAAAATGTGACAGAATTACCCTTTTTCTTGCCAAAAAACCGAATTTTCTACGCTTCTCTAACTTCTTTAACTGAAAGTACTATCAAAACTTCAAATAAAATTGAATCTCGATAATCTTCCTCAATAAAAAAAGTAATGCCAAAAAAGATGCTGAAAACTTAAAAAAAACACTATTCGGAACTTGAAATGTTATTTGAATATAAGAAATTTGAAGTCTCTCTGTGTTTGACCAAATTCCAGCCAAGATAGGCTCAACACGTTCAAAAGTGAAATTTTGAATGAGAAAAAATGTTTTTATATTGAAATACAGTTCAGAACTAAAAATACTATATTTTTAGATCAAAATTGGTCTCCTAAAAATTATAAAACAGTCTTATTGTTACAAAAATACTAGATTTATTGTCAAAAAACCTCGTAAAAACTCAAAAAATTGAATACAGGAGCCAACATGGAGCTGAGCTGCTACTCCTGTAAAATCACGAAGTGTTGTTTGAAAATCAAATTTTTTTTCAGGATTGGCTTGAAAAACAGCTCGAAAACGTCACCCATCCAGCGAGTGAAGTGCTCGCTGAATTGGTCGAGGTTTTCGCCAGCAATACTGCCAATTTCAAAACTCCTGGGCTCAGTTTGCAATTCGTTAATGTGAGTAACACCCACCTAATCTTTCTGAAAAATAATTCTGAAAGTTTTTCAGAAAACCTTCGGCAATGGTATGCTGAATCAGGAGAATCTAACGCAAAAACTCTACGTTTTAATGTATTTGATGACTTATCGAGAGCAATATCAGAAGGTGGAACCATCGTTGACGGGAATGTTCTATTCGGAGGAGATATACACAAAATTACCGATTAGATATTTGCTGACTGTTATGGAGTCGAGACATAGGGATTTTGAGCATCTGAGGTTTAGATTGGTAAGTCTACATACCTCCGGGACAAGTTTTCAGGTACGCCAAACACAATGGTTAAGTTCATTTTTCATCAAAAAAGAGCTGCACCTGAGTTTCCCCCTATTTTAGGTCCAAAATTGACTAAAAAGGATATTTGATTATTGCAAACGTAATGGTGATGTTTATTTTAAACTAAAAATAGGTTAAATTCGAGTTTGTACCTGTTTCAAGTCCGAAATTCGACGAAAAACATTTTAGGAAAATTTGTACCGGCAGTTTTTGATTTAAAACGGATATAAACTCGAATTTAAAGGTGGGGTAAAGGGAGTTGGCAAGTTGCTCTTAAAACACATTTTTTTAGGTGTAACCCTCGAGGGATTTTTTACCGAAAAGTCAAGTATTCGAGAAAAATATGTACAAGGTTAAAAATTCGGAAACATTTAACGTATAGCGCTGAAAGTTTCCAAATTTCTTTTTTCAAATAAAATTTTCTCGAAAACCAGACTTTATCGTAAAAAATCCTGCGAGGGTTATACCTTTAAAAAAAATGTGCTCTTTCCTTTAAGAGCAACTTGTCAACTCCCTTTACCCCACCTTTAGTTTGGTGCGATATCAACATTACCATAACGCTTGCCATACTCAAATACCCTTTGTCTTAAAATTTCATCGACAGTTAGTTTTGGACCTAAAATAGGGGAAAACTTAGGTGCAGCTCTTTTTTTGGTGAAAAATGAACATTGTCATCATGTTTGGCGTATCTGAAAACCTTTGGTGACAAAATTTCATTTTTTTTTTAAAGTTTTAAAAGCATCCGGCTGTTATATGTCTTGGAGCAAAAAAAATTGAGCCTGACCTTAACAAAAGGATTAAAATTTCTTTTTTAGATAAAATGATGAGTTGTTTTTCTACGTAGCTCTAAAAGTATGAATATTCTTAATTTATATTTCCAGATTGCGAGATGTTGCAATATTTTCCCATTCATGATGCCTACTGCCAAAAGTATGGCGCTTATCGTTAAAACTCCACCATCCACTTCACAAATCGTCTCGAAAAAACCAATCCAATTCGAATTCATCGAAAAGGCCAGTTTGGAGAACCAGGTTCTAGCCATGCCGATGGTTTTAGACATGTTTATGAAGTCTTTGGATGGAAAAATGAGTGAGGAGCAGGAAGTGATGATTGTAGCGATGTTTGATTTGTACGATCAGATTTGTCCAAGATTACTTTATGAGGTTAGTTTTTCATCTTTTTTCTCTTTTTGGAGGGTTAAACACGAGTTGATGCTGAACTAGACTGTTCTTGTTGAGATTTCGAAGATTCGTCAGCTCTTGAGTTGCTGGAAAAATCAAAATTGATTTTTGGGCCCCAAATTTTGGGAGCTTTTCAAGGTTCGAACTCACCATAGTGGTTTTGAATAAATAACACAGGCAATAATAGAAAGTATACATCCAAATATGTAAATTATAGAAATTAGTATTTCTTCAACTGAAAAATTCGAAAAATTATAAGGATTTCACTATTTTGACTAACCTAATGCGTCACTATTTCGTTGTTTTGCGGCAATTGCGGCGACCATGAATACTGAGTAGTATAATGCTACTCCTCCAACGAGAATCGATACTACAATCTGTAACAAATCCCCTAAATTTTAGAGCCTAAAAAACCACAAAAAATACCTGTAGAATAAGCGATGTGATAAGTATCCCAATTAGAGGAAAGAAGATGGTTAGAATAGTCCATACACCAAGAAATAGTTGACAATATCCTTGAAATTTGTCATTAAACAACCTGAAAACCCCTATTGGCTGAAAATCCATAAGGATCTAGCTTCGTACTGCTAATTACCCGTAGACGAAGTGAATGGCGCCGCAGATGAGGAATTTGATAGCTATGATCCATAGAAAGTACTGGGAAATGTTGGTTGTTCATTGAAATTATTGTTTTTTGAACTTACGGTTCCCTTTAGGCCGCATATTTTAGTGGTGAGGTCTACTTTTTCGAATATGGGCATATTTTTTGAAATGCATCTGATTAGAAAATTTGGAAGGAAAACAGGTGGGTCACGTTGAAAATTGGGATCAGACCTGAAAGTTTTTTGAACCTGAAATTAGATTTTTTGAATCAGATCCCAAAATCAAGTGTTCTATCAAAATTTGAGAGTTTCTTTACAAGTTCCAACTATAAGATAAAATCAAACACTGAAAAAATTCCAAGATTATTTATTTGAAAATTCACAAGCATTATTTTGTGATATACACAACTCTTGATGAACATGTTGTATCTCGGTTACGTCCTCCTTTGCTGAAATCTTTAAAAATTGTCTGGAATCACATTTTGTGTTAACCCGGTTTTCAAACGTCCCCTTTTGAAATTTTGTGGTTTTAGACAAAACAATTTATTAGAAATTTTACAAAAAAAATTTTATATTAGGGTTTTTCTCTCATGTATGATCCACTGAAGAAGTCTCATCATCGTCAAGTTCTCTTCTTTGGCTGAAAATTTCAAGAATATTTTGATTTCGATGTTCAAGCTACTAACCAAAGAACGGTGCCACAGGTAGTCGCTGCCAAAATGGTAAAAATGGATAAACTAGCAAACAAGACGAGAAGAACCATCAATAAACAATTGTGGTTAGATGGGGAGGAATCCGGTGTTGACTATACATCTTCTGATTCTGAATTCGAACTTTCGTGATCTCCTCGGAAGACCTCGCCATAAACAGTGGCTGCCATTATTAAAAAGGCGAAGAAGCTGACGAACATCACACAAAAAAACAACTGTAAGAATTAGAATTAGAGCTTCGTTGGAAAAGAAAACGGTTCACTTTCTTAACATAATTGGGCTCAACAAGTATGCTAGACCTAACATCAAGAAGAACGAACAAACGGCAATCTGTGATGTTCAAAAAAAAAATCACAGAAGTTTTGAAAATATATTTGATTAATAAATCACGCTGGGGTAGGGTTTTTGAACTGTATCCAGCTAGAAAAATTACTGAAATTTAACTTAATTCTAAGCCTCTTACATCATAGTTGTAAAAATCGCACCAATTACAGTCTGACATATGCCCGAAATCATTAGAGCAGTCTGAAATTGTATTGAATCGAGGTAGATTTGAGGCTAGCTCACATTTCCTTTACCACAGTTTGTGTGAATGAAAACATGATTTTTTTCTACTCTATCGAATTGTTCTCTTGAACTTGAAATTATAAAATGAATAACCTCTTGCTTTAAAAATAGCTATTCTATAGTTTAAAAAAGGTCACGTCCAAGGGTGAATAAAAATGTGCCCCATTGGAAAACTGAAGTTAGAACCCCTCCGACACGAAAAATTCCGAGAATTTGAAGCGAATGTCCCAAAGAAAGGTTTTTTTAATGTCACATTTGAAAAGTTAAAACCCCTCCAAAAAAATCCTTTTAAAAAAAGTTAGAAGCATGTATCGTCCCTTTATAGATTTTCACCTCTAAAAAATTTTATGGAGAATTTCACAAGTAATTTAATCAGTTTTTGCCTTGAAATTTTAAAAAAAATTTCGAAATGTTGAACAAAATAGAACAATCTGTGAATGAACACGAAAAAAAAATCACTTTCAATACAAAAATCTTTATTGGGCATTTCACATGTGGTTCAATCAGGCTTTGACTTATGATGTTCCGGATGAGAAGGTTGAACTTCCGCCACCTCTTCCTCCTTTGCTGAAAAATGTATAACTGTAATATCAAATCGAAAATTATCAAACTAACCAAAGAACCATGATATAGATAACTGCCGTAGTGATGCCAATGGCAGCGGAAATGCCGCAGCTGACCCAAAGAAAAGGCATCCAAACTGTAATTGTGTCGACGTTACTCGCACATTGGAAATTCACTCACATGCTGCATTATCTGCATCTTCAATTTGTTTCTTAGTAGGCTGTTGATGGTTCTTTTTTAGGCTGTCGACTATTGCTTGTGCAGATGCCACGAATAACGAACATAAAATGACAAAAATGAGTGTTATGACCGACATGAAGATCTGTGTTGTGAGCTGTTTCAAAAACCAAAAGAACTATTGATTACCTGACAAATTATCGATAAAATGACTAGAATTTTGTACGGGAAGAAGACGATGATAATTGTCCAGATACCGAGACCCACCAATTGTCCCGAGTATGATTCGTCCTTTATCTTCAAGCTGAAACGAAGGAGAATCAAACTGAAACCAGATCAACATTACTTACAAGAGAAACCAAAAAAAGACACCACATACGATTTGCAAAATGCCGAAAACCAATAAGAGAGTCTGAAATTTGAAGATTTTGTCCACATCTAATGTGGCCAAAATCCTGTCCAAATCATTTCAAAAAACTACCATTCAATTTAAAGGGGATTTTTGAATTTCTGTATTTTTATGAAGTGCGAAACGCGACTTATCAGCAGACCGGCAAAGTTTTTTCAATGAAAATCATTATGTCCCTTTAATTAAAATGGTAGTTTTTTTAGGCGATTTGAACAGGATTTTTGGGACATTTCTTAAAATTTTTTGACGTTTGGACGCCCCATAATGAACAAAACTGGATGTACAGTAACCTCGTAGCGATGAAATTACAGTACCACTTTACAACTGGCGAATACTGTCCCTTCCCGAAAACTCACTTTTGCTGGCGCGCAGCACGTCTTGACACCCATGTCCACTTTTTCGCACATGATTATTTTTCTAATCGATCGATAAGTTCTTCAGAATGTGAACTCTATGGTATGATTCACCTTTCCCGATTCAGCTCTTTTATGGAGTTTGAAAATAGGCCACGGTGACACGTAGATCAGATAACTGGTTTAAATTTTACGTTTTTTTAAACATATGGGTCACGTCCTATATTCAACAAAAAGCAAAAAACAACAGCCCGAGAATATTAGAAATTAGATCGGGATCTTAAAATCAAAAATCGTGATTTTCGCCCGATGGGTCTACATCAGGCTTGTGCGGAACCGGAACCGGAACGTTCCGAAATTCCGAAAGTTCCGACTATTTTCGGAACTAAATTAATTCGGAACCAAGTTCCGACTTGTTATTTCGGAACTTTTGAGAATCGGAACCGAGTTCCGAAATGGTTTCGGAACTGAACCAAAAATACTGACAAGGGAGGTTCGCGAACTGTTACTTTCAACTTTTTCTCAAAATTTGTACACTTATAGAGTTTGACCTCCTGATCATCATGGTATAATTTTTATCCGCCGGAAATTTTTGTGAAAAATGTTATGAATTTTTTAACATTTTCCCATTACAGTTTATATCTGTTATAAAATAATAACAGAACAGTAAATAAATGATTTTGTACCCACGTGAACATTTTTCAAAGGTAAATGCCTCATTTATTCCTTCGAAAATGGTCATGAAAAAACGTTGATCTTTCATAACTTTCTTCACAAAACTTTCCGGCGGATAAAAAATATAGCATGATGATCAGGAGGCCGAACTTAATAAGTATGCAAATTTTGAGAAAAAGTTGAAAGTAATAGCTCGCGAAGCTCCCTTGTGAGAAAAGTGGGATTTTTCTCAAAATTCAAGGTTTTTTTTTTAATTTTGAAGTAAAAACTATTAGTATCTATGAGTTCTGAATTTCTCGTCACCCCGCAAAGATAATTTTTGAAAACAGAGGTTGTCTCCAGTTTCGGCAGGTGTGGCAAAAAGTTCAAAACAAAAAAAAAACAATTTTGCACTCTACAAATCTTTATTGGGCATTTCACATGTGGTTCAATCAGGCTTTGACTTATGATGTTCCGGATGAGAAGGTTGAACTTCCGCCACCTCTTCCTCCTTTGCTGAAAGTTTGAATTGTATTTCAAAATCGTATTCTCTATAACTGACCAAAGAACCATGCCATAGAAAACGGCTGTAACGATGCAGATGGCACCGGAAATGGCAAAGTTGGCGAAAATAATATATGCCCAAACTGTAATTATTTGAAAACTGATTCATCGAGATTTCGATGCACTCACATGCTGCCCATTCTGCATCATCAATTGTTTTTTGATTATGTCTATTGTGTTTCTTGTCATCTTCGGCAAGTGCGGTTAGTAATGCTATCCCCATCGAAAAAACGATCGCGATAATAATTGTGATGACCGCCATAAAAATCTGTGACGATAAATCGTTCTCAAAATCAATAGAAAACAGAATTCTAACCTGACATATCATCGATAGAATAATCAAAATTTTGTACGGAAAGAAGACGATGATAATTGTCCATATTCCAAGAACAACCAGCTGCCCTGCCAATGTTTCTTTAGTCGCTACCCAACTAAAAGAAAGTAATCTTAAACTAATACCAGAACACATTTTCTTACATCAAAATCGACAAGAGGACGCCAAATACGATTTGACAAATGCCCGAAGCCAATAAAAGAGTCTGGAATTGAAAATGTTATGAACTTTTGGAGAAATTTTGTGGTTCTAAAGTAGATACAGTGAAAATATTAACTTTTTTCACAGAAATATCAGAAGAAAAGTCTGTTTTTATGAGTTTTTAATATGAAATTCGAATTCTGCATGAAAAACTATACCCCAACTTTCATCATTTCGAAAAGCTTATTTTCAAGTGGGAAAACTGAAACTACAGTAACCCGGGGTGCATTTCTCAACTGGCGGATACTGTCTCCTGATATTGTCCCTCACTTTTGCTGGCGCGCAGCACGTTTTGACACCCATATCCACTTTATCGCACATGATTATTTTTCAAATCGATCGATAAGTTCTTCAGAATGTGAAATCTATGGAATGATTCACCTTTCCCGATTCAGCTCTTTTATGGAGTTTGAAAATAGGCCACGGTGACACGTAGATCAGATAACGTAGGGTTACGTTTCACTTTTTGAGAAGGATTTCAGAAAAATGTGGCGAGACATATATCATTTTGTAGATCTTGACGCGCTGAAAACGAATCTGTTATCAGATTTTGTCAAACGATATCTTCAATAAGAAGTTTTCAGCCTTGAAATTTACATACAAAAAATGCTCGAAAAACCATCAAAAACTAATAAAAATGGGGTGGTATACTATACTATTGACTAACTTTTTGTCCTGAAAATATCTAGACAGTTTGTTTTGCATAAAAATGAAAAGTTACAGCATTTTCAGCAAATTTGCATTCTTTCTTCTATGACAAAAAGAAATGAAACACTGACAGACAATAAAAGACGTGAAGATATTACGTGAAAGTGTTTTCATTCCATTTTTTTTGCGAAGATTTTCCATGTTCTGAAATTTTCAGCCAATTTTTGAAGTTTTTGATGAAAATAATTATTCCAGTGTTCTTTTTCATACTTTTTTACCCTATAATTAGGTCCTAGCCTTCAAAATCGCCACTTTCTAGCTTAAAACTTTGAAGCTGAAATTTGCGCATCGAGAATTGCGTTTGGCAAAAACTGAATACAGGATGTTGATCAGCGTTGGAAAATCTCCACATTTTTTTGAATTTTAAAAATTCATATTTTTTTTCAGTCCGCCGCGTTGACATGGTTATCACACGACTCCTCGATTCTCATAGAAGACCTCTACAAAATCCCGGCTCTGCTCTTCCGATGCGATCGTCGAAT
Source organism: Caenorhabditis sp. 38 MB-2015 (assembly GCA_900536415.3). Lineage (NCBI taxonomy): Eukaryota > Metazoa > Nematoda > Chromadorea > Rhabditida > Rhabditidae > Caenorhabditis > Caenorhabditis quiockensis. Next base: position 68,366 of record LR548676.1, on the reverse strand, counting down.
CCTCAACTCTCCCCCACACTTTGAATGTTTCATCAAAGCGCTCAACTTCTTCTCTGTCGCCGTTCGATGCGACCTCCGGCTCAAAATGATGATGTCCAGTGCGAAATTCATGTCGTTGAGTCAACACCAAAAACAGACTGGCGAAAATGAGCGCAAGGAGAAGGAGCATTTGACGGGAGCGTACATGGATTCGCAACACAGTGTTGTTATTCATGCGTTGATTGAGGTGTGCGATTCGAAGAGGATGTTGGATGATGAGAAGGATTTTGAGATGATTGAGAAGAGGAAGCAGATTGTGCATATTGCTTGCGAATATATGCATCGGGTTTTTATCGATTTTGAAGGATTGCTCAAAGTGGTTCTTTATCAGGTATGTTATGAGAATTTTTTAAACAAAAAACCTGGAAAATCTGGCCGACAAACCGGTTAGATGAACTGAAAACCGGAAAAAATTTAAATTTAAAGTTGACATTTTTAAGATTTCCTAAATAAGAATTAAAAACATCTCTAATCATAATTCTTACTTGAACCGGATTTGTTTTGAACTTCTTGAAGGTTCAAGATCTTATAAATCTTACAACGTCCACAAACTTGGCAGATTTCGAAAGTTGAACGGCCCAGTCTGAAAATGATCAAAAAAATTTTTACACAAATTTCAGATTTTTTTTTCTCGAAAATACAAAGCTGTCGAATCTCTTCAACGTCCAAGGTCTAACTTGAAATACAGCGAAATTAAAAGAATTTTAATCTGTAAAAATTTAAAATCCTATTTCAAATTTCTTATCAAGTTCTCTTTTCTATCAGGTTCTCAGAATCCTTAACAATAAAAGTCTCATTAATTTTCTGATTTTAACTGGAATTTTTAATTTAAAAAATAAAATCGAAAATATAATATCCGAAAAATTGAGTACAACCAAAAACCATGGACCTCTTAATACCTAAGCCTTTTTTTTATTAGAAATTTTTAGACGAAAGTCTGGAAATACCAGGCTGAAAATGAGAAAAAGTGAATTTTGATTGAATTTCAGACAAATTTGGTTTCTAGATTTTTTTCCATAGCTTATTTATAGAACGTTGTCGAACCTTCTCATTATCCGAGATCTAGCCTGAATTTCAGCAAAATTCAAAAAATTTCAACCTGAAAATACATTTCCAATTCTATTTTTCAACTGCCAGTTTCTTTCAGGTTCTCAGAATTCTTAACTAGAAAAATCTCACTAATTGCATTTTTTTTCGTTTTTGCTGGAATTTTTAATTTAAAAAATATAATCGAAAATATAATATCCGAAAAATTGAGTATAACCAAAAACTATGGACCTCTCAATTCATAAACCTTTTTTTTTAGAAATTTTTAGACGAAAGTCTAGAAAAACCAGGCTGAAAATGAGTAAAAGTGTAGTTTCATAAAATTTCAAACAAATTTCGGTTTCCGAATTTTTTAGTCAATTCATTAATAGAAAGTTGTCAAGCCTCTTCATTATCCGAGGTCTAGCCTGAATTTCAGAAATAATCAAGACATTTCAGCCTGAATATACCTTTACAATTTTGCTTCAGAACAGGTCTCTCAGAATTGTTAGCAAGGAAATTCCCAGTCGTTTTTAGATTGCAGTTTTATTTTGATTTTGCTGAAATTTTCACTCAAAAAAAGGTATTAGATAAATAGTTATCCGAAAAATTGAGTACAACCAAAAACCATGGACCTCTCAATATCTAAGCGTTTTTTTTATTAGAAATTTTTAGACGAAAGTCTGGAAATACCAGGCTGAAAATGAGCAAAAGTGTATTTTGATTGAATTTCAGACAAATTTGGTTTCTAGATTTTTTTCCATAGCTTATTTATAGAACGTTGTCGAACCTTCTCATTATCCGAGATCTAGCCTGAATTTCAGCAAAATTCAAAAAATTTCAACCTGAAAATACATTTCCAATTCTATTTTTCAACTGCCAGTTTCTTTCAGGCTCTCAGAATTCTTAACTAGAAAAATCTCACTAATTGCATTTTTTTCGTTTTTGCTGGAATTTTTAATTTAAAAAATAAAATCGAAAATATAATATCCGAAAAATTGAGTATAACCAAAAACTATGGACCTCTCAATTCATAAACCTTTTTTTTTTTTAGAAATTTTTAGACGAAAGTCTAGAAAAACCAGGCTGAAAATGAGCAAAAGTGTATTTTGATTGAATTTCAGACAAATTTGGTTTCTAGATTTTTTTCCATAGCTTATTTATAGAACGTTGTCGAACCTTCTCATTATCCGAGATCTAGCCTGAATTTCAGCAAAATTCAAAAAATTTCAACCTGAAAATACATTTCCAATTCTATTTTTCAACTGCCAGTTTCTTTCAGGTTCTCAGAATTCTTAACTAGAAAAGCCCCAGTAATTATTTGATAGCAGTTTTTTTTTCGATTTCGCTGGAATTTTTTAATTTAAAAAATATATTAGATAAATAGTTATCCGAAAATGAGCAAAAGTGGGATTTTATTGGTTTCAGATTTTTTTTCCTCAATTTATTCATAGACTAGGGCTCGTCGAGCCCAAGTGTGACTCAGATTGCAGAAAAAATCAAATTGAAAACATTTTATTCCGAAATTCAAGTTTTTTTTCTTGTTCACTTCTAGAAAACTAGAACCTAAAAAAAGTGCTTTTTCATTTAAAAGTACCTTTCCGAGTCCCTTTACCCTACATTTAAGTAACTATTCAAAAAAAAAAATGTTTCGATCCAACATGAGAAAGTATACCTAAATCGATTCTTCGAGTTCCTCCAGGACATTTCTATTTTTGCAGAAGTTCCCTCTCCACCAAATCCGTGTGCTCGTCGACGGCATCCCGTCGCTCTTCACCGCCACCAGCTACATCACCGAAATGCTCACCCTCGTCGACCCACAACGTCGCATATTCGCCATCGTTCTCGCCTCCGAATTGTGTCGAAAATACCGCGTTCGCGAGACTTTGGATATGGCTCGCGTCGTCTGCGACATTGTGCATTCGCTGCAAAAATATGGAGCACTGCCGAGCTCGAACCGACTGTGGAAACATGTAGTTCCGGCCATGATTTTGTTTGCGACCGTGAGTTTTTTTTTTTTTTTGATTCTTCATTAGTTTTAAAGTTCCCCAATATTTTGTAGGAATTCCCATCGTTGACTGATTGTATCACGCGACTTTTAAATCGCGTCGTCGCGAATGCTCGCAACCGAATCGCAGTGCGATACGGACTTCTCGCCGGCGACCCGCGACACGAAGAATACCAACTAATCGCAACAATTACCGCATTTTTGGAGGGTACCGAAAAGAGAAAGGCGAAGAATACGGTTACTGTATGATTAGGCTCTTTTTATTTATAATAAGGATTTTTTGCGGGTTTTGGATCTTGGATCTATTTTAAGCTCGATGTCTTCGTTTTTTTATGTGTGAATAATTTATAATGTTTTCGATAAATTTACCAAGGTTTTCATAGAGTTTTTTGAAAGTTTTGATGATTCGTTGAAATCACGAATTTATGTGTATTTACTTTTGGCTTTTGATGTGTATATTTATGTTTTTTTTTGACTTTAGCCTCAAAATCCAATTCAATTTGGGAAATGAGCCGAATTTCATGGATTTTTAGCTGAATTTTGAGTTTCAGATTCAGTTTTTATTAAATTTGTTCAAAAAATTCCAGAATCTATAGTAATTTATCAATATCCTGTAACGTTTCTTTTCCTATTTTCAAGCTGGACCCGTCTAATCTCATCAGCATAATCGCTTCGAGACCCTTTTTTCTCTGTAAATACCTTCTGAAACTATAAATTCAGCTCCACGTCAAGTTTTAAGACATGAAAAATAATCTTCAGCATTTTTTGATATCATTAAAGTTTTCTACTGGTCAGCAAACCCTATGACCCATTTTTGTGGTTTGAAAAATTAAAAAAAAACGCCGGAAAGATAGCTAATTTCCCAAAAATACCAGGAAAATTTGGATCAGGATGTAGAAAATCAATTTCATACAAACTACAGTTTGACCAAACTCTTCTTTATTAGCTCCAATGTATTATAGTATAGTCCTAATATTTAAAATTTCGATAACAGTTGCTGAAAAACAACTTTTTGACGTTTTTCGATACCAAAAAAGAGCTCTACGATTCCAAAAACTCTGCGAATTGATGTTTTCAAACTAGTTCTACCGAAAATATTCATTCATACACGTTCACGAGACTTCAAAACCACCGGTGTAACCGACAAATCCTGCGACACCCACAGCACCGCTCCCTGCGACGTGCCAACACCCGGCGCGCTCCAAATATTCACCAATCGATGGCGCCAACACGGCATGTAGCCATAGGGCACAACACTGTGCGATCTGACGATTGTCTTGATGTTGAATAGCTTGCAAACTCGAAGGACCGCCTGTTTTCCAAAATTGTCGCCTTCACTAGCTGAATGGATATTATTTTATCGTAAGGCAGGTTTTTTGGTTGGGTTCCTCGGAAACGTACCAGGATTTGGTCGAAACATTTTGACCGCCGCCGATGGTTTATTGAACATGATGTGCTTTTCAATTTTACCAAACGCTTCGTTGCGCACAGGCCGCTCGATGCGATTCAAATCCGCAACAGTGCGGCAAAGTGGCGAGAAGCCGCTGTGCATTGCCATTATCGATCCACCAATTAGAGCGGTGTAGGGTAGATAGGAGAAGACTCTTCCGACTGAGGACTGGATTGATCGAACGATTTTCGCGTCGTATCGATCCGGTATGCGAAATTCGGACGCTTCCGGAACCCCACGAAGCATGTAAACGTGGCGAGGGAATCGACACTGCAACACATTTAGGCTCCAGTTTTGATGGGGGAAACTGTGACTCACCTTCAGTGCGCAGATGAGAGCCAATGTTTCTAAGGAACCCTTCTCCTCAATATCAACCATACCGCCCAAAAATAGAAGCTTGTTATTTGGCGGCCACCCAGTCAACTGTAACCATCGATGCAGGTCGACGTAGCGACCACGAAGATCACCAACAATGGTGATACCTCCACCAAGTGTGAGAAGGGATGGTTCGCTGGCGAGGATGTAGGTGGTTTCGTCGAAGAGCTGGAATTTGGCAAGGTTCTGGAGGTGGGCTGGTTTTTTTTTCAAAATTCAGGGATTGTATGATTTTCAAATTCCATGACAACTCAATTTAACTATAAATTTTTAGTATAAAATACAATTCAATTTTAAGACATTTTTTAAAGTACAATATTTTTCGGTTCCAAATGCAGCTTTTTACGCAGAAAACTCGATTTTTCGACATTTTGAAACCGGAAATTTTACGTTTACTGATTTAATCATAGTAAGAGGTCGAAATTCATAGAGAAAATCAGGATTTTCAATGCCATATTCAGTTCCAGCGTGTCTTACTACCTTAAGAACCACTTTTCTAGAAATACAGGGTGCTTATTGTTAGAACCAGGCTTGTACTTTTGGAACCTCTCATTTTTTAGGTCCGAATTTTTAAAAAAATCTTCGGAGAGACACAGTTTACATGAATTTATATGTCTTCTTCAAAAATTATCTCGGAAAATAAGAGCTTTTTTTAAAAATAGGCCTGATATTTCAAAAAATTGACATTTTACTAGTTCTGATTTTCAAAAATTTCGAAAAAACGTCGAAATTTCGGAACATGGTTCCGGTTCCACACAAGCCCTGCTCGGAACTCAATAAATCCAAATAGAAGAGATAAATGATCAAAAGAACGCATAGAACCGATTATTCCCTTAAAATGACATCTAGTAAGGTTTCAGATGTCAAAATCGAATTCTACAGGTTCAATTACCCTAGGAACCTAGCTTCTAAACAGCTCCAGAATTCCGGCTAATAGTTAGTTTTTAGGTTTCAAAATCGATTTCTGCTGGTTCAATTACCCTAGACATGATTTTGGATGTTAAATTGCTTAAACTCGGTTTTCGAAGGTCCTAAAATGGGATTTCATAACTGTTTTGAGCACACAAATTGCTCCATTTCGAACAAAATGAACAATTATCAATAGAGCGTTTAGAATCCAAGAAACCCCATCTTTTTCCACCTGCAACAATTCAATAATATCAAACATATATGAGCCAAAATTAAAATCAGTAACACGCGCTCTATTGACAATGCCAGGTCTAAACGGAACAAATGACTAATTTTAACATCAAAATCGATTTCTACGGGTTAAATAACCTCTGAAATTGAGATTTCTCCTTATGAAAAGTTCTGGTTCTTTGATTTTTGATGCTGGAAATCGAAACTTCAGGCAGCGATTGAATTCCGGCTAATAGTTAGTTTTCAGGTGTCAGAATCGATTTGTACAGGTTCAATTACCCTAGACATGATTTTGGGTGTTAATTTGCTTAAACTCGGGTTTTGAAAGTCCCAAAATCTGTCTTGTGAACTATTTTGAGCAAAATGAACAGTTATTATAATTAGAGCAATTTTCCTAGCTGAAATCTAGTCACACCATCAAAAATTACCTGCAACAATTCAATGATGTCAAATGGATATTGATATGGACCATGCTCCACCAGACGATACAACAAATCCCGTGGCGTCGACACAAATCTTCCCGTATCCAACAACTCATGCCCTATTCCCACACAATGTGCCATCAGGGGTCGTTCGATTTGAAGTGGTAATCCGCGAGCCGTCATCTTCTTCACATGCCCGCTCGCTTCCTCGTTCGATTCGTCGCATGAATAGGCGCGCGACGAGCCGCTGACTCGTAAATCGTCGGGAAATAGGGCCAACACCTTGCTCAGCTCGGCAATCGTCATACATCCGGTGATTTTGATGCGTGTATCCATTAGGGATTCTTGGTTGAACTCGTTGAGCTCCTTCATCGCTACTTCTGTTTCTGTGTAATAGTCGTCACGTTTGACTAGAAATCTAGCGGTTGCGTAAACGTAGTATCGTTGTAGAATAATTATGAATAAAACGGTTAGTATTAATCCATAGATTACGAATAAGAAGAAGGAATCTACTAATAATGATTGGATGGTTTTTGGTATATCAACATGCGGGACAAAAACATAACGGGGATTCTCGAAGAATGCTCTAGCGTTACAACCAATTGTGAAACAACACCTTTTTCGAACTGTCAGACTTTTTCCGTGATATTTGAAGGTGTAAAGCATGGAATAGGGGAATCCATCGTTTTCTTTGATGTCGCACTTTAAATCGATCAAGGTTTCACTGAAAATAATTCACATTGTTGGAGAGCGAAGAGAAATATGAGGCTCACAAGTTCGGTTGTCCCTCGCATCCTTGTCGAGTCATTTGAACACCGTATTTTCTGGAATATTAGATTAATTTAGAGCTATTTTTTCTCGAAATTTGCTCCAAAAATTGGTTGGAACGCAGAAATTGAACTGATTTTTAAGCGAAAATTCTAGAATTTGATGAAAAATCTATTAAGGCTTTTACTATAACAAATGTGCTCTTTGAACTAAGAGCACTAGAGCCAGTTTCAGCATGTTAAACATTAGCCCAAACCAATACTACAAGTGAGTTGTTTTAATTCTAAAATTTGATTTTTTGCCTGTATTTTAGTGAAAATTATGAATTTCCATGTTGAAAATCATCTGAAAACTGTATTTTTCAATTTTTAAGCCAGTTTTTAACCAAATACGGACTGTCCTCTAGGCCCACAGACATTCGCTACCCGTCAAAAATAAGCCCAGCCCAATATCACAAATAGGTTTTTTTATTTGAAATTTTAATTTGATGCCTATATTTCAGCGAAAATTATGAATATCCAAGTTGAAAATCATCTGAAAACTGTATTTTTCAATTTTTGAGTTTGTTTTCGGTCCAGTGAAAGCTGTGAAAGCCTGAAATCTCAAGTATTTGCTCAATTTTAACTGGATTTTTTTATTTTTCAAGTTACTCCTAATATTTCGAGCAATTTTCAAGTTAAAATTTCAATTCTCTAACAGCATTTTTTAAGCCCGAAAGCCTTTCAATTTATATTGGATTTTTCAGGCTTATAGAAGACCTTCAAACGGGCCGGCCTTTGAAAGCCCTAGTTATGGCCAAAATCGGGGTCTTCAAGCTAGAATTTCAAGGATTTGCTCAATTTTTACTAGATTTTTTAATTTTCTAGTTGCTCCTGATACTTAGAGCAATTTTAAAGCTACAATTTCCCGGTTTTTTTAATCAAAATCGAAAAAAAAACGTTTCTAGGTAGTCTCCGACATAGAGTATTGAGAGTTTGCTCAATTTTAATGGATTTTTCATTTTTCAAATTGCTCCTGATCCTTCGAGAAATTTTAAAGCTACAATTTCCCGGTTTTTTTGTTCAAAATTGAGAAAAAAACCGTTTTTAGGTAGTCTCCAAGCTCAATTTGCACTGGATTTCTCATTTTCAGCTTGCTCCTGATCATCAGCCCCCTGAAAACTTAACATACTGTAAATCATAGTCATAATTCGTCGCATCCACAATCGACTTCACCACACATGCTGTATTACATGATTTTCCTTTATTACCACAATCGTACGCGCCTGAAATCCACTAGATTTCCAGATTTTTTCCTGGAAATATCTCCAACCTATCGATCCTCGAATCCAAACACTGAATATCACTAAAAATAACATAACCCTTATTAGCATTAGAGTTTTTGAGATTTATCAAAAAATAAAAATAAAAACACATTTTTTCCCCGTCATCCCTTTGTTTCACAGGTCACGTCGAAGTGAAAAGAGCTATTTTTACAACCCAGGGCTCTTTGTTTCCTCGAAAATTCTTTTTTTTTTTCTTCTTTTTTTTTGTTGCCTCCTCGTGGCAAGCAGTCTATTTCATATTTATATGACGCCATGAAAAAAAGAGGAAATTGTGTTGCGAAATTTGTTTGTTCGAATTGTGAACTATGATTTTGGATGTGCTTTCGTTGCTTGAGGCGGAATCGAAATGATAATTCTTGCAGTTGGGTCGACCACGTGGCAAGTTTGGAGCATTTTTTTTGGATTTTTGGTCTATAGAGTTCTTGGCTTCTGTCCAAGCTCCTACACCATACAAACTACATCATATGAACTCAAGAATGTGTGAAGTTTGTTGATTTCTTTAAAATTGTGTGTTTGTTTTTTTCTAATTTTAGATCAAACTGTTGGTTTACGTAGAAATTGAGCTCAATTCTGTATTTTTCAAAATTAATCGGAATGTGGACTCAATTTTAAGATTTTTGTTGCTTTTTTGGAAATTATAAGGTTCTAAAATCATTCCGGTAAACTTAAAATTGTGAAAAATTACTTGAATTCTTGATTTTTTGCTCCAAACAACCCAATTCTAAGGTATATTCTGATTTTAAAAAAATCAAACACGATCCTGATTTTTTAAAGGTGATTTGAATTGGACCCCAAAAACTGAAAGAGTAGAACCTTTTTCCAGTTTGATCGAGCAAAACTTGGGTTTGATTCAGGTCAAACCGGTAATTCTCAAGGGAGCCTGTAGTGTGGCCGAGTTCAGGTTCAAAACGGTGAATTCTGGATCCTCCGAAAGACACCAATCATCCTGGATAAGGCTCTATTTCAAAAATCCGGCTCGGCCCAGTTTTTTTTCTTGAAGTTAATCTGAAATTAGCCTCAAAAACTTGAATTTTTAGGATCGGATCAGAAAGATCCATCAACTCTGAAACATGATTTTCACTGATTTCATCCTTGTCAATCTGGGTCGGATTCAGGACGAACTGGAAATGCTGAAACGGACCCCAAATCTGTACTTTCTGAGGTCTTCTAAAAATTCCAGAAGACTCCATATTAAAGACTCTGATTCGAAAATCAGTCCTGATTCATTTGTTTTTTGAAGTTCATCCGAATCAGATTTCAGAGACTGAATCTTTTCAACTAATAATTTCCAGAATACAAAATAACGAAATTAGGTTCGATTCAGGGTGTTTTTTTGGAAAGCCTGGATCTGCTCTAGTTCAGGTTAGAAAAAATGTTGAAGTTCATCTTGAGGTTCATCTGAATCAAACTTCGAAAATGGGTTTTTTAGAATCTCGAACGGCTCTCGAGGTTTGGACTTCTGAAGCTGAAAAGAACTGAAAAGCTTGATTCTCTCCGATTTCAGGCCTAACACTATGATTTCTGAATTGAGTACGGACAATCATAAAGTTACAGGATATAATTATAATTCAAGATTTCAATGGATTTTGAGATCTGAACTTCTGAAGCACAGAAATTCGAAAATGCTCACCTTCCTGAAAAAATCCAGGAAAGTGAGCATTTCTTCGATTGATTCAAGTAAAGTTCGAAAAATTGCCTTGCTCCACGATTTTTTGAACAAGAAACCTTCTCCCCAGGAACCTCCCTGTAACCGATATACCTAGTTGGAACCTAAATACTTGCCAAGTCTCAACCACATTTACCCTATATCAAAGATCTCTTCGAAAAACGATGATAACTATTCACTGTGATCTTCGATTCAGATAATTTTCCCTCGAAAACCTTCCAAAACTCACGTAGGCAGTGCAAAAAACACCTTCAAAAATTCACTATCTTTTTCTCTGCTTCTCTAATCTCTCTCTCTCTCTCTCCGTCTCTGACCCCTGCAGCTGTTCTCTTCGTTTTCCATCCAATTCTCTATTTTTTTTTGTTCATCTTTTAGTTTCTTATTTGCACTGTCCGTTTAAACATTGGATTGGTTGATATTTGTTCGATAGCAGAACCTTTTTTCTCAATTTTACTACCAAAAAGCTCAGAGAAAATTTTTTTTCTCGAAAAAATATTTTTTTTTACTCTAAAAAATTGCATCATGCTTTTGCCTAATATAGCTAACTGGTAGTTTTCTGCTTTTTTTCGTTCATTTCTTTAAAAAAGATATCAATCGATAATGGGAATGATAAGAATCTTCTTTTTTTATTGCCTTGTCAGGGAAAAAACGTGTAGAAAGTTTTTTTTCTTTATCTTTTTCGTGATATTTTTAGAACCTGCGCGACTTTTTTGAGAAGTTCTGGAATTTTCTGTCATTTTTATCATAATTAACCCGGAAATTTAAATTTTCTCTTAAAACAAAAAAAATCTTCAATTTTCTTTGAGGTTTTTCGTAAAAATGATAAGAATTTGGCATAAGAAAATTCTTAGTGATCGAAAATTGATCTACGGTTCAAAGTAGACATTGAAAAACAAAGATTTTGTTCAAATTTACGCTAGAATTTTATTTCCGGCTGTTTTTCACACTGAAAACCAACCAGAAATAAAAAAAATAAAATTGAAACCGTAGAAAATCTTAAAGGGACATGAGAATAGTCAACTGGGTCTCGCCACGCTTTTTAAATTTTTCTATTTCTTTTTTTTATTCTCAAAAAAATTCGTTTTAAATTTCGAATTTTCAGAGAATTCAGTTGGAAAAACTCAAATCTTTCTTTAAAATTAAATTTCTTTTATAGATTTTACATCAAAGATGACATTTTTGAATCGTTTTAGCTCTGAATATTGGTTTTTTGTTCAAACTATGCATTTTTAACTCGAAATTTTGATTTTTGTTCTTCAAAATTGGAAAAGTTTCGAAGTTTTTGGTTGAAAATGTGTAGTTTTGAAAATTCTTGGTATATTTTTCAACTTTTTGCGCAAACAGTTGATGGTCAAAAAACTTTTCGCTCTAAATTCTACCTTTTTTCGTAATTTTTCAAAATTTTCAGCTAAAAATATTGATTTCTTCGAAAAAAAACTTTCAAATTTCACTCTGAAACCACTGAAAATTTCCTTAAAAAATCGAAACATCGACTTTTTCCTAAAAATCGAAAAATTTTGCTTACAATTTCCATTCTTCACATCCTTTTTTCAGTATTCTGAAAACTTTCAACAGTTTCAGTTCCAGCTTCGGTTTTTGAAACCTACCATTTTCCATGAAATCAGAACATTTGCTGTAAACCATGTGTAAGAAACATATGAATAGTCTATTCTGATTCTCTATATCAAAAATGACAATATTTCTGTCCACGACACTTTCCATTTTCACCGCCCCTCTAAACACGTGATTCTCACTCTTTTCGTAGCTCCGCCCCTTTTCTCCCATCCCCAACTAAAACTTTGTCTTCTTTCAGGGTATGCATCAAATTGTTCTCGGTCTTCTAACTTAGCAGCTGATAAAGAACAATAAACAACAACAACAACAATGTTTTCACGTGTCGGACGTTTGACAACGTTCGGAGCACATGCGATAAGCAATTTTCGACGTGATAAGAATTATCTACCACAAAGAGCTCAGGCGTCTTCCCTAGCTCCCAATGATAATTTTGTCAATTTTGCGCATCATACGTTCTCCAACACTATTCGGCCAAGAACGTGAGTTTTTGTGTGTTTTCTTCGTGGGTGGTCCATGTGTATTTTGTAGCTCATCTGATAGCTCGTCGTCGAATGCTGATCCATTCCTTGGAGTTTTGTCGAATGATGAAAGAGAAGTGATTAAAGAGCTCGAACTTCTTGATTTGGATAGTTGGAATGGGGCGAATCCCATCGCTGGATCTCTCCAGAATCCGGAACTTCCTTCATCGTCTGGAGGAAGTATGGAGCCGCATATCGATTATCAGATGACTGGATGGACGAATAATCCACGTTTTGGATGTGATGAATTATGTAATGATGATTTTGAGGATTGGACCAGTGTTGTTAGAGAACATGATCAGAATGTGGTGAGTTTTTTTTGTTGAAAATCAAATTGAAAAATAAAAAAATGTAGACTCAGAACTTATTAAGAGGTTTAACTGTTATTTTTTCAAAACCTGTCAAGTAAAACTCGAAATATTTTTGAAAAACAATATACTTTTTGTATTTTTAACAAAAAACCTTGGAAAAAGCACCAAATTGAATTGTTTTCAAAGTTCTCAAGCTAAATATTGAACAAAATTATTGTTAATAACGAGGAATGTATGAAAACTACTATTTTTACATGAAAAATTGGAATATTTTCGTAGTTTTCGTGAAAGTTTGCAACATCATGATTTCATGTATAACGGAAAATGCGGAGAAACTGAAATTTTCGACTATTTCACTACAAAAATGAGTAAATTTTTCATTTTTGGTTTTCAGAATCACGGTTTTGTCAAGGAATTAATTTAAAAAGTTAAATTGAGGAGTTATGAAATAATATAAGCAAATCCAAATAAATATGAAAACAGAGAAATTATTTAACAAAAAATGTAAAAAAAATACGAATTTCAATTTTTTTTGATTGAAAATTTGAAATTTTAGTTGTTTTGAGCATACTTTCAAAGCAATTTATTATCACAATCAAAAGCTTTGAAAAATTGCCCTCATTTTTCCATCGAAAATGACAGAAAATTTAGAGAAACTAGAATTTTTTCACTGTTTCTCTACAAAAGTGAGTAAATTTGTTGTTTTTGGCTTGTATATTACGATTTTGTCAAGAAATTGAATAAAAAAGTTGAATTCAGGAGTTATGAGATACTTGAAACGGTAAACTCATCAAGTAGAACCTGGTTTTTCATACCTTTTCAAAAAAGACCTTCAAAATATGAGCAAATCCAGATAAATATGAAAACAGAAAAGATTTAACTTTTTTTCAAGTAAAAAAAAATTTTAAAAATTCAAAATTTCAATTTTTTATTGAAATTTTAGTGGTTTTGTGCATACTTTTAAAGCAATTTATTATCACAATCAAAAGTTAAAAAAAATTACCCCCTACTTTACCGAAAATCACAGAAAATTAAGAGAAACTAGATTTTTTCACTGTTTCTCTACAAAAATGAGTAAATTTTTCGTTTTCGGTTTGTTAATCACGATTTTATCAACAAAATATTATTGCTACGGTATAAAAAATATAACAGAAAAACTTTGAAAACATAAGTTTCATAACAGAAAATTCTGATTAGTCACGAAAAATGCACAGACAAAAAAAAACACTATTTTTCGTAATTTTTCGACAACATTTTCGATAAAAAGCTTATTAAAGATGAAAAGTACTCACGTTTTGATTAAAAAGTTGAATTTTTTACGACTGAGCATATTTTTGAGGTAAAAAAATACAAAGAATTTAAAAAAAATCCCGTTTTTCAATGCTTTACAGACAAAAATTGCTGAAAAATAGTCAAATTCAGTTCGGAAAATGACGAGAAATGTGAAGAAACTACAATTTTTAATAGTTTTTCCTACCTTAAAATTACTATTAACAACCAGAAATACAGATAATTTATTTTTTTATTAGGTAAAAAATACAAAAAGCGTATTTTAAAAAATGTATAAGCAAAAATGTATTGAATTGTAAATAAAATATTTTATCAAAACGATTGTTTACCAAAAATGACAACAAAAAATTCCGTGAAATGCAGAGAAAGTGTAGAAAAACCCCCATAAATAACGAAAAAACGTCGGAAACAACGGGAAAAATTAAGCAGAATTGCCCAGAAATACAGATAATTCTCCATTTCTTGTCGTTTTTTACAAAATTCACGAAATATTTTTTAGTTCATTTCAACACCTGAACAGGACTTTAAATTATCAATAAGCTCCTACCCAATGTATGACCCAAATCCAATATCTTTCAAGATTCTAATATCGATTTCTCACAAGTTTTCCATCACCCAGGTTCCTCGAATTCCAGGCAGCTATCAGCTCAGCCAACCTGCCGTTAGGTATCACTCACCATTATCATTCTAACGAACCTGAAGGGTTTCCAAGTTTTGAAAGTGTGAGTGACAAATAATGAAATAGATCCCCTATGTTGTAGTTCTTAAGTCCTTCGAATAAGGCTCTTTTTTGGAATATGCTCTCTTTGCAGGTGCAACAACATATGCATCACAATCAGCAGCAGCTACAACATCAACAGCCGAATTGTTCTCACAATTACTCGCTACCTCACCAGCCATCTCATCAGAATCAGAATCAGAATCAGCAACAACAACAATCAGTGACGATGACGCCGAGATTTGAGAATATGAAGAATTTCGAATCTGATATTGATAACGCGTCGAAACTCGTCGATTGGGATGTAAGTTGAAGTTTTTTGTGATAGGAAGGGTAGAGAAGATACGGTTCTGATGTGATGATGCAAATTTTGAAGGCAGAAGATTTTAGTTCAGTTCTGTCTTGGAGGTTTTCCTTTTTTTCTGAATTTTTTTCGATGAACTTGTGTATTTAAAATTAAATTTAATGGTTTTTTGTAATTTTTTCTCTTTTCGAGCTTTGTTAGAAACTCGGGGAAAAATCGGCAAGCTTGCGGCAGTTTTTCGCAAACTTGCGACATTCGGCTGTCGCAAGGCTTGCGGTGTTCTTGCGCCAATAGTCGCAAGCTTTGCGACATCTAGCAGCAAAACTACTGCACGGCTTGCGACACCCTTGCGCCAGAAAAAATGTGTCGCAAGTTTGCGACAAACTGCCGCAAGCTTGCGACAAGGGAAAAGCCTTGCGACACGCTTGCCGTTTTTTCCCCGAGAAAACTCCCAAAAAACCCCTAATTTTTTTGGAATAAAAACGTGGCACAAAATTTTGTCCAAAATTTCTTGAAAAATTACTTTATTCACGATTTGAAGTCAAATATAAAATGAAAAAACACGACAGGCCTGGAAAAAAGGGCCGAACCCTAGACGATATAATATCCTTCCTAGTTAGAAGGTCTGAATCCTGTGCAGATGTAAGTTCAACTCAAAAGCTTAGGTATTAAAACCAAAATTAATTGGTGCCACAAAATGTCAGATTTTAGACTATATTTTGCTTCTTTGGCCCAAAAATGTCAGATTCTGGGCTAAATTTTGATTTTTTGTCCCAAATATGTCAGATTTTGAGCTAAATTTTGCTTCTTTGACCCAAAAATGATAGATTTTGAGCTATATTTTGCTGCTTTGGCCCAAAAATGTCAGGGTTTGAGCTATGTTTTGCTCGAAATCTGTAAATTTCATAGTCTGGAACCATAGTTCTGGTCTACGTTAACCGTTTTTTCCAGTTTTTCATGAATGACATCGAATTTTCGTTCTGAATTCAGCAAAATCTGTAGATTCGGGAACTATCTTTAGAACTTTTAGATAAATTTTTGCTCTAAAATCGGGTTCAAATTTGGAGAGCTGAATTTTAGAGCCCCTTTTTGAAACTGAATTTTGCAGCTTCAGCTAATAAACAAGCTTGAGAACCTCTTTGAAACCCGACCTTTTCAAAATAACCTTTTTTCCAGGCGTGGAGTAGGTATCTCGCCGAAGACGAACAAATCGTGACGAGCTCCGGCGCATTGGCTCCGACCTCATCTCCTGCTGCTCCACCCACACCTCCTCACCAAAAACACCAAGAGATGGACTCGTTCTCCTACGTCAACTATCTCTCATCGGTGCCGAAACTCGAGACAACGACGCCGATTTCGAGGCTAGACGCTCCAGCAGAAGATGTCTACGTCCCGAACGTTGATGTCAAACAAGAGGAGGTGTCACGTGTCAATTCACCATGGCTACCGTATCCCGGGCAGGATCAAGAACTGTTCCAGTCGGGACCCCTTATCTATGTTCCGAAATCGTCGCCGCGTGACGATACATCGAGTGTCTATAGTGGAAGTGGTAGCCGGAAGTTGAGAAATCGCCGCGCATTCCGATCCACTGATTCGGAACGGTCGTGGACGCCGGCATCGGATGATTACTATCCAGATGAGAAGCCCAAGTACAAAAAGCGTGGAGTTATTGTGAAACCGTCGGTTGATGAGGAGACAGATCGGAGAAGAGCGCTGAATCGTGTAGCGGCGATTCGGTATCGAGAGAAGAAGCGAGTAGAGAAAATGGCTAGAAATAAGTGAGCATCTGAATCTTCTGACTGAAAAGGGTTCTGATTTTTTTAAAAGCAGTTCAAAAAAAGTTTTGAATTCACTTTCGGCACCATATTATCCAAAATATGTCTATATTTTTGAAAATCGGCTTAAAACTAAGCTCAAAAAGAGCTTTGAAAGCACTTTCGGCGTTTAAAGTTGTCTAGAACCCATTTTTCGACACCATATTATCCAAAATATGTCTATATTTTTGAAAATCAGCTTGAAAATAGTTTTCAAGGCACTTTCAGCGTTTAAAGTAGTATAGAACCCATTTTTCGGCATCATATTAGCCAAAATATGTCTAATTTCTTAAAAATCAGCTCAAAAAGTCCAGAATGTGACATTTTCGGAAAAAAAAATCAGTTTTTGAGAGGTGTGGTTCTAAATTTTTAGGATTTAGAAAGTCTGGTGTTTGAGGAAAAAATAATCGAAGTTTAAAAATGGAAAGTTTCCAAATTTCATTTTTGAAATGAAATTTTCTCGTGAACTAGACTTCTCCGTGAAAAATACTTCGAGGATTTCACCTAAAAAAATGTGCTCTTTTATTTGAGAGCAACTTGTCGAGTCTCTTTACCCCACCTTTAAGTAGGTGAGGAAGGAGATCTCAAGATTCGAATGAAAAGTTACAAAAAAAAATCAATCTCATGAGTGTTATTTGAGATGTTGATAAAAATGATGACAAATAATCAAAAAATCACATCACAGATCAGTTGATGAACTAACTATATGATCTTACTTCCAGAGAATATCAAGAAGTGCTCCATCGCAACAAATATCTACGTCAACAGGAGAAACAGCTCGCCAAAGAGATTGCCGAGATGCGCAGAAAACTGAAGCGTCACAATCATCAGTTTTAGGCACCCTGATCAAGTCACCCATCTTCTTTATACTCACCCAACTATTACTTGCTCTCTTTAGATTGTCGAAGAGAAGTACACTGAATCAAATCATTTTTCTTTGCTCGGAATCAAGACGGGTGACTAGATATTTTCTGTAGAGATCTCTCTTTGTTTCGTTTTTTTTCTTTTCTCCTGTCTGCTAACGATAAACTCTTCTTTGGTAAATTGTTTTTTGATGAAAAATTGAATAATTGGAATTTTGAAATGTGCGCCACGGGTTTTCGGATATGGCGAATCTCATTGTGAAGTTTATTTTTCAGAAAAATAGAGCTGAAACTGAGTTTTTCACATATTTAGGTCTAAGCCTTGCGACACGCTTGCCGTTTTTTCCCCGAGCAAGACCTGGTTTTTTGAAACAGTAAGAAATTAAAAAGTCCGCTAAAAACGGGGCCGGGTTCTCGGGCTTCTTGGTTATTATTTCACCCTTGCCCAGATTTTCTTGGAATTTTCGTAGCAAAGGTTTCCGGATATGATCAACATCATAGTTATATTAATTTTGCACCAAAAAAGAGCTGCACCTGAGTTTTCAACTAAATCAGGCTCAAAATTGACAGGAACGAATTTTCTTAAAGGTTCTCGAGTATGGCGAACATCATGGTAATGCTTAAAATGGTGTTGGAAAGCATCGAATTTCACGACATTTTTCAAAATATGGAGTATGCAGCTCCATTTTGGTACGACCAGAGTTGGCGGAAGTTGTTTTTTTTTTAAAGAAAAATCGGAAAGTGGAAGTCGAAAGTACATTTTTCTTAAAAATCAAATAACCTAAATAAAAAATGCGGAAAACTGATTCTGGGAATTCAATATTTCGAAACCGCGACACAATTTCAAACCCAACGGTTTTGCGGTATGGTGAACATTATGGTGATGTTTATTTTGCACCAAAACAGAGCTGATCCCAAGTTTTCACCAATTTTGGATTAAAAATTTGGTAGTCTTTATCGTATGAAAACTTGTGTGCAGCTTTGGTGCAAAATCAACATTACCATGATGTTCGCCATACCCAGTAAACCCTTTTCTGAAAAAAAAATCTGGGGTCAGTCAATTTTGGACCTAAAATAGGTGAAAACTTGGGTACAGCTCAGAGATGGGCGGAATTCCGACTTCCGAACTCCGACTTTTTATGTTCAGTCCGATGATCGGATTTCGGCTCATCGTATAGTAAAAATACGCTATTTTTCATTCGAAAATCGGTTTTCCTCATTTTTTGTTTAGTTTCTTTAATTTTTACAAATAAAAACGCTTTCCGGACGGAAAAATAAATTCCAAAAGCACTTCCGACTTCCGAATTCCGACTTCCGCAAAAATGAAAACTAATTCCGAGTTCCGACTTCCGCAAAACAAATTTTAATTCCGACTTTTCAAAAAATTGACTTCCGCCCAACTCTGGTACAGCTCTGTTTTGCGGCAAAGAAATGCGATGTTCAAAGCTGAAAAAAAAACCGAAAAATCAGCGAAAAAAAACGTTCAAAGCACTCTCTCTGTTTCACACACTATTTCGTTCAATCGCGTCGAGACCTCGTACAGTACTCTCGAGAGAGTGTGTGGAACAGAGAGAATCAGGCGGAAGCTTTGAACGTTTTTTTTTCGCTGATTTTTCGGTTTTTTTTTCAGCTTTGGACATTGCAAAACATCACCATGATGTTCGCCAACATCATGGAGATTGTGTGATTCTGTTGACACTCTCTACAACGTTCTGATTCATCCAACATCATTTTGGCATCGTATCAAACATACAAAAAACAAAAAACATTTCCTGTCTCTCTCTCTATTTTCGATAGCATTCCCACGAAACGAAACACTTTGCATCTACGTCACGAGATTGGTCGTTTTATCTTTCAAACATTGTTCTAACCTGGCGTTACGGTAGGAAACAACACACGTTTTTCAAAGAGAAGAATGGAATTATGATCGGTTTGATCTTCTTGATACACTCGTGATGACTCAGGTTTCGTAGATCAAGGAATTCTTTTTTCACACAGTTCATCGCAACAATGATAAGATAGCCTATTTTGAGAGAAACTAGAAATTTGCAAACAAAAATAGGCCGCGGCCTAGATAACCAAAAAATCCATGTCGGGCTTCTGGTGAGCTCTTAGAGTTAGGCCATACCTTCAGGCTTTTAGGCGTTCTATTTGGGCTATTAGGTTCCAATAGTCCAAGCTTTTTCTTCTTCTCGCAAAAATCGACGTCACCAGCTATTCGGCGATTTTCTGATTTTTACTATCAATATCAACATCTCAAAAAACACTCATCAATAAAACGATGGGGAATGTTCAATGACTACGTCATGAGATTGACCATTTTATCTTTGAAGATCTACAGTACTCTATGGTTCTATGAATTTGTTTGTTTTATTGGAACATGGAGGGGATTAGGGGTGCTTTAAGTGGGGATTTCGATCTGCAACACTTCTTGAACTAAAACAGGACTTGATGAAGGATATAAGGGTCCTAAAATATTGATTTTTGGATCCAGGTGTGTAAATTCGAACCTGAAGACAACAATTAGGTGTCTTTAAATGCCTAATTTCGAGTTTGGCAAGCTGGATTCTTGAGTGAAATAGAGGATATTGATCATTTTAATTATATTCATAGTGAAATCCTCAGAAGTCTATTTTTAACACTTCTAGAGCTAATAAAGCGGTTCTTAAAAGAGATAGGGGTTCCAGAATATTGATTTTTTAAAAGCTATTGGGTCTAGTGGTAATTGAACTGTTTCAAAACTTTATATTGTTTATTTTAGGTATATTTTTGTTGAAATCTTTGCTCTAATGAAATCACATAGTCAAGTTGAAGAGTTTTTCGTATGAGAAATGGTTTTTTTTACGTGAAATTCACAATTTCACTGAAATAAGTCCACTTTATAGTGAAAACGATGGTTCCAGGACAATGTGCAATTTTCAGCCTTGAAACTTACACTGAAAATACAAAAATAGCTCGAAAACCGATCAAAAAGGGATGGTATACTATAATATAGGGTAACTTTTTGTCCTGAAAATATCTATTTTGCATAAAAATAGAAAATTACAGCATTTTCAGCAAATTTCGCATTTTTTCCTCTACGATGAAAAGAAATGCAAAACTGACAGACAAAAATAATAAAAAACCTTGTTTTCTTTCCGTTTTTCTGTTTTTTTGCAAAGGAGTTCCATGTTCTGAAATTTTCAGCCTAGTTTTGAGGTTTTTGAAGAAAATAAACATTCCAGTGTTGTTTTTCATACTTGATTACCCGATAATTAGGCCCTTAAAAGCTCTCAAAATCGCTTTTAAACAGGTTTTTTTCACTTTTTAGCTGAAAATTTTGAACTAAAACACAAGTCTGAAGCTTTCCGAGTTTATTTTTATTCTCAAAATTTGATGTACCTATTTTCGAACCCAATTGTTTTCTGATTATATCATTTTCATTATCATCATCAATCGAAAAACACTCATGAACACAACGTTGAGAAACGATCAACAACTACGTCATGAGATTGACCATATTATCTTTGAAAATTCAACATTTGGTCTATGTTTTGATAATTTTAATTTGATTGCAAAAATTGGAACTTTGGGGGTTATTAAGTTGAGAAGGCAGAAGTTGTGTAAACTTTGCTTTTCGAGAAAAAAATTGGGCGTAGGTTCCCCACGGATCAATAAAAGTACCATAAAAGAAAATTATGTCTGATTTTGCTCTTAAATCACTAAACCTGCAGAAAATGTGAAAAAAAAGTGATTTTGATGAAGGTCGCAGCTCAAAAATTGTTCATCACTTGATTTTTAGGACAAATCGGCATTATTTTTCGGTGTAAATCCCGTTTTTGAACGGGATTTCGAAGTTTTAAGTTCCCGGAACTCACCTGAAAAATGAAATT
Source organism: Caenorhabditis sp. 38 MB-2015 (assembly GCA_900536415.3). Classification (NCBI taxonomy): domain Eukaryota; kingdom Metazoa; phylum Nematoda; class Chromadorea; order Rhabditida; family Rhabditidae; genus Caenorhabditis; species Caenorhabditis quiockensis. The sequence continues at coordinate 46,883 of LR548676.1, read as the reverse complement.
TAGTTGATAACGAAAAAACGATGAAAACTGCTGCAAGAATAGCTGAAATGCAGAAAATAAATATTCAAAAAGGTCTTATACATCACAAGAATTGACTAGTAACAAGGTTTCAACACAAAACATGATAAAAACACCGAAAAACACTTGAAAATGAATTCCGAAATTCGAAAATTATCTTCGTCCGAGAGAACTATACAGCATGGGGAAGAGCGGGAGTTCGGCCAAATTATAGTTAGGCCATGTTTTCTTCGCTGTGTAAACCTGGATAATTTAGCGGTTTTGAATTCAAAAGTGAAAAATGGGAGATGAATGAACACAAAGATAGAATGTCACAGCTGATTTCTAAGGAAAAATTGGTATTTTTTGGAATTTTTTGGTGCTTTACAGTTTGCAGAAAACAAAATATGAAACTCATTTTTTGCAGGGAATGGACTTTTAATAATAAAATTTCTATAATTCATGTAACAACGAAGATTGTCAAAAAAAAAACCAAGAAAATGAAAAAAAAAAGTGTTCTCATCCGAGAGAACTACACGAACGCGTGGAAGAGGAAGAGAAAAAACTCGGCCAGCTCGGAAATCTTGTTGATTCCTGACGCTTTTCGATTTCAATAATAACAGTTATTCTTCTATAGATCTCATTCATCTGTATGTAAACTGAATATCAAAAAAAAGAAGAAAAAACAATGAAAAATCTTTGGTACATTGAAAAATTGGTGGTGAGATCAGCGGGGATAACTAGTACAAATGTATATCATCAAAAAAATCGGAGAGATTGACTAGAAAAACACAAAAAAAAAATACATGGCAAGCAAAGAAAAATATTAAAAATGAATAAAAAACTAGGTACTACTACTACCAAACTTGACATTTACGCTCGGGGTTCATCGGCGAGCCGACGGGACATTGGAAGGCTTTTGCGAATTCGGGTCGATTCTGGAGGGGGATCATTGCGCGGTATTTGGAGGGAGCATGCACGTCGGTGAGGATGATTTGGATATAGTGCTTGGGACGCACTATGGAGCACCAGTTCTGGAAAATTGGGGATTTTTTGAGGTTCCAGCGTTCTTTTCATGTTGAAGAACCCTTTACGTTCTGACAAGGGGATGGTTTCTAGAAAAATGTGGAGATAGTTTTACGCTGATCAACATCCTGTATTCAGTTTTTGCGAAACGCGATTCTCAATGCGCGAGTTTCAGCTCCAAAGTTTTCAGCTAAAAAGTGAGAAAAATGTTTAAAAGCGATTTTGAAAGCTTTTAAGGGCCTAAATATAGGGTAATCAAGTATGAAAAAGAACACTGGAATGTTTATTTTCTTCAAAACCCTCAAAATCAGGCTGAAAATTGGCAAAAACTGATAACAGAATCGTTTTCAGCGTGTCAAATTCTACAAAATGATATATATCTCGCTGAAAAACCTCACAATTTCCGAGCAAACTTTGAGCTCAATTTTCAGCTTTACCCGCTGAGCTCAGAAAAAAACTGGATACAGGATGTTGATCAGCATGAAAATCTGTATCAGATCACATAAGTCACTTACATTGGCATAGGCTAGGAAAAACATTTGTTGACTTGTAAAATTCTGGAACCCTGGCAAGGCGGGCTCATCCGACATTGTTGTATTCGACTTCCAAGCTTTGTAGGCCTAAAATTAGGTGATCTTATATCAATAATAAATTCCTTAACTCACATTGAAAGCTGTCTTAACACCTCCATTATCAGCAATATTTTCACCAAGACTCAACTGGCCATTCAAATGTATATCAGCCTCGGCGACATGTATACTCTCATATTGTCTGACAAAGCAGCGGGTCTTCTCGATGAACTTCTCCTCGGTCACATCATCCCACCAATCATGTAGATTACCCCATTCATCATATTGACCGCCTTGATCATCAAAGGCGTGGGATACTTCATGACCAATTACGGCACCGACCATCCCGTAGGTGATATAGTTGGGCACGCCGAGGGTGAGGAATGGGAATTGCATGATGCCCGCGGGGAAGACTGGAAAATTGGACATTTTCGATGTCAAAATTGGTTTCTACGGGTTCGATTACCCAAAAGGGTCTAGGATCAAAGGTCTGAAGCTTGAATCCATTTCTAATAAGACCAGATTCTGAATTCAGGATACTGAAGACCTTGGTAATGGGACCCAGAATTCAACAAACATATTCTGAAGTTTGGGCTCTGAAGCCCCCATTCTAAGACCTGGATTCTGAAACCTTAAGGTTTTAGGGCTTTAATTTTTTCTCTATCCTCTAAAGTTTGGATTATCAAGCTTCAACCATAGAGGCTTAACTCTGAAGGTCAGATTCTGAACTAGGATTCTGAGGAACGAATATTGAAGCCAAGAATTTAAGAATCAGATTCTTTATTTCTAGATTCTGGAACCTCAAATTTCAAATTCAGAAGCTTTGGTCATTAAGCTTAAGTCCTGAAACTAAGGTTTTCTAGGCTTCAGAATCTCATCCTGACTTTCAGAAGAGTTCAGGATTTTGTAGCAGATTCTAGTATGTTTCAGAATCGTATGGCTGCTTCCAGAAGGTCTCAAAATCTTATCAAAAGTTCCAGAAGGCTTCAGAATCTCTTGTAGAATCTTTTATACGACTCAAGAACACTTCATAGAGTTTTTGAAAGGATTCAGAAAATTTTAAAGTAATTTGGGAATAACCTATAGATTTTCAGAAGGCTCAAAAATTTCAGAATCTTATGTGGAAAGGACTCAGAAGCTTATGGGTGATTCGAGAAATCTTCCACACGACTTCAGAATTCGTAGGGTCTAGCTCTAGCTCTAGCTCTAGCTCTAACTCTAGCTCCAGCTCTAGCTCCAGCTCTAGCTCATATCTCAGCCTTGTCTTGTACCCCTCAACTCACTCATCTCATTATTATTTGGAGCATAATACGCATCAACCTGTGCCGGACTCTGAAACCACATGGACCGATCCAACGGCTGATCCAGCCTCAACAACTCCTCAGTGAACCTGACCAACTTGACGCGAATCGTCAAATGCAGCAGATACTCTCTGGGACCAATCTCCATTCCCCAATTCTTATCCATCCACGTGTCATTGAGGATTTGCGCAGGGAATCCGGATTTGTACTCAATCATGTTGGCTTTGTTGATGGCGTGAGCTCGAGTTTGCTCATCCATCCAGTCCAAAATATGGAGCTGTTTGATGAACTCATTCTTCAGATATGAAGTGAGCTCTTTCATCTTTTTCAGGGCTCTTTCTTTCTCAAAGAAATTCTCGACAAACAACCTTCCAACTGGCATATCCATCATTATCACTGATAAGGTTACACAATCTTCCCACCTTAAAAAACCATATGGGTACTGTATGTCCCTTTGAGGTTCTTACCTATCTGGCGGGGGACTATTGAACATTCCAGTTTGATTAGCTTTGAATTGATAAAACGGTTCTCTAACGGAAGGTGGTAAAAATGGTGAAAAACCTGAAAAACTCTCTCCTATTTTTTTTTAGAAATTTTTTTTTGTGGCCAAATCACTTCACACGTTCCACCACGCAAAAAAAGCCACAAGTTATATGTATCATATGGGGATATTCACACAACTGAAAAGAATGAAACTCGAAGAAAAAAATGTTAGCTTTGGTTTTTTGGTATGGTTGGAACGTACTGAAGTCGTCGCCGGTCGGCCCACCTTGCACCAAACGCCATGAGATGTAGTTGGCGATGACGCGTTTTGGAGTGGATTGAAGGACGTGCTGCAATTTTGGGAGGGTATAGGGTTGTAGAGGAAGAAATTCTGATTTTAATGGTATATTTGACTTTTTGAAATTTTCACTTTGAGCACAAGAAAATGAGCTCCAAAGTTAGATGCTCTTTTGACAAATTCATCATAACTGAGCTCAAAAAAGTTCGAAATTAACTTTTATAAAAAATTGGGAGGGTATAGGGTTGTAGAGGAAGAAATGCTGATTTTAATGGTGTATTTGACATTTCGAAATGTTTACTTTGAGCACCAGAAAAAGAGTTCTAAAGTTAACCCTTCATTGCTTAAATCGTCATAACTGAGCTCAAAAAAGTTCGAAATTAACTTTTACAAAAATTTGGGAGGGTATAGGGTTGTAAAGCGAGAAATTTTGATTCTGATGGTATATTTGACTTTTTGAAATTTTCACTTTGAGCATAAGAAAAAGAGCTCCGAAGTTAGATGCTCTTTTGGTTAAATCGTCATAACAAAGCTCAAAAAAATCCGAAATTAAATTTCAAAAAAAAAAAGAAAGGTTTATAGGGTTGTAGAGCAAGAAATTGTGATTTAAATGGTGTGTTTGGTTTTTTGGAATCTTTGCTTTGAGCACAAGAAAATGAGCTCCAAAGATATATGCTCTTTTTATAAATTCGTCAGAACTGAGCCCAAGAAAGTTCGAAATTAAATTTCAGAAAAATTTGGAGAGTTTATAGGGTTGTAGAGCGAGAAATTCTGATTTGAATGGTATATTTGATATTTTGAAATTTTCACTTTGAGCACAAGAAAATGAGCTCCGAAGTTAGGTGCTCACTGAACGGAGTGAAAATCGTCATAAATCAGCTCAATATAGCTCTGTTGGCCTCAAATTTCGAGCAAAAGTGCTCAAAAATGACCATCTATAAGCTCTAAGAAGTTTCAGATTTGATTTTTTTTAGATAAAATCCCACAAAAACTGAGCACAAATGGTCAAAATTTGGACACAAACGGACTATTTTGAGCCGAGTTATGACGATTTTCCTAACACTGTCTGTACACACATGGCGCAGTTGGCAAGTTGTTTGCTTTGAAGCGAGAGGTCACTGGTTCGATTCCTCATAGGCTCTTTACCTGAATTCCATTGAAGTAGTCAATCTCTCTTATGATGATCGTATGATTAGGTGAGACATCTACCAAATCCTTGAACACTGTCTTGATATACTTCTCGAAGTCAATCATCGGAAAAGCACTCTTCAATTCCCATAATTGTCTCGGATTATTGCCACGTTCAGGGTCCCTCCGAATCATATCATCCGCCGAAAAATTCACCAACTTTGATTCGAATTCCATCGCCTCAATCATCTCTTTCTCCGCGCGTCTTGCGTCGGCTCCCATCGCTATCGCAGTCTGCGTCATCAGCGTTGTATAGTTGCGGAGCATCGGATCATCTATCCCGCTGAGGTATGGATATCTCGAGCCGGCTCCCCATTTGGGTTGATCCAGTTCTATCACACTTTTACTGGAATTCGATGGATCATGCGTCACCGCCATTTCCAGGATCACCGCGTTGACTCCAGTCCGATTGAGCACATAGGCCAGCTGCTCCTCCCAACCATGTTGCCATTCCACCCAATCATCACCATCTAGAACTGGCCAGCCGCCAATTCGATTAGCGATCGATTTCATGGCCACAATTCCAGTTGTTTCGAGTTCCTGCTCGTTCAAACATTTTTGATAGTACCCCTTGGCTAGTCGATCCCACGGCTTGTCAGAGGATGTGATCGGCTTCTGAAAATGAGCCACTTCTGGAGCTATGTCCCTTTAACCCCTCACTGACCTCTAACAACGATTTGACCTGTTTATTGAGCCGGGCCTGCACATCCCCAATTGTATGCCTCAACGGTTTGTTAGCAGGTAGGTTCCGATTCAGGCCATAGTTACCGCAAGCGAATTCGTAGAAATCTTCGCACGGATTCACTTTCGGATTCAGATTGTCGGCGAGAAATCCGGCGAGTCGAACACATTCGCGTGATGTGCATACGACGCTGTTGTGATTGGTGGCCGTGCGATCGACGGCTGTGGACGAGTTTTCGAATGGAAGCGGATAAATTGGACGACCTGAAATTCGGCGGGGTTTAGGATCTTTTTCAAATTCGAAGAGCACTTAAGAATGGAACACACAGAAAAAAAATAAAATCAATTATTTGAAGGACTACTGTATATACCATCAATTTAGTTCTCTAGGCTTTAAAATTGGTTTCTAGGTCATCAAATTGATTTCTAGGTGAGAAAATTGGTTTCTAGACCATCAATTCGGTTTTCTAGTTCACAAAAAACGAAGTTCTGGTTTTCTAGGCCATCAAATTGGTTTCTAGGTCATTAACTTGATTTCTAGGCCATCAACTTGATTTCTAGGTCATCAACTTGGTTTCTAGACTATCAATTCGGTTTTCTAGTTCACAAAAAACAAAGTTCTGGTTTTCTAGGCCATCAATTTGGTTTTCTAGGCCATCAATTTGGTTTTCTACGCCATCAACTTGATTTCTAGGCCATCAACTTGATTTCTAGGCCATCAACTTGATTTATAGGTCACCAAAAAAGAAGTTTTGGTTTTCTAGGCCATGAATTTGGTTTTCTAGGTCATCAACTTGATTTCTAGGCCATCAACTTGATTTCTAGGCCATCAACTTGATTTCTAGGTCACCAAAAAAGAAGTTTTGGTTTTCTAGGCCATGAATTTGGTTTTCTAGGTCATCAAATTGGTTTCTAGGCCATCAACTTGATTTCTAGGTCATCAACTTGGTTTCTAGACTATCAATTCGGTTTTCTAGTTCACAAAAAACGAAGTTCTGGTTTTCTATGCCATCAACTTGATTTCTAGGCCATCAACTTGATTTCTAGGCCATCAACTTGATTTCTAGGTCACCAAAAAAGAAGTTTTGGTTTTCTAGGCCATGAATTTGGTTTTCTAGGTCATCAACTTGGTTTTCTATGTCACCAAAAAAGGATTTTTGGTTTTCTAGGCCATCAACTTGGTATTCTAGGCCACCAAAAATCTGAGCTTGATTTTTCAGCGACAGAATTGGTTTTTAAACCATCTTTTTGGTTTTCTAGGCTTTAAAATTGGTTTTCTAGGTCACCAAAAATTAAGATTTGGTTTTCTAGGCCATCAATTTGGTTTTCTAGCTCATCAATTTGGTTTTCTAGGCCACCAAAAACTTAAGCTTGATTTTCGGGCGACAAAATTGGTCTTCTAGGTCATGAAATTGGCTTCCTAGGCCACCTAGGTCACCGATTTGGTTCTCTAGGCCACGCACTCACCTTCACTGAATGTTTTATATCCGTCAAGAACCCATAACCATAGAAATAACACAGATAACAATGAAATAAAAATTAACGCGAGTAGTATAAGTAGCAACGTTTCAAGCGTTGTCAACCGTCCCAAACAGCTTCTGCAAATTATCGATTTTTCATGATATATAGAGAGGACCTAAACCACATGTACCCCTGGCTACAGTACCCCTAGTGCTCACCGTTTGGCAGTATGCCAATTTGTGGCTCCATTACATGTTGTGTCGGGCTTCATTCAGCTGTTCATTCAGACCAGCCGACCGAAGAACATGTTATTTAAAGCCGCCAGTTGGAGCTTTTAAAAATTCGCGAATATTGTGTCGACGAAAATATATGAAAATATGCAAATTCCCGAGGAAGAAGAAGGCGCTAAACACAAGAAAAAAGTGGGTTGGAGGTCAGAACGTGAGGCGAAAAAAAAACGAGGCTTTTGACACATTTTTGACACATGCGCGCGCGCGAGAAGGATAAATAAGGAAGTTTTCGAGAGGAGCCAAAAAAAATGTATATTTATCGTACCCAGAGGAGAGCGTGTTTTGGAGAGAGTAAAAACGAGAAAAAAATCTTTTTTCACAAGAAAATGAAAAGTTGAAAATGGGCGGGAAGGGGGTGCTAATCCTTTAAATACTACTTGATACTAAACATGCGAAAATTACATATAAATAAACAAAAAAAAAAACAGACACATGTGTTTCTTTAAGGACAAAATTGAGGTTGGGAGAAAAATGAAAAATGCGTCAGTCAACTTGTTGACGTGTTTTTGGTAGCTAAGAAGGGTGGAGTACCTACAACCTAAAAGTTGTGAAAACACGTCAATCAGGTGCTTGACGCATTTTTGGTAGATCAGAAGTTACGTTGTTTTTAGGATTATCCAAAATGCGTCAATTAACGTGTTGACGCGTTTTCGGTAGCTTTGAGAGTTTCAAATTCTTTTGGATGAAGTCATGGCGCATTTTTGACAGAACTGAGAAAATTGAAAAATACGTCAGCCAACAGCTTGGCGTATTTTTCGTAGCTGAACATGCGTTTTTGTTGGTTGTCTTTGAGCAAATTCAAAATGCGTCAGTCAACGTTGACGCGTTTTCAGTAGCTGAATCAGGATTTTTTATGTGTGATTCCAAAAATGCGTCAATCAAACCTATTGCGCTTTTTTTGGTAGATCAGAAAAAAGGCTCATTTAAGACGGTTCAAAACGCGCCAGTCATTGTGTTGACGTGTTTTTGGTAGCTGTGAGAATCTACAATTATTTTTTGATCTTCCAAAAATGCACGAAAAACGTGCCAGTTAAGTAGGTGTTTGTATGTGAGGTCATAAACACGCGTCAATCAGAGTGATGACGCATTTTTGGTAGATCTGATATTGAACTCATTTAGAACGATTCGAAATGCGTCAGTCAACATCTTGACGTATTTTTTGCATATGAAAATTATGAAAGTTTGGTAGGTTACAAAACGCGTCAATCAGCCTATGGCGCACTTTTTGATAGACCGGAAATCATACTCTTTCAAGATTAATCAAAATGCGTCAATCAATGTGTTGACGCGTTTTTGGTAGGTGAGGGGGGGGGACCAAGTTCCAAAAATTACGTCAATCAAAGTCATGACGCAGAAATTTTTGTAGACATCTCCCAGACTAAAACTCGAGCCAAAAAGTAACATTGAAAATAACATGAGAAGTTTTTTTTTTTTTTTTTGAAATTTGAGCACAACCTCTTCTCTTTATTTTTGCCACTGACAATACACATACAACTTGCCAAACTCGTGCTATGTGGTTGTTTTGTGTCAAAAGTGATTAATTTCAATCGATCGAACATATGTTCGAGTTACAACAAAAAGTAACGCCGGAGAGCCCAATTTTCAGACGACACAAAACGACGAAAAATGAATGTAAAATATGCTCGTAAAATTTGATAGGCGTTGCTGAAAAAAAGAGGCTTTTTCGTTTCGCCGCGTTTTTTTTTGAGAGAGTGGATGAAGAAGATGAGTGGAAAAGGTCAGTTGTCACTTTTGATCGTGTTAACACATGTTTCGGACCGACACTTTTGAACTTTTTCGCATGTAGCCATTTTTCAGAGTGATCTACAGTAGTTTTTAGGCTTGAGAGGGGTCTCAATTTAAAGGGACATGCCACCATATTTTTAAAGGAACATAGACCATGGTTCAAGCGCATTGTATACCTATGATTAAAGGGACATGGTATGTACTTATGATTCATATTTAAAAGAACATAAACCATGCTTCAAGGACATGGTCCAAACTTAAAGGGACATGGTTCACATGTACTCAATGAAACGTGGCCCATAATTAAAGGAACATAGACTATTTTTATGTTTTCAGAAATCACATTCTCACTAAGTTTAAATGTAGATATACCTAGTTTAAAGGTACATATATATCCCAAGTTCAAAGGTACATATATCTAGTTTAAAGGTGCATACATGTATACCACGTTTAAAGGGACATATACCTAGTTTAAAGGTGCATCTAGTAAAATTTAAAGATACATATATCCGAAGCCTTATACTAAGGAATACAGTGCATGTCTTAAGAACCATGATTGACACTTAAAGGAACATGGTCCTACAAACTTTGAAACCATTAATCATTCTCAAAAAACGACCTTGTGACGAATCGTGGAAGAAAAAACGAATCGAGGTCAAAAATTGAAGCAAAATAACAAGCAAAAATCCCCATGTCGTCGTCGCGAGACAAGGCGAAAAAATTGCAAGCAACGCGAAAAAATCAAGAACAGCTGTGTGGACTGATTGGACAAATTGGTGGGGCGAGGCGGAAAGAGAGGGAGTTTTTGGTTGTTGGACAAGGTCCAACTTTTTTTTTTTTTTTTTTTTTTTTTTTTTTGTTGCGGTTGCTGGATGGAGATAGGGGTACGATTGGAGGATGAGGAGGAGAAAAAAGAACTTTAGAAGGTGATTTGATTTTTTGGTATATGCGCCTTTAAATTTGGGATACCCTACCCTTTAAACTAGGTACATGTACCTTTAAACATGATCTATGTACCTTTAAATTTGGTATATGTGCCTTTAAGCTTGTTACATGTAGAAACCTTTTAACGTGGTATACCCTAACTTTTAAGCTTGGTATATGAACGTTTAAAATTGAGTGCATGTACCTTTAAATTAGATATGACATATGTTCCTTCAAATATAAAGCATGTGCTTTGGTTTATGTACCTTTAAAATTGGTACATGTACCTTTAAACTTGGTACATGTACCTTTAAACTTGGTACATGTAGAAACCTTTTAACGTGGTATACCCTAACCTTTAAAAATTGAGTGCATGTACCTTTAAATTAGATATGACATATGTTCCTTCAAATATGAAGAATGTGCTTTGGTTTATGTACCTTTAAAATTGGTACATGTACCTTTGAACTTGGTACATGTAGAAACCTTTTAACGTGGTATACCCGAACCTTTCAGCTTGGTATATGAACTTTTGAAATTGAGTACATGTACCTTTAAGATAGATATGACATATGTTCCTTTGAATATGAAGCATGTGCTTTGGTTTATGTACCTTTGAACTTAGCTTAGCCTTACCTTCAAACTTGGTACGTGTACCTTTAAGTTTGGTATATGTACCTTTAAACTTGGTATATGTACCTTTAAATATGGGCTATCTACCTTTAAACTTGGTATACCTCTCCTCCCTTTAAGCTTGGTATATGTACCTTTAAATTGGATATGGCATATGCTCCTTTAAGAATGAACCATGGTGTTGGCTTCTGGATCTCGGAGTCAACAAAACTTTCTAACCTAAACTAGACCCCTGAATTTTAGAACCTAAGACCCCCATCCAATATTCAAATTTTGAAAAATGTTGTAACCCAAAACCTTAAAAGAAAAAAGACAAAGAAGGAAAAAAGGGAAGAGTTCTCCTTTTTTTCTTCTTCTTCTTCTTTTTTTTCCAATTTGCCGTTTGGATGGTGCGTGACACAGAAAAATGTGGTTGAAAAAAAAACAAGGAAAATTAATGATGGCAAAAAACTTGCTCGCGCGCGCGAATGAAAAACGAGGACAAAAGTTGGAGCACAGATTCTAATTAGAGGAAAACAAGAAGCGAAAAAAAAAGAGGAAGAAAATGATGATGATGATGAGGCTCTTTTTCTTGAAAAATGAGACTTGTGATTCAGACAAATTGGGAAAAATATATTTTTTTGAGGAAAGCCGAGAAAAGAGTTACATAGACCATGTTCAAAGAAACATGTCCACGTTCAAAGGAACATGACCACATTTAAAAGAACATGACCATGTTTAAAGAAACATGACCACGTTTAAAGGAACATGACCACTTTTAAAGGAACATGACCATGTTTAAAGAAACATGACCACGTTTAAAGGGACATGACAACGTTCAAAGAAACATGTCCATGTTTAAAGGAACATAACTATGTTTAAAGGAACATGACCACTTTTAAAGAAACATGTCCATGTTTAAAGGAACATAACTATGTTCAAAGGGAGATGACCACGTTTAAAGGGACATGTCCATGTTTAAAGGAACATATCCATGTTTAAAGGAACATATCCATGTTTAAAGGAATATATCCATGTTTAAAGGAACATGACCATGCTTAAAGGGACATGAAAATGTTTAAAGGAACATGACCACGTGTAAAGGAACATATCCATGTTTAAAGGGAGATGACCACGTTTAAAGGATCATAACCATGTTTAAAGGCAGATGACCACGTTCAAAGGAACACAATAATGTTTAAAGGGAGATGGCCACGTTTAAAGGAACATAGGTCACATTTAGAGCAGCATGACCACGCTTAAAGGAACACGACCATGTTCAAAGGGAGATGACCATGTTTAAAGGGACATGACAACGTTCAAAGGAACATGCCCACGCTTAAAGGAACACGACCATGTTCAAAAGGAGATGACCACGTTTAAAGGGACATGACAACGTTCAAAGGAACATGTCCATGTTTAAAGGAACATGACCATGTTCAAAGGGAGATGAACACGTTTAAAGGGACATGGCCACGTTTAAAAGCACATGGCCACGTTTAAAGGAGTATAGCTCTGTTTTAAAGGAACATAGACTATTTAGAAGAAAAATAAGCATATATAAAAAATTGGAAACTAGAACTTCAGAAGAGAAATTCACCATCAAATATTCAAAATTTTGAAGTTCCGATTTCAAAATCAAGCATTTTTTTCAACACAAAAAATTCTCAACAAAAAGTGTGTAAAAATAACACATTAAAAATGACGAAAAGTTTTTGTTTCATCCATCAACTATACGAAATGCTGACAGTTTTGTCTAAAAGTTTCACTTTTTTCACAGAACCGCAAAAAAGGCGGGATTTATAATAGCTAGCAGAGAAAATATTCTTGTAATTAAAACTAACTAATAAGTAGAGAGAGAAAGAGAGAGAGAGAGAGAGAGAGAGAGAGAGAGAGAGAGAGAAGGAGATTTTTGGTGTCAAGGGGTACTGTAGTCATATACTCTAAGAGCTACTCACTTTTTTCGCTTCCTACTCGGAAGGTATAGCTGACTCGTGGGTCGACACGTGGATTGTCGACTTAGACATGGTGCACTTTTCCTGGGCACCCCATCGTCATCATCTGATGATTTGGGCAGTTTTGTGGATGTGCCTTGAAGGAATATGGGCGCCGCGTAGTATGAGGTGTCATCGGAGCATGCGTAGATGTGTTGAGCAGCAGAGGGGTCGTGTTGGAGCTGGTCTCGAAGCGATGATGGGGGGAAGTTCCAATTGATATTGTGGGTTGATGAGGAGGGAATCGGCATTGTTCTGGAAAAAATCTGGGTACTGTGGGGTACTGTATATACACAGCTCCGAAAAACTATAGACTACTGTAATACATTACCCAAGATTACTGTAGGTGAACGTTATTTGGGTCCAAAATCATAGTTTAAAAGGGAGATCACTGTGGATGGGGTTTTGTACTTTAAGATATATGGTGTACTGTAGCCAAGTTGGATTACTGTAGGTTATTTTTTTAAAAATCTTCTGATGAAAGTACTGTACACACACCAGGAACTAGCTAGAACATATACAGTACCTAAAGTTCTGAACTTGAAAAAAAATACAGTATCCCAATCTAAAACGGTCCCAAAACGAAAGTTTCAGAGCTGTTTCAGAAAAATAAAGACCATTCTGAAAGTCTAAAGAGCACGAAACTACAGTACCCTGATCTGGAGCCAAGGTCCAACAAAACCTACAGTGACCTAAGCCATTTTAAGTTATCAAAAAGTGATTTCAGAAGAAAGGTCGAGATTATCGTAGTTTAAATACGGTAATATATTGCACACAAAACTTGGAAAGTTGCAGAGCTGTTTCAGAAAATCGCAGATCACTCTTAAAGCCTAGAGCTCGAAACTACAGTACCCTGATTTGGAGCCAAGGTTCTACAAAACCTACAGTAACCTAGGACATTTTAAGTTATCAAAAAATAACTTCAGAAGAAAGGTCGAGATTATCGTAGTTTTTAAATCGTAGTTTTTAAAGCTATATATACAGTACTAGAAAGTTGCAGAGATCCTATGGAGCACAAAACTACAGTAACCCGGACCTGGAGCAAAGGTTCTACAGAACTTAGAGTAATTGATGACACTTTAAAATCCCCAAAATTTCACTCACAATTATAGATTTTTCGTCCTCGTCTATAGTCGCTGTCTCATTTCGTATCCCAATTGCTGAAAATGCGAAAATTAGAAAATGACCACAAGAAAAAACGGAAGAAACCAAAAAAAAAAGGGATTTTTGTGTTTGGTCAGGAGGAGAATTAGTAGTAGATGAGAGGCGAGAGAGAAACAAAAATAAATAATGAAAATGTTGTTTTTTTTCTCGGTTGCTTCGTTTGCGGCCAGGTCTGGTCTAGTATGACCAGTGCGCTTAACGCGGTTTTAATGATGTTTGATTTATGTATGCTAGCTATGTAAGCTTGTTTCTCAGAGAAGTACTGTACTATAGATCTAGGCGAGACCTTAGAAAAATTGTAACAAAAAATGGTCAAATTTGTACACTTAAAAATGTATTAAAAACGGCATCAAGTAGGGGGAAGAAAGTAATTACAATTAGAAGAAGGCGAACGAAAACAAGATAAATGGATGGGAGAAAAGGGAAAACATATGGAAGAAGCAGATTATGGCATTAAAAAAAAACATGGGTTTATGCTTGGAATGTGGATTGGGGTACTGTAGTTTGTCAGAGCTACAGTAACCTCAAGCCTGGAAAAGGAACAAAGGAATATTGTTAGTTTTGGATTTGATCTATCTGACAAAAACAACGACCTGAAAAATCTTAATCTCGGGCAAAAGTACAGTAATCTTTTTATGAAAAAAAACCACAGTAACCTGAACAAAACTACAGTAACCCAAGGTTCCAAAAATGAAGTACCGTTTGAGCTGGAGCTTCTTCAACAAACTTACAGTAACCTGAACAAACCTAAGGGACCCTGAACAAAAGTACAGCACCTGACATTTAGAAAAAACCAAAAATTAACTCGAAATAAGCTCAAAAGTTGAGTATAGTGTCCTGATATATATCCCAAAAATTATGACCTAGAAACTCAAAACCTAGAGAACCAAAATATGGCCTAGAAGTCCAAAATCTGGCCTAGAAACCCTAAAAATATGGGTCTAGACACTCAAAAAATGGACTAGAAAGTCAACATATGAACTAGAAACCAAAATTATGGCGTAAAAACCAGAAAAGTGACCTAGAAACCCAAAAATATCTACTAGAAAATCAAAAAATGGCCTAAAACCCCAAATTTTTGACTAGAGAACCAATTTTTGGACTAGAAACCGAAACCTAGTCTAGAAGTCCAAAATCTGGCCTAGAAACGGAAAACCTGGCCTAGAGAACCAAAATATGGCCTACAAACTCAAAACCTGGCCTAGAAAACCAAAATCTGGCCTAGAAAACCAAAATATGGCCTAGAGAACCAAAATCTGACCTAGAAACCAAAATTATGGCGTAGAAACCAGAAAAGTGACCTTGAAACCCAAAAATATCTACTAGAAAATCAAAAAATGGCCCAAATTTTTGACTAGAGAACCAATTTTTGGACTAGAAACCGAAACCTAGTCTAGAAGTCCAAAATCTGGTCTAGAAACCCAAAACCTGGCCTAGAGAACCAAAATATGGCCTAGAAGTCCAAAATCTGGCCTAGAAACCTTAAAAATATGATCTAGACACTCAAAAAATGGACTAGAAAGTCAACATATGGACTAGAAACCAAAATTATGGCGTAGAAACCAGAAAAGTGACCTAGAAACCCAAAAATATCTACTAGAAAATCAAAAAATGGCCCAAATTTTTGACTAGAGAACCAATTTTAGGACTAGAAACCGAAACCTAGTCTAGAAGTCCAAAATCTGGTCTAGAAACCCAAAACCTGGCCTAGAAAACCAAAATCTGGCCTAGAGAACCAAAATCTGACCTAGAAACCGAAAAAATATGGCCTAGAAAGTTCTGACCTGATATTTATGTACACAAAATCCATGAAAAACTGTGAGTATATAAAATGCGGATGACCGAATGAATGTGTGTAATGTATGTATTATTGACCGTTTAAAAATACAAATATTGTTGTATTATTTGAATGGAGGGAAAAAGAGACGATCGGGAGGGGCGAAAAAACGGAAAATGACCAACTATCATGTTACACAAATAAATGACACCCGTCTTTAAGGAAGACGGGAAGAAGAACAAAAAAAACTGTGTTGATTGGGAATAGGAGGAAGAGGACTGGTAAACATTTCCTGAAGTCTAGGTAGGCTCAGAGAGCCATTCTGAAAGGAATCTAGGTCCAGATGGCTCTTCCGAAGGGTACCTAGATCCAGCAAAAAGGTCCTTGAAGGTATCTGGGTCTACAAAACCCTTCAAAGATCAAGCTAGATCCAGAAAACCCTTCTGAAGTGTAGTTAGATTTAGAAACCCCTTCTGGTTGGCATCAAGGTTCAGAAAGTCCTTCTGAAGGGTACCTAGATCCAAATCAGGTAAAAATGAGTACAGTAATCTGAGCAAGAGTTAGGTGGTCTAGCCAAACTACAGTACCACAGACAAAACTACAGTAATCTCAACAAATCTAGAGATGTCTGAAGAAAAGTTCAGTTCAGAAAAAATTCTTTAGAAGTACCTAGATCCAGAAAACCCTTCTGGAAGGCATCTAGGTCCAGAAAGCCCTTCTAGAAGATATCTAAGTCCAGAAAGTCCTTCTGAAAGGTATCTAGGTTCAGAAAGCTCTTCTGGAAGATATCTATGTCTAGAAAACCCTCCTGAGATCTAGCTAGGCCCAGAAAGCCCTTCTGGAAAGTATCTAAATCTTGAATATCCTTCTGAACGGTATCTAGATTCAGATTCTCCTTCTGGAAGGTATCTAGGTCCAGAAAACTCTTCTGGAAAGCATCTAGATCCAGAAAGTGCTTCTGGAGATCCCGAAAATGCTGTGCTGGAGGTGAGTTAGGTTCAGAGAACCCTTCTGAAGTGTAATTAGAATTGGAAACCTCTCCTTAAAGGCATCTAGGTCCAGAAAACCCTTCTGAAGGGTACCTAGATCCAAAATCAGGCGAAAAGAAGTGCAGTAACCTGAGCAAGAGTCTAGATTCAGAATATCCATCTGAAACCTATCTAGGACCAAAGAACCTTTCTGAAATTTAGGTACCTAGGTCCAGAAAAACCTCTGAAAATCTAGTTAGGTCCAGAAAGCCGTTCTGGATGGTATCTAGGTCCAGATAGCGCTTCTGGGTGTTAGCTAAGTCCAGAAAACCTTCCTAGAATCTAGACACGTCCATAAAATCCCCTCTAAAAGGTAGGTCTAGATGATCCTTTTGAAAGGTAAAGGGAAAACTTCCAGAAAACCCTTCTGGAAGGCATCTAGGCCCAAAAAAAAGCTCCTAAAAGGGCATCCGGATTCAGAAAACCCTCTTAAAAGATACTTGGATCACGGAAACCCCCCTAAAAGGTGTCTAGGTTCAGAAACCCTTCTTGGAATCTAGCTAGATCCATAAAATTCCCCCAAAATATATCTAGATCCAGGAAATCATCCTGAAGTTTAGCTAGGTCCAGAGAACCCTTCTGAAGTGTATCCAGATCCAGAAAACTCTTCTGAAATCTAGCTATATCCAGAAACCCCCTATAAAATCTAGCTAGGTCCAGAAAAACACTCCTAACCAAGAAAAAAATCAACAAGAAAAGAGACAAACTGATGTTTTTTTGGTTGTATCTTTCGCGCACTAACCAGCCTAATCGAGTCAAAAATGCGCCAAGTGGTGAGATGTACCTCTTGACATATTATTATTAAGATGATGATGATGATTGCTATTTTGAAGGAGAAGAGAGGAACACTGTTGCTGCTGCTGCCTGCTCTATTGTCTTATGTAAATAGTGTCGTCGTCGTCGTCGTCTCCTCACTCATTCATTTTCAAAACGACTAATTCACACAGAATGGGAGATAGGGAGAGAGAGAGAGATACAGATGGTCAAAGCTTCTTCTTCATCTTGGGAATGAGTGAGTTGTGATAAACCAGAGAGGTCTGAAATGGACTTGGGGGAAGGTCCAGACCCCCGGGGTGCCCTACCAAAAAAATGGCCTGAAAGTAAAAAAAAAAAAATGCCTAGAAATCTGTAAATATGGCCTAGAACTCTAATTACGGACTAGAAAATCGAAATATGGCCTGGAATCCCCAAAAATATTGCCTAGAATCTTGAAAATAAGGCCTAGAAAACCAAATAATGACCTAGAAACCTGTAAATATGGCCTAGAAACCCGAATTATGGACTAGAAACCCAAAAATATGGCCTATATACTTGAAAATATGGCTTAGAAACTCAAATAATGGCCTAGAAATCAAAAAATATAGTCTAGAAACCCAAAAAATGGCCTAGAAAACCGAAAATAGCCTAGAAATCACAAATATTGGACTACAAACCCAAAAATATGGCCTAGAAACCAAAAAATGACCTGAAACCCTGTAAATATGGCCTAGAACTCTAAAAATGGTCTAGAAACTCTAAATACGGACTAGAAAATCAAAATATGGCCTGGAATCCCCAAAAATATTGCCTAGAATCTTGAAAATATGGCCTAGAAACCTGTAAATATGGCCTAGAAACCCGAATTATGGATTAGAAACCCTAAATATCACCTAGAACCCCAAAAATATTGCTTAGAACCTCAAATAATGGCCTAGGAACCCAAATAATGGCCTATAAACTCAAAAAGACTAGAAAACCAAATTTTGGACTAGAAAACCAAAAAATGGACTATATAGCTTGAAATATGGCCTAGAAACCTGATAAATATGGCCTAGAATCTTGAAAATATGGCCTAGAAACTCTGACTATGAACTAAAAGTCGAAATATGGCTTAGAAACTCAAATTATGGCCTAGAAACCCAAAAAATAGACTAGAAAGGTTAAAAAATGGCCTAGAATATTGAAAACATGGCCTAGAAACCTGAAAATATGGCCTGAAACCCACAAAAAAGGCCTAGAAACCCAAAAATATTTTGAAACATGCTCTCTCCCCACAAACAAACAAACAAACCAACAAATCGAGCCGAAACGGAAAGACTAAGCGTGAAATTAGGCGTATTTAAATAATAGGTAAAGTCAACAAAAGCATGTATATTTGATCAGAAGATTTCGGGAATATTCCAAAATTTCAATAATTATTGTTATTGGTAGGCAGGCAGGCAAGGCGCGCGGGAAACATAAATAAAAATAAATCAGATTTTCGTGATAAAAATCTCTTTCCCCCCCGACTTTCACTCAACCATTTCGGGATGAAATTGATCTGCGCAGATAGGTGTTCGTTTCACTGGTAGATTTTAGAGGTTTTATGTGAATTATGGGGACTCATAGGAGCTACAAAATGCTCCAAACATTAACAAAAAAAGGGCGTTTCTTTCCGTTTTTTGTTCACTTGTTCTCAATTTTTTTTTGTTCATTTAATGGAATAAATGCACATCTGAGCTCTTTTAGAGTTCTTGAAACATGTTCTGAAAATCTGAAAATGGCTTAGAAACCCAAACTTCGACGTATAAAACCAAAACCCGACCTAGAAACCTGAAGAAAGTCCTAAAACCAAAATTAAGAATTAGAAAGTCAAAAAGTGTGGCCTGGAAAACCCGAATCCTGGCCTAGAAACCCGAAAAATATGACCTAGTAATCTCAAAAACACCTAGACTAGAAACTGATGGCCTAGGAAACCAAATCCTGGCCTAGAAATCCAACAAATAGTGTGGCCTGGAAAACCAAAAATAGGGTGGCCTAGAACACCGAATCCTGGTCTGGAAACTTAAAAAAAAACGCCTACAACCCCAAACATATGGCGTAGAAACCCAAAACCTAGTCTGGAAGCTCTAAATCTGGCCTAGAAACCATTGAAAATGGCCTAGAAACCCAAAACTGGCCTAGAAATCCAACAAATAGTGTGGCCTGGAAAACCAAAAATAGGGTGGCCTAGAACACCGAATCCTGGTCTGGAAACTTTAAAAAAAACGCCTACAACCCCAAACATATGGCGTAGAAACCCAAAACCTAGTCTGGAAGCTCTAAATCTGGCCTAGAAACCATTGAAAATGGCCTAGAAACCCAAAACTGGCCTAGAAACCCAACAAATAGTGTGGCCTGGAAAACCAAAAATAGGGTGGCCTAGAACACCGAATCCTGGTCTGGAAACTTTAAAAAAAACGCCTACAACCCCAAACATATGGCGTAGAAACCCAAAACCTAGTCTGGAAGCTCTAAATCTGGCCTAGAAACCATTGAAAATGGCCTAGAAACCCAAAACTGGCCTAGAAACTCGAAAATAGGGTGGCCTAGAAACCCAAACTATGGCATAAAAACCCAAAAATGCCTAGACTAGGAACTGCAGGCCTAGGAAACCGGATCCTGGTCTAGAAACCCAAAAATATGGGCTATATACTTGAAAATATGGCCTAGAAACCCAAATCTGACCTAGTTATCCAAAAAAGAGTACCTAGACACCCAAAAAGTATGGCCTAGAAACCCCAAATAGGGTTTCTCCGGGTTCACAGTTCATTTTTTTTTCTAGGCCACCCCATTTTTGGGTTTTTAGGCCAGGTTTTGGTTTTCAAGGCCATTTTTTTTGGGTGACCTAGAGAACCAAAATCATGGCCTAGAAAACCAAATCTGACCTAGTTATCCAAAAAAGAGGACCTAGACACCCAAAAAGTATGGCCTAGAAACCCCAAAAAGGGTTTCTCCGGGTTCACAGTTCATTTTTTTTTCTAGGCCACCCTATTTTTGGGTTTTTAGGCCAGGTTTTGGTTTTCAAGGCCATTTTTTTGGGTGACCTAGAGAACCAAAATCATGGCCTAGAAAACCAAATCTGACCTAGTTATCCAAAAAAGAGGACCTAGACACCCAAAAAGTATGGCCTAGAAACCCCAAAAAGGGTTTCTCCGGGTTCACAGTTCATTTTTTTTTCTAGGCCACCCTATTTTTGGGTTTTTAGGCCAGGTTTTGGTTTTCAAGGCCATTTTTTTGGGTGGCCTAGAGAACCAAAATCATGGCCTAGAAAACCAAATCTGACCTAGTTATCCAAAAAAGAGGACCTAGACACCCAAAAAGTATGGCCTAGAAACCCCAAAAAGGGTTTCTCCGGGTTCACAGTTCATTTTTTTTTCTAGGCCACCCTATTTTTGGGTTTTTAGGCCAGGTTTTGGTTTTCAAGGCCATTTTTTTGGGTGACCTAGAGAACCAAAATCATGGCCTAGAAAACCAAATCTGACCTAGTTATCCAAAAAAGAGGACCTAGACACCCAAAAAGTATGGCCTAGAAACCCCAAATAGGGTTTCTCCGGGTTCACAGTTCATTTTTTTTTCTAGGTCACCCTATTTTTGGGTTTTTAGGCCAGGTTTTGGTTTTCAAGGCCATTTTTTTGGGTGACCTAGAGAACCAAAATCATGGCCCAGAAAACCAAAACCTATGACCTAGAAACCCAAGACCCTAAATCTGGCCCAATAGATATTTGTGCCTTTTTTTGTGACTTATTTCCCTCACTTTCTCCCCGAGAGAAGAAATCAGAGTTCACATGTCACGTTATCATTATCAGAAATCATCAATCTGATAAAACACCCGACATTTTCCGGCAACACTTTATCGATTTTTTTTTAATCGTTTCCCCCCCTTTTTTCGCGTATTTTTTACTAACATTATTATTAATATGAATCACTGCGCGGTGTGTTCGTGTCCCGGCAATTTTACGTGCAATCATTTTGGCGCCAAATCGTGCAAGGTTCGTGTGTAGTTCTCGTGGACGAGTTGAGTTATTTGGGAATTTGCAGGCTTGCGCCGCGTTTTTTCGGCGCACCATTTCCATGAGATTGAACTATATTTGTATCAGGGATGAGGAGTCGTGTCGGGTGTATTATGCGGCGAAGCAGATTTGCAGGTACTGTAGGATGCAAAAGTGTCAGAGTTTGGGGATGAAGCCGGAAAGTGAGTATATTTTTAGATAAACTTAAAAATTGGGTTAGAAAATTGGCCTAGAAACCCGAAAAAAGTGGTCTAGAAAACCCAAAAAAAACGGCCAATAAGCACAAAATGTAGCCTAGAATACCAAATCATGGCCTAGAAGACCAAAATGTGGCCTAGAAATCCAATTATATGACTCAAAAACACAAAAAATGGCCTGAAAACCCGAATTGCGGCCTAGAAAACCAAATCATGGCCTAAAAAAACAATTTATGGCCTAGCAATCCAAATGAACCTTAGAAATCTGAAAAAATAGCCTAGAAAACCAATCGATGACCTAGGAAGCCAAACAAATGGTATAGAAAATCGATTTGTGGCCTAGGAACCCAAATATATGGCCTAAAACCCCAAAAAATGGCCTGAAAACCCAGAACATGGCCTAAAAACCCAAAAAAATGGTACACAAAAAATGCACAAAAAATGACCTAAAAGTCCGAAGTATAGCATATAAAACCAAATCGCGGCCTAGAAAACCAAATTACGGTCGAGAAACCCAAAAATAGGTCTAGAAACACAAAAAATATGACCTAGAAAACCAATAGTTGACCTAACAACCCAAACAGATGGCCTAGAAAATCGGTTTGTGGCCTAGAAAACCCGAAATATAGCCTAGAACACCAAATCATGGCCGAGAAAACCAAATTATGGTCGAAAACCCTGAAAAATATGACCTAGAAACCCGAAATTTCGCCTTTCAACACGAAATATAGCCTAGAACACCAAATCATGGCCTAGAAAACCAATAGATGGTCTAGCTAAAATCGGTTTGTGGCCTAGAAAACCCGGAATATAGCCTAGAAAATCAAACCGCGGCCTAGAAACCCAAAAAATGGTCTAGAAAACAAAACATGTTCTGTGAACCCAAAATATAGCCTAGGAAAACCAAATCGTGGCCCCAGAAAACCAAGTCGCGGCCTAGAAAACCAATAGATGACCTAGGAAACCGAACAGATGGTCTAGAAAATCGGTTTGTGGCCTAGAAAACCAAAACATGACTCAGAAACCCATAAATTGACCCATAACACCAAAAGATGATCTAGAACACCGATAGATGGCCTAAAAACCAAAAAGTGGCCGAAAAAACCAAATCATGGCCTAGAAAACTAATAGATGGCCTAGAAAACCAAAACATGACCTATAAAACCAAAAATTTTTTTAAATTCCAGTGGTTCAATCTAAAAAAGAGCGCCGCAACTATATCCGGATGTCGCGCGGACTCGTAAAACGAAAAATCAGCGAATCAGAAGCAGCCACAACACCCGAAAATGAGACACTTCCCCTTCTCCCGGAAAACACTGGAAACACCCTGAAAACATTTATGAATCTGGAAATCGCCCTGAATGATCGAAGAAGGCTGTTGTATGCGGATGCACCGATAAGAGATGTGTTCGCCGAGCAAACGGATTGTGTGAGTTTTTTTTGGGGATATTTTTGAAATTCTGAAAATGTCATCGGATAGAGCTCGAAATTTGCAACAAAATGATGTATATTTTGAAAAACTGGGGTATTTTTTGGGAACCTTTATGGAGGTTCAAAGTTTGAATATTAAGAAAAATCTTTGTGCCATTTTCAAAAATTCATATCTCAATTCAAAATTGACAAAAAATATCAGTTAAAAAACTAACTTGTAGAGAAAATGCTCTTTTTCAGTAAAATATGCAGAAATTAAGATTGCCAGAATACCTGAATCCCTGAATCCCTGAATCCTTTTTTCAGCCATACGACAAAAAATCGCTGAAAATGTTCAACTACAAATCCAACCAAGGAATGTCTAAACAAGACTTCGTCATGATCATGGACTATTCGAGAAGTATGCCAGGATTTGAGGACCTTTCCTATAAAGACAAGAATTTTTCCTATCGTCTAGTTTGCGCGGTTGATTTTGTCATCAATTCAGCATATTATACATATAAGTGAGTAAAAAATTTTCTTAAAAAAAATACAATTTTTTCCAGAGTTGGTATAGCTGAAAATGTGCTCGTCCTATCTGATGGCTCATTTATCCCTATGGTGCCGGAGCCAATGACTGGAGAAGAAGAGAATGCTCAGAACTTTTTTGAGAATCCTGACGACCTTCTGAAGTATCGCACCTTGATGCCGTTGCTTATCAAGCAATGGAAGACATGTCTCCATTTTTCAGAGTTGAAGCTCTCTGGCGAGGAATTCACGTTGCTCAAGGGGATTTGTATTTGGCACGTTTGTAAGTCACCTTGCTCCGCGGAGCCACAAAAATTCTAGTGCATGCAAAAAAATGGTTTCAGCCTACTATCGATTATCCGAAGAGGGTCGTCAGATCGCGAAAGATCAACGGAATCTGCTCATCAAAGCGCTTCATCGAGTTTGCGACGAAGATGAGGAACGAGTCGGCAATTTGATCCTAGGCCTAGGTTATATTATGGAGCAAATTCGACACCTTAATTGCTCTTTTGTGATGATCTCTTTCTTCGGGATTCTGAAGGTGGATCCACTTATGCTTGATGTGACCAGTTTTTGGTGACATGGAGATGGAGAGCAAAAGAGAATTTACGAGTTCAATGAGATCTCTGATGAAATTCAATAAATGATGTTCAATAAATATTTTTTGAATTTTTGAAAAATTATTCGATCACATGCGCTCTATTGATAATTCGAGCAATTTTTAAACTCCACACATTTTCCAGCCTTCAAATCCCTCACAAAACCATCCCTACATTGACACCGATTCTTCAAACACTGTTTGGTACACGTCTCCGGATGTGGAATATAACACGATGGCTCACAAGCACTTGCACAAAATCGGAAAATCTCGTGAGCTCTACATTTTGGCATCATTTGAGAGCCTAAAAAAATGGTTCTATGCTAGTATAGGGGTCCCAGAATAATGTGGGGGTCTCAGAATAATAAAGGGGTTACAAAATAATACAAGGGTTCAAGGATAACATAGGGGTTCCAGAAAAATATAAGGGTCCCAGAATAATATAAGGGTTTCAGAATAATATGAGGGTTCCAGAATAATCTAGGGGTTCCATAATAATATAAGGGTCCCAGAATACGATAGGGGTCCCAGAATAAGATAGGGGTCCCAGAATAATGTGGGGGTCTCAGAATAATAAATGGGTTACAAAATAATACAAGGGTTCCAGGATAACATAGAGGTTCCAGAAAAATATAAGGGTTTCAGAATAATATGAGGGTTCCAGAATAATCTAGGGGTCCCAGAATAAAATGGGGGTTCTATAATAATATAAGGGTCCCAGAATAAGATAGGGGTCCCAGAATAATATATGTTGGTGCATTTGGTGAAAAACTCACCAATGGATGTGGCCAACAAAAAGAAGAAGAGGAGTTTGATGAACATTTTTTTTTTTGGAAGAATGTAAATGATCAAAACAAAGAAAACAATCAATTATCAATCATCGTAATATAATAGCATGTGAATATTTTTTTGTTTTTGCTTTGTGAAAAAAATTCATATTTTTTGTCGATTTCTCAACTTGACCCATGTTCCATGTTGTGGTTTTAGCACAAGTTCAGAGATTGGAACCTCATCCGGAAATCTTGATTGCGATTCAACTTGAAATCTTCGAAACACCCAGGAGAGTAGCACCTTCTCCTCTAGCAACGCGAATTTTTGACCTATACAATTCCTTGGACCCGCTGAGAATGGGATATAGGCAAATGCTTCTCGTTGAGCTGTTCGCTCCGGCTCAAAATGATCGGGGTAGAACTCTTGAGGTCGTTCGAAATGTCGCGCATCTCTCATAATTGACACAATGTTGATGATAATTGTAATCCCAGCTGGGAGTAGGACTGGGCTCTTCGTTGGATGAGCTTTAACAAAAATCTCTTTTGGTGGGAGAGATTCTGAGCCGGGAACTCACGAACTATGACATCCTCTGTCAGCTTTCTGGATATAAATGGGACCGGCGGGGTTAACCGAAGGGCTTCCTTAATACATTGCTCCAAATATACCATCCTTTTCAGGTCCTCAGAACTCGGGCTCCGGGTATAATCATCGCCGAAGATCTCATCCAACTCATCGTGAACCTTCTGCTGATATTCGGGATATTGTCCGAGGAACCAGATGGTGAATGTGATACCGCTAGAAGTCGTGTCATGACCTAAAAAAGGAAGATATACACCTCAATCAGTCAAGTACTCACCTTCAAACATGAATGTATCCACCTCTTCTCGAATATCCTCATCACTCAACCCCTGCTCCTTCTGCGCCTTTAATAACAGGTCTAGAAATGCTAGTTTTGCATCTGGATCTTCGTGATCAATAGTTTCTGATTTCCGCTTCTCAATCACATTTCTAGTGAAGTCAGTTGTTATTCCAACATGTTTGTCGAATTCAAATCCTCTTCCTGATAGGTACCAAAATGGTTTGAGCCAGTTGATTGGTGACGTCTCATAAGCCCAGATGAGTTCGCTAACCCGTTTCACTGATGTTAGATACTGGTTATTCGATCCACGTTGTGTCCCAATTGCCAATCCCATCGCGGTCTCACAGATGATATCCAAAGTGCATCTTTTTATGTAAGGCAAAATGTCGAAGGCAACCTGTCCATTTGCTCGAAGTTGGAGCACATCACTAAGAATCTTGCCCTGCGTGACGAATATTTTCTGATACTGTTGGAGCACTTTGAAATGGAACGAGTGGGTGAGCAACTTTCTGCGCGATCGCCATTTCTCATTAGTGGATATGAGCAGACCGTCACCAATCCATTCTTTGAGCTTGTTATAGTTAGAGGATTTTGTGATGTTTTCAGATGAGTCGAAGATTTGCTAAAAATCCAGAAGAGAATTATCATGAAGAAGTCTAGGAGCCCTTTTACCTTGGCAACACTGCCATGCAACGCCAAGGCCACTGGCAGGGGTCCCATCCAAAACTTAGATAGACCATAACTATCCGGGCTTGCACCATACTCCAACTGCCAGCGCATACCTTGTCGAGAAAACTTCTCGGGGTCCCGTTCAAAGTACCAAGTACTACCGAAGATTGGGACATGAGGAGGACCCCCAAACTTATCAAACTCCTTGATGCAGATTTGGCGGATTCGCCAAAATTTGACGAGCCCGGGGAGAACTCTATAGACGAGGTAGGCGAGAATAGTAGAGAGCAGGAAAAAGAGCAACATTTGTGTTTTTTTTTTGACAACAAGTAAGTTCTTATCTACTTTTTTTGATGCTATAATTGAACTTTATTTGTTCACCTGAAGACTAGAGAGTGGCTCACGTGCGTTGCTCACTTATCAGCTGAGTTGTTTTGAGGTTGGGTGGGTAGACTTTAGGTTGGTCTCAACAGGTGCGAAATTCCTCAGATTGGTTACATTATAGTCAAAAACTGGGACCTGAGAACTAAGATTGGGATGGAACTGACCTGGGCCATTTGGAACCATCTGGAACCATCTAATCTGGGTAGGCTGGGTTAAACGGGTCCATAAATGAGGTCTTATATTTAAAAAATTCAAGTTGAGCTCTGTCGGAGCCCTCAAAAGGCTATTTTTTGAGCTCTCTCGGGGTTCCTGAGAACCTCCAAAACATCGCACATAAGCCCTTGTGACATTTTTTTGTGCTCAGGGAGGTATTTTTGGTGCTCGGGCTCATTCCAGGCTTATCAAAACTGGGTTAAACGGGTCCATGGGGTTTTGGATTTTAACAATTCAAGTTGAGCTCTGTCGGAGCCCTTAAAAGCTCATTTTTAGGTCCAAATGGTTCCTGAGAACCTCTAAAAAATAGATTTAATGATATATTTTGAGCTCATGGAGCTTATTTAGGGTGCTCTGGTTCATCCCAGGCTTATCAAAATTGGGGTAAATGGATCCAAAAATGGGGTCTTATATTTTAACAATTCGACTTGAGCTCTTTTGGAGCCCTCAAAAGGCTATTTTTTGAGCTTCACCAGGGTTCCTAAGAACCTCTAAAATGCCTCAATGAGATTTGATGATATATTTAGAGCTCAGGGAGCAGCTTGAACCGACCAGCCTAAAATCTACCCACCCAACCTGAAAAACAACTCAACTGATAAGTGAGTAACTCTCTAGCCACCTCATAGAGTTCAGCTGGACAATTGCAGCAGCAAAAATTGTAGATAAGAGCCCCTTGTTGATGATTTATCAACCTTTTTGATTTATCACTATACGAAAACCAATATCCGGCCGAATTCAATAACAGTTTTGTTGTGATACTGTGCAAACGCCCACTTTAATTGATATTGCTCAATATAAAAGAGCGTTGTGTTGTATTATTTTTGTCATTCTTTTATAATGTAATAAACTATTATTTATCGTGGTGTCAAATTGGATTCTCTACATGGTGCATCGACCTAATTGTATGGCGATGTTAAGAAGAAGACCCGCGTGGCAGGAGAGCGAAATCCGATGGACATCCGCGACATGAATTACGAATCCAAGAAGACCCCTCGTACGAGAACGAGTTCCGAAGCAATTCAACTCCAGTCCGAGGTACCTCGCACCGCAGCTGGTCGGGGGAAGGTTGACTCATCATCACATGGTCAACTTTATTACGAATATGTGCTCCAAATCGAATCGATCTACTCATGGACAGTATTCGCCCAATGGTTCCTGAGAACCTCTAAAAAATGGTTCCTGAGAACCTCTAAAAAATAGATTTAATGATATATTTTGAGCTCACGGAGCTTACCTGATCTTTTCTTGGAAATAGGTCTACAAAATATTACCGCATTTGAAATACAGGAATCGCGACTTTTCAAGCTGGTTTCGGGATATCTTGTTTAGCCAGTTCTAGTCACGTATAATTTTTTCGTGTAGATTTTGATTTTGTGATTTTTACATAGATTTTGGGTGCTCGGGCTCATTCCAGAAGGTTCAGAACGTGTAAAGCTTCATTTTATCTTGTAGGCTTATAAAAAAACGCCCGAACGCCCGCACCCGTTTACCCGAACGCCCGTTTGCCTGTTTGCCCGGTCATTTGTTCGAGACAAACAAGAAACAAAAACGTGCAACCGGGCGTTTGGGCGAATATGAACCCCTCCCAACTACAAACCTTTGCAACGTTGCCATGAAAAATATCCCCAAATTTTGAGCACCCCGCAACAATCCGGCAGCAACGCATAATCCTGCTGCCACTGTTGCGTCAACCTTGCCATTTTCATCGGATCCACCTCGAAATAGTAGGAACTATCCAGGATGGGCACTGCTGGCGGGCCATGCAGTTTTTCAAACTCCTCAACGCAGATTCGGCGGAGTCGCAGGAATTGGGCAATTTTGCGGCGGTTTCGGAGAATTTTACAAAGGAGAAATGTGGAGAGGAGAATAAACCATAGTAATAACATTGCTATGATTATCATTATTTTGTTTGACTAGACTTTGTTTTGTTTATAATGCAGCGAACAAGCTCTTCTCTAGGCAATACAGAGAGGGGGAGATAAGAGGCGTGGCGCAATGGTAGCGCGTTGGTTTTTGATGCCAGCGAGTAGGGAGAGGTTGTGGGTTCGAACCCCAATATAGGCGAACGAATATATTTTATTTTCACTCTAGAATCAGTCAGCTTTCTTCTTCTTCTTCGGCTTCGTCGCCTCTTTCTTCTTAAAATAGGTCTCCAGCTTCGACTCCTTGATCTCCGTGGTCGCCTTCTTCTCCTTCGCCCGCCTCGTATTCGAGCGCACATCGAATCCCTCCTTCTTCAACAACGTCATCCGCCTGCCCATATGCTTCCAACTGTTCTCATCGAACCCGGCGCGTTTCTTGAACGCCCACTCGAATTGATGAAGTGTGGCGTCGAGCATTTTGGTGTGCATCAGGAACTCTTTTTGAGTGGTCGGGTCTTTGGTTTGCGCGTTTTCTAGAATGTACATTATGTCCTCATTGCTGTCATCGAATTTCGGCTCACGGTCTTGCTGGAAGGTTATTTTATTGATTGATTTTTATTGGAAAGGTTACCTCGGCCATTTCTAACTGAATCAAATATCAAAAATGAATTTTTCAGGGCTTTGGGAAGGACTTGAAAAAAGGACAGTTGAAACGTGGAAAATTGGGGGTTCACGTTGGAAATGATTTTTGTAAGTACATATTTTCTGAATTTCAGATTCTGGATTCTGGATTCTGAATTCTGGATTCTGAATCCTGGATCCAGTTGAAACGTGGCAAATTAGAAGGTCAACTTGAAAATTAACTTTAAAAACAATACATAAGGTCAGGTTAATTTTCATTTGATCAGATTTAGATTCTGGATTCTTGATTCTGGATTTCGGGTTTTGGATTCTGGATTCTGAATTCTGGAATATGGGACCCTGAATTTTGAATCGTAAGTCCTGTTTCTAGAATTCTGATTCCTGAAGTCTGAAACCTCAATCTGACTTAAATTATGGGTCCTGAATCTCGAAATGCTAAATCATTAGTTTCTTAATTCTGCATTCTGAATCCCTGATTTTCGAATTTTGAATCGTGAATCCTGAATATCGGATCTCTCAGTCTTTAATCTTTATATTTGGATGTTAGGATCCTGCATATTGAATGCTGAATGCTGAATCCCTGAATCCCTGAATCCTTGGAGCCTGAACCTTCAAGAATCCTGAATCATGGCTTCTGAATTGCTGATGCATGGACCCTGAGTTCTAGGTCCTGAACCTTGAATTCTGAATTCTGAATCCCTGAACCCCTGAATTCAATGCAAAGTATTTATTCAGTATAAAATTCTCCGAAACCGCCGCAAAATTGCCCAATTCCTGCGACTCCGCCGAATCTGCGTTGAGGAGTTTGAAAAACTGCATGGCCCGCCAGCAGTTCCTACTATTTCGAGGTGGATCCGGTGAAAATGGCAAGGTTGACGCAACAGTGGCAGCAGGATTATGCGTTGCTGCCGGATTGTTGCGGGGTGCTCAAGATTTGGGGGCTATTGTGCCGGTTGCGGCAATTTTTCATGGCAACGTTGCAAAGGTTTGTGGTTGGGAGGGGTTCATATCCGCCCAAACGCCCGGTTGCACGTTTTTGTTTCTTGTTTGTCTCGAACAAATGACCGGGCAAACAGGCAAACGGGCGTTCGGGTAAACGGGTGCGGGCGTTCGGGCGTTTTTTTATAAGCCTACAAGATAAAATGAAGCTTGACACACGTTCTGAACCTTCTGGAATGAGCCCGAGCACCAAAAATAGCTCCCTGAGCTCAAAATATATTATAAAATCTATGTGCGATGTTTTAGAGGTTCTCCGGAACCATTGGGATCTAAAAAATAACTTTAGGAGCTTAGAAACATAAAAACTCATTTATCGACCAGTTTAATACAGTTTTTATGAGCCTGGAATGATCCCGAGCACTCAAAAAATGGCTCTCTGAGCTCACAAATGGTTCCAGATGGTTCCAAATGAGCCCAGCTCAATTCTGTCCCAATCCCAAACTAGACTACAGGGGCTCTTATCTACAATTTTTGCTGCTGCAATTGTCCAGCTGAACATTATGAGGTGGCTAGAGAGTTACTCACTTATCAGTTGAGTTGTTTTTCAGGTTGGGTGGGTAGATTTTAGGCTGGTCGGTTCAAGCTGCTCCCTGAGCTCTAAATATATCATCAAATCTCATTGAGGCATTTTAGAGGTTCTTAGGAACCCTGGTGAAGCTCAAAAAATAGCCTTTTGAGGGCTCCAAAAGAGCTCAAGTCGAATTGTTAAAATATAAGACCCCATTTTTGGATCCATTTACCCCAATTTTGATAAGCCTGGGATGAACCAGAGCACCCTAAATAAGCTCCATGAGCTCAAAATATATCATTAAATCTATTTTTTAGAGGTTCTCAGGAACCATTTGGATCTAAAAATGAGCTTTTGAGGGCTCCGACAGAGCTCAACTTGAATTTTTTAACTATAAGACCTCATTTATGGACCCGTTTAACCCAGCCTACCCAGATTAGATGGTTCCAGATGGTTCCAAATGGGCCCAGGTCAGTTCCATCCCAATCTTAGTTCTCAGGTCCCAGTTTTTGACTATAATGTAACCAATCTGAGAAATTTCGCACCTGTTGAGACCAACCTAAAATCTACCCACCCAACCTCAAAACAACTCAGCTGATAAGTGAGCAACGCACGAGAGCCACTCTCTAGTCTCCATGTGAACAAATAAAGTAGATAAGAGCTTACTTGTAGTCAAAAAAAAACACACAAATGTTGCTCTTTTTCCTGCTCTCTACTATTCTCGCCTACCTCGTCTATAGAGTTCTCCCCGGGCTCGCCGAATATTGGCGAATCCGCCAAATCTGCATCAAGGAGTTTGATAAGTTTGGGGGTCCTCCTCATGTCCCAATCTTCGGTAGTACTTGGTACTTTGAACGGGACCCCGAGAAGTTTTCTCGAAAAGGTATGCTCTGGCAGTTGGAGTATGGTGCAAGCCCGGATAGTTATGGTCTATCTAAGTTTTGGATGGGACCCCTGCCAGTGGCCTTGGCGTTGCATGGCAGTGTTGCCAAGGTAAAAGGGCTCCTAGACTTCTTCATGATAATTCTCTTCTGGATTTTTAGCAAATCTTCGACTCATCTGAAAACATCACAAAATCCTCTAACTATAACAAGCTCAAAGAATGGATTGGTGACGGTCTGCTCATATCCACTAATGAGAAATGGCGATCGCGCAGAAAGTTGCTCACCCACTCGTTCCATTTCAAAGTGCTCCAACAGTATCAGAAAGTATTCGTCGCGCAGGGCAATTATCATAAATGCACAAAATGCCTTTCTTAACGTATCCAACACGTGATATTCAGAACCACCAGGTCTCTTGCCGGTCGTTGCGTCATAAAGTTACGCAAGTTAGTTGTATGAATTCTTAGGGACCCTCGGGGACCCCTTGGGACCCTTGGGAACCCTTGGGAACCCTTGGGAACCCTTGGGGACCTTTGCAACTTCTTGATAATGCTCTGGACCCAAAACTAACCCAAAATTGACACTATTATCGTTTAACTGAAAGTAAACATTTCCCAAATGTATTATGGATAAATTGAAACGTATTTCTTCTGGGAAGATGTATGAACTAGTATCACAGTACCCTTGGATTACTGTAGTTTTTTCACATCAGTTTTAAAGGTTCGCAAGGATTCGCAAGAAATATGCTTTGAATTATCATAAATGCACAAAATGCGATAAATAAAAGTCTATTTTTTTAACGTATTCAATACGTGATATTCAGAACCACCATGTCTCTTGCGGGTCGTTGCGAAATGAAGTTACGCAAATTAAATTTCGCAGACTCTTAGTTTTCAGGAATCTTTTATATTTTTAAACTGATATCGTGGTAATGCGCGAAACTTGATCTAGTCCGCTTGCTCACATGGCCGAGAAATTAAAATTCGGAGACCATGAATGTATTTTTGCTCAGCTCACAAGCGAAAATCAAATCACCAGTCATGATATGAAGTATTTATTCAGTTAGAAACAAAATCAGTATCACAATCCACTCTTCTACCCGAAGCCAGCACCAATTTCCCATCATCACCACCCCCTTCCAATCGATGTACATCTAATTGGATCCTCCCTAACCCAGCCAAGGGTTTCACATTTATCACGTATTTTTTTGTAAAGTGAGCACCTCCACCAACTCCAAATTGTGTTTCACTTTGCTCTTCTCGATAATCCATGATTTCTGTGCTCAATTGGAGCTTATCCCTAACATTGTAGCCCAGGAAGTGTTGCATATTTTCGTTCAAGCTTGTTTCTCGAATACAACCATATATGTAGACAAAGTCTGTCTTGAAATATTGCGCGACTTGATCATCTTTGTGGATATCTTTTCTAGCTAGATCAATGATAGTTTTCAGAAGAGTTGATAGTTCGATTTTGAGTGTATCCTCAGATTGGACGACTGAGATGGAGAGGAAAATAATTAGAATCAAAATGTTCATTTTTTTTTTGAAGTGGTTTGGTCTAGATATTTTTGTAGTGAAATTTATTTATTTGATCTAGACTTAATAAATAGTGGGAGAAAATACTTGAATCCATTGCATCTTTTTGGAGATGATGTTGATTTTGAGCACCCTAAGATTTCTTAGGGGTTCCCAAGGGTTTCCGAAGGTCCACAAGGGTTCACAAGGGTTCCCGAAGGTTCAAAAGGGTTCACAAGGGTTCCCGAAGGTTCACAAGGGTTCACAAGGGTTCCCGAAGGTCCACAAGGGCTCCCGGAGGTCTACAAGGATTCACAAGGGTTCCCGAAGGTCCACAAGGGTTCCCGAAGGTCCACAAAGGTTCACAAGGGTTCCCAAAGGTCCACAAGGGTTCACAAGGGTTCCCGAAGGTTCACAAGGGTTCACAAGGGTTCCCGAAGGTCCACAAAGGTTCACAAGGGTTCCCGAAGGTCCACAAGGGCTCCCGGAGGTCTACAAGGATTCACAAGGGTTCCCGATGGTTCACAAGGGTTCACAAGGGTTCCTGAAAGTCCACAACGATTCACAAGGGTTCCCGAAGGTCCAGAAAGGTCCACAAGGGCTCCCGGAGGTCTACAAGGATTCACAAGGGTTCCCGATGGTTCACAAGGGTTCACAAGGGTTCCTGAAGGTCCACAACGGTTCACAAGGGTTCCCGAAGGTCCACAAGGGTTCACAAGGGATCCCGAAGGTTCACAAGGGTTCACAAGGGTTCACAAGGGTTCCCGAAGGTTCACAAGGGTATACCAATTTTTTGAAATGTTATTTCTCTCATCATTTATAGTGTCTAGAACAAGACAAAAATAACTGGGCAAACGATTCTTCACTTCACAAAAATGCGAATTCTGATTCTGACTCTTCTCCTTCTCACCATCTCAGCTGTTTCATGCGACGAAGCCCTCAAAACCGAGTTCTCAACTTTTCTGAAGACCATCATCGATACAGCAAGAGCCGATTTCCACAACAATGACAAAGTCAAGGACTATTTCAAGACAGACTTCACATATACTGAAAGAAAACATACCGAAGACATTCATAGTTTCCTCAAACTCAACGTCAGAGATGATTATCAGCTGAGCACAGATATCATGGATGTTCGAAAAGCAGGGAGTGAGGTTCAGTACAGAGTTGGTGGAGGTGCTCACTTTACAAAAAAATACGTGATAAATGTGAAACCCTTGGCTGGGTTAGGGAGGATCCAATTAGATGTACATCGATTGGAAGGGGGTGGTGATGCTGGGAAATTGGTGCTGGCTTCGGGTAGAAGAGTGGATTGTGATACTGATTTTGTTTCTAACTGAATAAATACTTCATATCATGACTGGTGATTTGATTTTCGCTTGTGAGCTGAGCAAAAATACATTCATGGTCTCCGAATTTTAATTTCTCGGCCATGTGAGCAAGCGGACTAGATCAAGTTTCGCGCATTACCACGATATCAGTTTAAAAATATAAAAGATTCCTGAAAACTAAGAGTCTGCGAAATTTAATTTGCGTAACTTCATTTCGCAACGACCCGCAAGAGACATGGTGGTTCTGAATATCACGTATTGAATACGTTAAAAAAATAGACTTTTATTTATCGCATTTTGTGCATTTATGATAATTCAAAGCATATTTCTTGCGAATCCTTGCGAACCTTTAAAACTGATGTGAAAAAACTACAGTAATCCAAGGGTACTGTGATACTAGTTCATACATCTTCCCAGAAGAAATACGTTTCAAATATCCATAATACATTTGGGAAATGTTTACTTTCAGTTAAACGATACTAGTGTAAATTTTGGGTTAGTTTTGGGTCCAGAGCATTATCAAGAAGTCGCAAAGGTCCCCAACGGTTCCCAAGGGTTCCCAAAGGTCCTCGAGGGTTCCTAAGAATTCATGCAGGTTCCTGAATCCCTTCCCCCAATGCAAAGTGTTTATTCAGACAGACAGTAACACGACAATGGTTGCGAAACAAAATCAACTTTACAATCCACCCTTCTCCCCGCCGCCAACACCAACTGCCCATCATCACCACCCCCTTCCAATCGATGTATATCCAACTGAATCCTCCCTAATCCCACCAATGGTTTCACATTTATCACGTATTTTTTGGTGAAGCGAGCCCCTCCACCAGTTCGGTATTGTATCTCGGGTGTCTCTTCTCGATAATCCATGATAACATTGCTCAATTGGAGCTGATCTCTGACGTTTAAGCTCAGGAAATTGTGCATATTTTCAGTCATGTTTCTCTCTGAATTACAGCCATAGATGTAGGTGAAGTCTGTCTTGAAGTATTGTTTGACCTGCTCATTGTTGTGGATGTTGGCTTTGGCTAGATCGATGATAGTTTTCAGAAGGTTAGAGATCTCGGTCTCCAGTTTTTTATCGCATAGAATAGGGGGGATGGTGAAGAGCAGAAGATTCAGAATCAGAATCAGGATTCGCATTTTTCTCAGTTTCAAGTGAAGAATTGTTAGACAAGCTATAGAATTATTTGATCTAGACACAATAAAATTTCAAACTACCCATAAAGTTTAAAATGTTTTTTTTTTTTTTACAAAATCAACAAAATGTTATAACCTTTGTCGATTTCTCAATTTCACCCATGTCCCATTTAATGGTTTCAAAACAAGTTCAGCGATTGGGATCTCCTCGGGAAATCTTGACTGCGATTCAACTTGAAATCTTCGAAACACCCAGGAGAGTAGCACCTTCTCCTCTAGCAACGCGAATTTTTGACCTATACAATTCCTCGGTCCCGCTGAGAATGGGACATAGGCATATGCTTCTCGTTGAGCAGTTCGAGCTGGCTCAAAATGATCGGGGTAGAATTCATAGGGTCGTTCGAAATGTCGCGCATCCTTCATGATTGCCACAATGTCGATGATGACGTTCATACCCGCCGGAAGTCGCACGGATTTCTTTGTCGGGTGAGCTACGAAAATAGGTTAGAAGTGGAGCCAGGCACACAGTTCACTCACGAACTATGACATCTTCTGTCAGTTTTCTCGCTATAGACGGGACCGGCGGAGTGATCCGAAGAGTCTCCTTGATACATTGCTCCAAATATACCATCCTTTTCAGGTCCTCAGAACTCGGGCTCCGTGTATAATCCTCGCCGAAGATCTCATCCAACTCATCCTGCACCTTCTGCTGATATTCGGGGTACTGTCCGAGGAACCAGATAGTGAATGTGATACCGCTAGAAGTGGTGTCATGACCTGGAAAATAGGTGATAAATTGAGCCTGAGTCAATCCTCACCTTCAAACATAAAAGTGTCCACCTCTTCCCGGATGTCCTCATCACTTAACCCTTGCTCCTGCTGAGCCATGAGCAAGAGGTCCAAGAAGGCTAGCTTAGCATTCTCATCTTCATTATCCACCTTTTCTAGTTT
The DNA here is from genome assembly GCA_900536415.3 of Caenorhabditis sp. 38 MB-2015. Taxonomy (NCBI): domain Eukaryota; kingdom Metazoa; phylum Nematoda; class Chromadorea; order Rhabditida; family Rhabditidae; genus Caenorhabditis; species Caenorhabditis quiockensis. Next base: position 10,100 of record LR548676.1, on the reverse strand, counting down.
TCTTTTCTCAATCACGTTTCTAGTAAAATCAGTGGTTATTCTAACATGTTTGTCGAATTCAGATCCTTTTCCTGATAAGTACCAAAATGGCTTGATCCAGTTGATCGGGTAGCTGAAATTTCAGAGAAGATTTAGGAGCCAAAAAAGGAGCCTCACTTCTCATAGATTGTGATCAATTGGCTGACACGTCTCACCGATGTTAGATACTGGTTATTCGATCCACGTTGTGTCCCAATTGCCACGCCCATAGCTGTCTCACATATTATATCCAGAGTGCATCTTTTGATATATGGCAGGATGTCGAAGGCAACCTGTCCATTTGCTCGAAGTTGGAGCACATCACTAAGAATCCTCCCCTGCGCGACGAATACCTTCTGATACTGTTGGAGCACTTTGAAATGAAACGAGTGGGTGAGTAACTTTCTGCGCGATCGCCATTTCTCATTAGTGGATATGAGCAGACCGTCACCTATCCATTCTTTGAGCTTGTTATAGGAGAAGGACTTTGTGATATTTTCAGATGAGTCGAAGATTTGCTGAAACTCCAGAAGGGAGTATAATGAAGGCTCCAGAAGTCTAGGATCCCTTACCTTGGCGACGTTGCCATGAAACACCCCAACAATCGGGACGACTGTCGCCCAAAATTTGAGAACACCACAATTATCTGGTTTTTGTGCATATTCAAATTGCCACTTCTGAACTTGTCTAGCTAGAAGAACCGGATCTCTTTCCACATAGTAAGTCCCACCAAGAATTGGAACCCCTGGCGGGCCATCCAGTTTTTCAAATTCTTTTATGCAAATCTGGCGAACTCGCCAAAACTCGGCGAGCTTGCGGCGGTTCAGGAGAAGACGATAGAGAAGGAATGTGACAAAGAGAGCAAGCCAGAGAATCATGATTGTCAAAAATGTTGAAAAAATATCGCTTGTATTTATAGGGGTTTTCTGTTTGTTTTGCTTGGTAATATGGTTGGGTTTTGTTGTTTATAGTACCTTTTGCATACATAGTTAGGGATGAACTTTGAAATGAAAAAATGTGACTCAAAAATATTTTTATTTTTTGCCTAGAGTGCTTTTGGGATGGTGAAACATTATGTTTTCAAATAAAAACGAAGATTAATCAAAAAACTCGATCAGTAAAAAAATATTACTGTACGAGTACTGTAGGAGTACTGTAGTGGTACTGTAGGAGTACTCAAGAAGTACTATAGCAGTCGAAAGTGTGCACCCTTTTGGTTATATGGTCATATCTCAGCTCAAAAGAGTCCGTATGGGCCCATATTTTGCGCAGTTGTGCTCAAATTTTTTGTGAAACGAGATCTATAGGTTATCTCAAATTATTCCGACCTAAATGGAATTTTTGATCGATTTTGATATTGAAATCGAATTCTACGGGTCAAACTACCCCTCAAACTACCCAAAATCTTTTTTTTGACCTATACAATTTCTTGGACCCGCCGAGAATGGGACATAGGCAAATGCTTCTCGATGAGCAGTTCTAGCTGGCTCAAAATGATCGAGGTAGAATTCATGAAGTCGTAGCTCTCAACAAACCAGAATAAAGTCAAATTTTTATTCAATGTGTCTGACTGACCAAATCTTTATCACATGTATCTCTTTTACCATACAGCAAAACAAAATTGTCACCATTCTCGGGTTTCATCTTAGTTGCACTGAGCTCAATCCTCCCTAGCCCCTTGTTAGGTCTAATTTTGATGGTGTATAATTCTGTATTTGAAAGGGATCCAGCTTCATAACTATATGGCTCCGATGTAGCATCAATGACATCCGAGCTGAGCTCCATCTCTGTTCTGATGTTCCGGTTGAGGAATACCTTTGCTCCTTGGATTATTGAAGCGTCCAAACAGTGATCGATGTATTGGAAGTCACCCATGAAGTATTTCGAAATTGATAAATCATTATTTCTCGCCAGATGGATTATCGTTTTCAGGAAGGTGGATAGATCTTGTTTCAGCTGTTCATCACAATTTATGAAGGAGATTAGGAAGAGGAATAGGATCAATAGTTTCATTTTGAATAAAATGATGTTCTCAAGGTCTATTTTTATAGACAAAATTGGTTCCAGACATGATAACTGGTGAGAAATGGCACTTTTCAAATCGAGCAGGACCCGATATAAATTGAACTGGGCCCAGTGTAAATTGAACTGGACTCGATGTAAATCGAACTGGACCCGATTTAAATTGAACTGGACTCGATGTAAATCGAACTGGACCCGATTTTTCATAAAACTTCTATGAATCGTGTCAAAAATCGGACTCAATTTGGGTTGGAATTTTTTGAGTTTAATTTTTTTCTGGGTCTTATTCAGCAAGGGTCATTTTTCGGAAAAATTCTCAGAAAAAACTGAGCTCAAAAACTTGGCTCAAAAGCCAGATTAGGCAAAAAACAAAACCGGAAAACCAAGTTCAGGCCATGCCTCTGCTATTCAGGCACAGCAAAAAAAAGAACAACGTTTATTAGGGCGATTTCAATTCAGTTCTTGGTTCCAACAAAGTTGTTTTCACACTCATATCTCTTCCCAGACAACAAAACAAAGTTGTCACCATTCTCTGGTTTCATCCTAGTCGCACTTAGCTCAATTCTCCCTTCTCCCTTGTTAGGAGTTAAATGGATAGTGTATATGTCTGAATTCGGGGGTCCTCCTGTAACGTGGATAATATCCGAGCTCAACTCCAGTTCAGTTCTGATATTTCTGTTGAGGAAGATCTTGATTCCTTGAGCCAGTGAAGGATCCAAACAGTTATCGATGTATTGGAAGTCACCCATGAAATATTTGGTGATTGTGTCATTGTTCGCTTTCGCCAGATGGATTATAGTTTTCATGAGCTCCGAGATCTCGTTGTTCAGCTTTTCATCACAATTGATGTTAAGGACGAAGATAAGCAGAATAATCAATAGTTTCATTTTTGACAAAATACTGTTCTCAGGTCTTTTTCATGTTAAAAATTGGTCTAGACATAATAATCTTGTTTGTGTGATATAATATTTGCTCATGATACTGTAAGTTCTGAAATAGACCACAGTAATTTCAAATACCTTGGACAGTATAACAGTATTATCTAATCAATACCTACAGTACCTCCACCTCAATAGATTATCAATAGAGCGCGTGTTACCGATTTTTGAACTGCCTAAACTTTAATGAATGAATCTTGAATCCTTACTATTACCGCGTTAGATGGTTGTTTTTGTAGGTACTAATATTCTAACCGATATCTGGTCTCAAATCAAGTTAATATTTATTTTTTAACCAGAATCACGCCACCGGAGATCAAAATTCATATTCTGAATTCTGAGTCCTCGATATACATACCAAAAAATGCATAGATTCAAAATCGGAAAGAGAGGAAGCTCAAAAAATCCCTTAAAGTTCCTTAAATCGATTTTCAGAGCCTGAGATTTGAGCCTAGACTTGGTTACAGGTATTTATTGAATACTGAATTCTGAATCCTGAATACTGGATTCTGAATCCTGAATACTGAATTCTGAATCCTGAATCCTAAATTTTCCTGAATCCTAAATTTTGAACATACATTGAAAGAAATATTCCATCTCTTTACAGTTGAATAAAGAAATGAAACTCAAAAATTCACCAAAAAATGCCCGAAATCAAATTTTTGGGCAGGATTCTAAAGCAAAAAATCACTTATTCAATGTGTTTCGCCTACAAAATCCTTATCACACTCATCCCTTTTACCATCCACCAAAACTAGATAACTCTCAGTTTTCGAAATTTTCTTATCTGCCGTCAACTCGATCCTCCCCAGTCCCTTGTTTGGTCTAATTTGAATAGTGTAAAATTCAGTGTTCGGTTTTGGATATGTGGTTTGAAAATTGTATTCCTTCGTTGTCACATCGATGATATTCGCGCTCAATTCCATTTCAGTTCTGATATTTCTGTTGAGGAAGATCTTCATTCCTTGTTTAATAGAACCATCCAAACATGTATCAATGTACTGGAAGTTATGATTGAAGTACTTGGAAATTGAGTCATTGTTCTTTTTGGCCAGATGGATTATCGTTTTTATGAGCTCCGTGGATTGCTCTATCAGCTTTTCATCGCGCGAGAAGGCCACAGGGATGATAAAAAGGAGGATGATCAATAATTTCATTATTGAATGGAACTGAGGGTTGTTCTCTTGGGTCGTTTTTATGTTAGAAATTGGTCTAGACATAATAAATGGTATGTGAACCTGGTTGCTGATTTTCGATTTTTTTTTTTGGGTTTCTCGGCCACAAATTGGGGTTTTCGGCAATGATTTGGTGTTCTAAGCGATATTTCGGGTTTACAGGACATTTTTTGGGTTTCTGATATAACTTCGTAAAATTATGGAAATCAGAACACATAGGTATTTAGTTTGAATAGCTCGAAGTCCCAAATGCAGCTCATTGAGCTATATGAACATGATTATGATTTTGACGGAGCACTATCCAATAGTGATGCTGAATTTTTTAAGCAATAGAAAAAGTCGTTTATTCAATTTTTTCGTTAACAAAATCGGTTTTGCACTTCTCTCTTTTACCAGACGCCAAAATATAGTTCCCATCTTCTTTTTGTTCTGTATGAGTTGCAATAAAATGAATCACCCCGTTTCCCTTCGAAGGTCTAACGTCAATCAAGTACAATTCACCTTTCGAATATGATATACCTTGCTCGGAGTTGTTGAATGTTATTGTGGTTGGTTGAGCATTGATGACATCTGTGCTCAGCTCCATTTGAGCTCGGATATTTCTATCGAGAAACTCTTCTGTGTTTTGTTTCCATGAAGCGTTTGAACATGTATCAACGTATTTGAAGTCACCCATGAAGTATTTTGAGATAATTGAATTGTTCTCTTTTGCTAGATAGATAATAGTTTTCATGAGCTTCGATAGATCTTGTTTGAGCTTCTCATCGCAATTGATAAAAGATATTATAAAGAAAAGAATGATAAATCTCATTTTTGACAAAATATTGTTCTGAAGGTCTTTTCAGTGTATTTTAGAATTTGGTTTCAGACATGATAACTCGTGGGAAGAAGACTGGAATCACATACATAAATATTTGTCGACAAAAATTTATATTTTTTCGAAGAAATTAAAAAAGGATGTTTTTGAAGCCGTACATATAATATACACAAAAAAAAAATGAAAATTTGTAAGTCAGAAAACCTCAAGGTACTGTTTTTTGGGCCGGATTTCTGATCGACCAGGTTTTGTGCAGGATTTTTAAATGGCCAAATTGCAGGTCTGATTTCATGAAAGTTGGGGTTTACGCTGGACTTTCGATAGAACGGATTTCAGGCCGGATATCAATCAGGTCAGATTCTAGGCTGGATTTCGTAAAGGTTGGATTTTAGACCGGTTTTCAGGAATATCTGGGAATCTTTGGGAACCCTCGAAAACCTTCGGGACCCCCTGGTAAACCTTAAAATTTTGTGCTCACTTTGCAAAAAGTTTTGAGCCATTATCATGTTAGTAATTAGACCAAACATTCCCTTTTTTTTTTTTTTTGTAAAAAAATAATCTCTTTTTGCATGACAAGATACAAAGTTCATTTTCATTTTTAGAAACTAACTACAGTAACCTCTGCTCTTTTCTGCCAAAATTAAAGGAACATGTCATTTCCGGTGATGTCAGGAGGTTCATGTTTTTGAAAAAAGAGGAAAATGACGTTTTTCAAAAATCACCGAGCAAAGAGACATTAATCATGAGGGCAACCCTTTTTTGACCACAAATTGATAAATTTTCTCTATTTAAAAAGTGTTCAGTGCATTCGACAAATTGATAACAGTACATTCAAAGTAATGCTCCTTCCCGTGCTCCTTCTGCTAACTTTTCTATTTTTCAAATTCTTCCAAAATCGTCGTAAATTCGCCAATTTCTACCGCATTCGGCAAAAATGCGTCGCCGAATTCGAGAAGATCAGTGGACTTCCAAGTGTCCCAATTCTTGGTAGCACTTTCTACTTCGAGCGGAAAAACCCTATGGAGGGGCGAAGAGCCGCAGACTTGCGGCAGATGGGATTCGCTGCGGAGCATGATGGGTACGGTGTGACGAAGATTTGGATTGGACCTGTTCCACATGCACTGGTTGTGCGCGGCGAAACTGCCAAGGTTGGTTATAGGAGTCTTTGAGAACTCTTGAGAACCCTCGGGAACCCTTTGGAACCCCCGGAAACCCTCGGGAACCCTTAGGAACCCTTGTGAACTCTTGGAAATCCTTTTGAACACTCGTGAACCCTTGGGAACCCTGGGGAGTTTTTGGAAATCCTGAGAAACCATGAGAAACCCTTAAAAACCCATTGGAACCATTGGGAACCCTCGGGAACCCTGGGGACTTTCTGGGGACCCTGAGAAACCCTTAGAAACCCTCGGGAACCCTCGGGAACCCTTGAGAACTCTTAGAAACCCTTGAAAACCCTTAGAAACTCTTGATAATCCTTGCGAACTCTCGGGAATCCTTAGAAACCCTTGGGAATCCTCGGGAACTCTTGGGAACCCTTGAGAACCCTAAAGAACCCTCGGGAACCCTTAGAAACCTTCGGAAACCCTCGAAAACCCTAAAGAACCTTCGGAAACCCTTGGGGACGCTTGGGAACTCATGGGTACCCTTCGAGACCCATGGGTACCTTCGGGAGCCCTTACAAACCATTGAGAACTCTGGATAACCCTCGAGAACCCTTGCGTCCCCTTACGCACTAACTTTCTAATCAAAGTCATCAAAAAATCATTGAGCTCAATGTTTATTTATTGTTATTTTTCTTATCAACGGATTATTTTGCTCAAAAGGGCAAGCGCCCCCATAAAAAATCACTTGTTCTTTGTTTGATAACAACACAAAAATTCATGATAATTGCACTGCAAAACTCAATTTTCAGTTAATCTTTGATTCCTCAATCAACACCTACAAACCAACAAGCTATCGAAAACTTCAAGAATGGATCGGTGAAGGTCTGCTCACTTCATCCGGCGAGAAATGGCGATCACGCAGGAAGTTGCTCACCCAAACTTTCCATTTCAAAGTGCTCCAACAGTATCAAAAAGTATTCGTTGCGCAGGGCAAGATTCTTGTGGATGTGCTGCAACTTCGGGCGAATGGACAGATTGCATTCGATATTCTACCGTACCTCAAGCGATGCGCCTTTGATATCATCTGTGAGACTGCGATGGGCGTGCCGATTGGAAGTCAAAGAGGGGCTAATAGCGAGTACCTAAGATCGGTGGACAGATTGACAGAGTTGGTATCAGCATATCAATAGTAAGTAACGTAAAATTATATATTTCTGAAATCCGGCCTAGTTTTATATGAGCCAAAAAACTGATCTTTATGTATAAAATATGGCCTGAAATTCGGCCTAATATCCTAGCTTCATAAAACTCAGCCCTAAATTTGACCTATATGATATCCGATCTGAAATCCCACCTTTCTGAAATGCGGTCTGAAACCCGCCTGATTGGGAATTGGGCTCAAAATCCGATCTATTTGAAATTTGGTCCTAATAAATTCGGCCTAATATCCTAGCTTCGTAAAACTCAGCCCTAAATTTGACCTATATGATATCCGACCTGAAATCCCATCTTCTGAAATCCGGTCTGAAACCCGTCTTATTGGAAATCGGGCCCAACATCAGACCTATTTGAAGTCTGGCCTGAAAACTCATAATTATGACGTCCGGCCTAAAATCAGGTCTATATAATATCCGGCCTAAAATCCGACTTTCATGACATCCGGTCAAAAATCCAGTCTTTATAATCCGAAAACTGATTTTCTATTTTTAATGAACCTGATGTAAACGTGAAACGATCCGTTTTTGCTCTAAAATTTGGCCTATCAGAAATCTGGCCTAAAAGTAGACCATTTTGAAATCCGGCCTACAATTCGATCTATATCGAATGGGGCCTGAAATCGGACCTTCATTATGAGATCCTTACTACAAATATGAAATCTGACTTTTGTACAATATGGTCTTAAGTTCGTAAACCGGTTTCATATGAAATCGGGCTTGAAATTCGAACTTTATGATATAAAGCCTAAAACGGATCTTTTTTGGAATCTGACCTGAAAATAGACCCTTATAAATTCCGCCGAGAATTTCACCTTTAAGAAATTTGGCTTAAAATCTGAATTTTGTAAAATATGGCAAAAATTCGACCTATAATAAATCCTTCTTAAAGTTCGGTTCCTATGAAATCCGACCTAAAGTTCGAGTTATATGATATCCAGCCTGAAATCGGATTTTTATTAAATCCGGTCTAAATCTGGTCTTCAACCATAGAGCGTCGATATGGCCTAAAATCCGACCTATCAGAGTATCAGAATTTTTTTGCGGTCCAACTTTGGCCCGATTCCTTTGGACCCACAAAATTTCCTATCTTCAGCTACCCACTGAACTGGTTCAAGCCATTCTGGTACCTTACTGGCAAGGGTTTCGAATTTGATCGACATGTCAAATCGTCAAGTGAACTCACTAAAAAAGTCATCGAAGAGCGCAAGAAAATCCCAATCGATATGGAAGGGAAACTAGCGTTTCTAGATCTTCTTCTCCAAGAAAAAAGTTTGAGCGATGAAGATATTAGGGAGGAAGTGGAGACTTTCATGCTAGCTGGACATGAGACTACAGCAATGGCGTCGAATTTCACAATATGGTTTCTTGGGCAACATCCGAAATATCAGAAAAAAGTTCATGAGGAGTTGGATGAGGTGTTTGGAGAGGACTTTGATCGAGAACCTACCACTGAAGAATTAAAGAGTCTAGTATTTCTGGATCAATGTATCAAGGAGACAATGAGGGTTATATCCATAGCCCCATTCATTTCACGAGAACTAATTGAAGATGTAATTGTGCCACATCCCACGAAAGAACCCCTAATCCTCCCCGCTGGCTTGCAAGTCACTATAAATCTCAACGTCATCATGAAGGATGCGAAGCACTTCGAGAGACCTATGGAGTTCTACCCGGCTCACTTTGATCCTGACCGCACCGCTGCTCGCCCACCCTTCGCCTACATCCCATTCGCAGCTGGCCCGCGGAATTGTATCGGGCAAAAGTATGCGATGAACGAGCTGAAATCGACGCTCTCATGGGTGTTCCGAAGGTTCTCAGTTGAATCAGTGACAAGATATCCGGATGAGGTGCCGGTTGTAGCCATCACTTCTAGACCAATCAATGGGACAATGGTTGTACTGAAAAATCGACGAAAGTTGTAGGATGTAAATAGAGATTTTTTTTGTATATTTCTAGAAGAAAATAAATAATAATATTTTTTTTTTTGAAAAACTGATAATTCATAGATAAGCACATCATTGAAATACTTATAAATAAGCTTTTACATGCACAAATCACGTGCACAAAATTTATCAGACGTGGTGAATCGACCCAGAATCGAACCCAGGAATCCCTGTCCCTTGTGGTTTTTATGTCCTGTTATCTGAAAATGATCTAATAACAATTAAAATTGTATCCGATTTCTAAAAATATAATAAATTTCTAGGAAAAACAAAAAGTACAAACCGCCTTCAGTTCTCTTTTTTTTAACAATAAGTGATAAATGATGCCAAATATAACTTCTGAATGTGATTCTGAAGTCCTTGAAGACCTCAGAAATTCAAAGATCCTTCATTTTGTTGAGGTTATTCAGCTAGGTCTCTCAATTCTGGCAGTTCCATTATTAACCAGTTTGCTTATGTATTTTCAAAATTCGAAGAAGTTTCATTTTAATGTACGGATTATTGCATGGTTTCATGTTTTTTGTTTGTTATTGCATTGTGTTGGAAGGTAGGGGTACTGTAGTTTGCAGTTCTATAAGACTTGAAGAGGGTTCAGAAGTTTATTGGTGATTCTAGGAATCTTCTACAGAACTTCAGAAAACTTTGGAGAACATATTTCAGAACCTCATATTTACTTTTTGGAAAGAATTCAGAAGCTTGTGAAGGATTCAGAAAACTTCTAAAATTGTATGAACAATTGTAGAACTCCAGAATATTATAGAAGACCTCAGATTACTTCAGGAGCACCTGGTCTAATAGGTAATAGGTTCAAAAATCATTAGATACTAGAGAGGGGGGGGGGTCTAGGGTAGTCCAAAGGAGTCTAGG
>LR548672.1:0-55568 GCA_900536415.3 Caenorhabditis sp. 38 MB-2015 | reverse complement strand
GGGGTTTCTGGATAGGTTTTCTCCGCCTTTCTCCGCTTTTCTCAACGCTGAGAAAAGCGGAGAAATTTTTCTGAATAGCCCCATTAGGGGAAATGATAAGTGCGCAATTGCGTATGAGCGCTGAAACGAGCATGTAAATGTTAAAAAGTTCATTTCACTGGTAAATAGCAATATGTCACAAAAAATACCGAAATCGTTAGAAAAATAGACAAAAATTATCATTACATTACATTATTCTTGTTCATCATCCGTTTTTTGGGTACGAGAAGATCGTCGAGGAGTTGGATTCGGAGTAGAGCGAGGAGCTGAAAAAAAATAATCATGAATTTTTAAATTTCCCTGAAACAGTAAAAGTGCTGTAAGTACATTTTACAACAACACTGATATTTTAGTATAGTCTCATCTGAATCTACGAAATTTCACATCTAGCGCTTAATTGAGAAAAAACTCACTTTTATCCGACGATTTGGAGGCACCAGACTTCGGTGATACACTACTCGATTTACTCGATCTATCCTTCTCTTCTCTTACTCGTTCAATTTCTGAAACCGCTGCCAAAACACTCAATGGATCAAGAAAAGCAGTATCCGGTTGGCCTGGTTTTGGCTGTGATGATGAGGTTGGTGTCTGGAAAAATAAGTATTTCGAAACTGAACAAATGTCTTTTCAATTTTGAAAAAAAAGAATATGAATATAGTACAGTAATTTTATCAACCTGCTTGTACTCTTGCTCATACCCTCAAATTTTATGATTTTCATCAGAATGAAAGGTAACAAAAAATTAGCATTAAAAATTCGTAATTTTCTCACCTTTGGACTCGATTTCGTGTTCATCGCTTGATTCGCTGCAATTGCAGCCGCTCTTGGCGTTCTTGTCGGTGTCTCTTTTTTTGGCGACTCTTTCTGCATTCTTCTTTTCGCCTCCGGCTCCTCACTCGTCGTCGCTTTTCGTTTTCTTTCCACTGGCACTTTCAAAGGCGATTCCTTCGATAGTGGTTGGGGAATCGGCATTTTTTTCGGAGTTGACGTCTCCAATTGTACAGCCTTCGCTACGACTTCTTTCTGTGGTTCGTCTATCGGTTTTCCAACAATCGCCGGCTCTGATTCCAAAGATGAGCCAGGCTGTGGTGCCAATTTCACTTTTTTACTAGGTGACGTCGACAATTTGGGTGGTCTTCCCAGTGGAGATTCATTGATTTTCGATTTTGCAGGACTTTTGACGAGTTGAACTTTCTGTATTATCGTCGGATGCGGTTTTGCGGGAGATGAAGTTGAAGCCTTGGCGCCTGTCATAATTCTCTCTTTCTCGGCTTCTTCCAACTCCAACTTTTGCGCATGTGATATTGCAAAGACACGATCTTCAATTTCTTTGGCGGCACCTGTAAACAACGGAAATTTCGCTCCACTCAGCCACATTTAAAACATTTAATTTTTTGTTATATATGTCTCAAAGAAACAATTTTACCAATTGTTTGAAAATTTATTCTCAAAAAATGAACAGCCAGTTGCGACAACAATTTTTCAAAAAATTAGTAAGTTTTTTTTTATTTGAGAAATTTTTCATGATCTGAATAAAAACTGAAGATACAATCACTAGCAGGTTCGATAAATTATTCATCTTTGAACATCACTTAAAATAATGAGGTCTACATTGTGTGGAACTAGAGAAAATGTTCAATTTTCGGAAAAATTAATCTGAAAACAACCTACCTATTTTTTGCAGATAACTTTTTACATCCATTTTTGGATCAGCTCCCGCTACAACAGGCGGCGCATCTTTCGCAATCTCATATTTACTCGTCTGAAACACCTGTCGTTCTTTCGCTGTTAACAACCTAGGCACACTCGATGTTGGCGGTTTCGGAAAACTCGGTGTTGGCGGTTTAGGAAGACTTGATGTTGACGGTCTCGGCAAACTCGACGTTCCCAAGGCGCTCGACTCAACTCTCTGGTGCCTAGGCATCGATGTCGGCTTGATACCTAATGCAATCTCCCGATGTGGTGCCATTTGTAATCGATGTGGTGCGATGGGTTGTTGTGAAGATGGGATTTCTGTGCCGTCACTTCGCCGGAACGATGAGCCATGTTTGACATACGGTATTCCACGTGGCACATTTTTCTCGGTTCTTTTATAGTGAATAGGTTCGAAATGTTCTTTAGATGGCGGAGTTTTTCTATCTTCCACAAGCTCTTCTTCTTCCTCTCTTCTTGGTTTTGATGCTCGTGGATCTCTAGCTTCGAAACCTCTTTGTCGTTCCAATGGAATCGCGACCGGTTGCGAAACTTTTCTTTGCCCGGATGGTAAAGGATATTTGGTTGGGAGAAGTTGTTGGGAGGACGGATATCTGTGATATTGAACATGTGGCTGGACTGGTATCTGAGTTTTTTGTTGAAGTGCAGATAGATAACCCGGACGTTGAGTTGAAGACGATAGAAGCCGAGGAGTTGGATGGTGTGCAGAGATGGACGATCTCGCAGAAGCTGGAATATTAAATTTAAAATCAGTAGCAGGGAATGATTCTCAATTTTTGTTTCGAAAAAACTTTTGAGACCTGACTTTTTAGTTAAACCAAACAATATTGTGATAACACTACTTAGAAGAAAATCAAACCTGGCCTGCTAGTTTCTACTTTGTTAAAATTGTCTGGAGAAAATGGTCGTTCTCTGGCACAGTTCTGCGATTGAATTTCCTCTTCCTCTTTCATTTTATTTAATTGCTCTTCTTTCTGTGCCGAAAGTCTCTGTTGTATTGTACGTTGCACCGCGCCAGTAGTCACATATGGCGGTGCTGTTCGTCGTGGAGGGCCAAAGCCCATTCCAAGAGCGGTGAGCGGAGAAGCCATCTAAAGTTGAAAACAATGTTTGAGGGGGGAAAGTATGTTGTAACTCACATTCTCAATGAGACCAAGATTTGCAAGTCTGGTATCCGATTCATCATCATCACTATCGTCAATGATGATTCGTTTGGGCACCATTAATTGACTGTTTTTTTGGAAATCGGGAAGTTCGTTACCAGTCGGTCTAGGCCTGACATCTTCTTCGCCTGGTCGAACATTGAATTGTGGGTCCATGCAACGGTATCGAACAATTTCTTCTGAAAACCAAGGATGATATAGTCCCAGGTGACTCTTGAGATTACATTCAGAAACAGATGATTTATAAAAGAAATTCCACAACCTGGAGTGCACTATTAAAACTACTAAAAACCACGATAAGTCTTTCGAATGTTGTGGAGTTTTTTTTTATTATTTTTTTCAAAAAAGATTATCAATTTTTCTCATTTTTTAGTTGTATGGTGTGGAAAGCACGAGTGAAAGATTTTACAAAAACAAAGCTTTTTGTTAAAAACTAGTCCTACAGAACAATATTTCTTCTTTTCACCATATTTACAACAAAAACCACTCACTTCTATGAAATGCGCAAGTTGGATCATCAGTAGCAACTGCAGGGTCTCCACAAACCGTGCAACTTGTGAACAAAAATTGTTTTTTGTCAAGGAAAATGTCTGAAATTCTCAAATGTTCCACTTTTCCTGCCTTATAAACTGACGCTCTATACAATAATCCGCTTTCAAAAGAGTCTGATTCTCACAGGGTCCAATAAATTCTACTGGCGTTTTCCCATCTGTTTGATCTAGCAAATTTTCCAAAATTTGACGAATGATCTCCGAATCCGGTATATCGTTACGATATTTGCAATAATGTAAAGGCACCTCTGATGGTCGTCTATTCTGCCAAGGTTTAATAATATCCTTTCGATCACAATCTTGAATGGCTTCGTATGTACGGAGTTGTGCCGTGTCAATTATAATGGATTTCGAATTGTTGTCCATCTCCTTATCACAAATTTTGATGGCTACCGCTTCGATCATTTCACTGAAAAAGTAAAATATTGAATATTGAAAGATTTTGGAATAGTTACTTGAAGTCGCTAATATCTATAATATCTTTTCTTGTATATGCCAAACGTCTTCGTAGTATATCTTTCTCGGTGAATACGCCAGCATGTCTAAGGGGATCAGAATCGATAGTATTTTCGTATATTTTATCAGGTAATTGAGATGGTGCCTCTGATATGGATTGAACGAAGTCTTCATCATCACTGCAATTTCACATAATTATGATTCATGACTTGCAGTAAGTGTTACCTGATATAGTCATTAGTTACAACGAAAGTGTTGAATCGTCTCTTTTTACTGTTCACATTGTCACATTCCGCGCGGATTCTTAGCATCTCCTTGTTCCGACTGGTTCGCAACATTTCACAAAATTTATCATGTTCTTCACACTTTCCAGCATTTTTTACCAACTCTTCTTTCGGTCGGATCTGCTTGCAACGCATCAATGTTCTATGGGATACATAGGAACACTGTGCATAGGTATTTTTATCATATTCATTGGCGACGAGCCGAAATTGAGTTCCGCGAGCCACCACATATTGACCAGGAGGTCGAGATGGTGGTGTCGGTTTAATCATCAACTGGAAAAATGTTGTTTTTCAGGTGTCAGGTGGAAAAGCAGAAAAAAAAACCAATTATAGAAATTTTTGACACACTAAACTGCGGGCGAAATGCGTAACGGCGGAGTGTCGTTTAGACTCCGGCGATTTTTTTTTTCGTTTTTTCAGCTTTTGATCACGTGAAGCCTCATTTTTCAGCATACTATGACAATCCACTAAAAATTCGAAATGTTTCGCAAATTAGGATCTTCCAACTCGCTATGGAAACCAAAAAACCCGCATTCGTTAGAATATTTGAAATATTTGCAAGGAGTTTTGGTGAAAAATGAGAAAGTTACTGAATCAAATCGAAAAATATTGGTGGAGACATTGCGGGCAATTGCTGAAATTTTAATTTGGGGCGATCAGAATGATGCAAGTGTTTTTGAGTGAGTCAATTTCTGAGAAATATGGGGAAAAATTGAAAAAATTCAGTTTCTTCCTCGAGCGGCAGATGCTTCTACATTTTCTAAAAATTATGGAGCAAGGAAGTACGAGTCTGAACGTTCAACTTCTTCAAACGCTCAATATTCTATTCGAAAATATTCGGCACGAAACATCACTATGTAAGAAAATAGATAAATTTCTTCCACTTTAAACATGATAAAAACTCAGACTTTCTGCTCAGCAATAATCATGTGAATTCAATAATATCTCACAGTTTTGATTTGACGAATGATGAAATTATGGCGTATTATATATCATTTTTGAAAACCTTGTCTTTCAAGTTGAATCCCTGCACGATTCATTTCTTCTTCAACGAAACAACCCAGGAATTCCCGCTACTTACCGAAGTTTTGAAATTATATGATTGGAATGATTCAATGGTTCGGATAGCTGTGAGAAATATTATTTTGAATATTATGAGAGTTGAGGATCAGGCTATGCTCCATTTTGTAAAATCGAATACAATTACCTACCTTGCTGAATTAGTTGATTCTCTAGTTGAAAGTAGTATCACAATGGATAATTATGTTCGATCAGCTCAAAATGTTCAAGCGAATCGGGAAAGATTACGAGAAAAAGTTGATGATCTAATCGATCTTATACATTATATCGGTGAACTATTAGACGTCAAGACGATCGCTGATGCTCTCTCAGACCTAGGTAAGTTCTGAGGAAAGTTAGTTTTTATGAACTATTTTTTAGTAACATCTCGCTACCTAATGCCACTTCTACTCAGTAGTTTATTACCTCGGCTAGGAAACAACGCAGTCATGTTGACGCCGGTTTCAGCATTTTTCTTTTTCTCGGAATTTTTGTTGGTGAGTTTTTCTTTTTATCAAAGCTATAACGAAATTTGTAAAAAAATAACTTTTTGGAATTTTTTATAAATTTTAAATTTATAAAAATATGTGAAACAGTAATTACAATAAAAAATTTTCCATCTTTCCAAAAAAAAAAAAAAAAATTCTGAATCACAAAACATAATAGAACAATAAAACGAAAAAATTTTCCCGAATTTTTTTGTTAGAAATATTTTTTTTTGCATCATTTTTATTTAGAAAAGTTTGTTTTTTTTTTCATATCAATCGTCGCATTCACTGAAAACATGAAAATCCTTTTTTGTGCGGAAATACGAAAAATTTAGTATCGAATATTTTCCTTCTAGATAATTCAACACTACTCAACAGTCCAAAACTTCTTATCGGCATTCCTTTTCGATGACCAATCGACCATTCTAACTCACTGGGTTCGCACCGATGAATCCTTATGCCTTCAAAAAATCGATCAACCTCCCAAATCTGAAAGGTATATATTATTTCTTTAGCTGCTGATCTGAAAAATCTACATTCTAGAGTATTTTTCGATTCTCTTCTCAGCGCTTTTGATGCCAGTCAAAAAGATGATTATCTCACATTCTACGGTCTCATGCTCATTTTCTCAATATTTCAAAATAAAGGTATTTTTAATAAATTTCAAGCCAAAAGTACTAACATGTTTTTCTGGGTAACTTTTTTTTAGAAAGTGAGTTTGAAACGTTGTGGTTGTGGTTGTTTTGCTTGTTTCACCGCTAAATATTGAGACTTTTCAAATTTCCATGTCGATTTTTTCAGCTGATGTTGGAGAATTGTTATCCGCTGCAAATTTCCCAGTCATCAAAGATATCACGGAGAAAGGATCACCGCAAGTTGCTAGAGAACGGCTGATGACAGAAGTTGGCGTAGAAGCGACGGAAGAGGTTTATCATGATGTAGTAGAGAGATTGGAAGAATTGGTAAGTGAAATTTCTCTTTCTGAAATCATATAAAACTATTTTTTAAATTTTATAATAGGTTGAGATAGAAAAATTAAAACTTCTTTGTTTATTCCGGCGAACAATTGCTGACTGATATGAATTTTTATAAACAACGTCTGGAAACAGTAAAGGTTCTAAAAAAATGGTTTTTTTAAGAAACATATATATCTTAGAGAAAAATGACCACTATGTGAAACGTTTTTAACGAAATAATAATAATAATTTGAAACCATAATTATATATTTACCGGTATTTAATTTCGAAAATTCCAAACTTTCTCTTGTTTAGAACCATGAATTGGTCGATGATGTTATCGAGTCCGATCCAAAAGAACCGGATGAGCCGCGAAGTCGATTCGCCTCCGCTGTCGATGATCTATCTTCACCAGCACCTTCAACTTCCTGTGATGGAAGATTGGTTGAAGCGCTGTGTTCGATCATCTCCGCCATAGGCAAAGAAAGTTCTAATATTCGACCACTCACTCTTGAACTCGCCTGCCTTGTTACTCGACAAATTCTAATGACCATTGATGATGATAACGTAAGTTCATTTTATTAATACAGCTAAAAAATTTTTTATTGTGTTTCAGATTCATTCCGGGTTGACTAAACTTTGCGGAGAGGTCCGAAAGAAGTTGGTCGAATCACTTGCGTTGTATGTAAATAGTGAGAATCTGTTCTTAGAATGGTTCGAGGATGAGTACGCCGAGTTTGAAGTAAGTTTTCTGTTAAAATCCTGTTTTTTTTATCAGCAAAGTTCAGGTCAATCACGTGAATTTTGATATAATTGGATATGAGATGTTGTTACCTCCAGCGGCCACTCCTTTATCCGGTCTCCCTCTTCATAAAAGATTGTCGAGTGGATTTGAGGAACGTGTCAGAACGGTTAGTGATTCCTGAGCATTGTGGTTCCAATTACAGTCTTTACAGCAAATCTTGTTTTATTTGCACATTCGAAAGTTGGAGCGAGATATGACGGGAGAGCCGGATTCAGAATTACCAGTCAGGGTTCTGAATGGACAAGAGCCTGTGGCAGTTGGAGATTGTATCAATTTACGTGAGTTCTTTTGTCTTTTCGCTAAAAATGGTTTTGCAGTACACAAAAACGAGGATTTTTTGAAAGTACGAAGAATATCATAATCACAAATCTTGTCAGTGCATTTTCAATTTCAATTTAAAAAAATGATGACGAACTTGGCAAATTTACGTTTCAATAGCAACATAAGACATGATGAATGATCTAATAATAATAGATGCCATCGACATAGCCTGTAGTTAAAATACGAGGTTCCTGAATTCAAAAATATTAAATTCACAGCCATAAACACTTGGGAAAAATACTGATTAATCGTTAGCCTAAAAGTAGTAGTTTTCAGTCGTTTCAATTTTATAAAATTTACTGTTCCAAGATTTTCGAATAAGAAATTATATTTCACACGAGACTACACTGGAAGAATCGCCAAACAACGAAAATCTTTTTTGTTTTGAGATTGACGAATTTTGTAATAGCAGCTATGGCATCCTTGATTCCAATATTTTTTTGTTCACTAATATTTTTATGAACTTTATTTACCTTATTCATTACAGACAATTCTGATCTTCTATCATGCACGGTTGTTCCTCAAAAGCCTTGTTCCCTCGGCAAACCCGGCGACAGACTTTCTCGATTTCTGGTCACCGATAGACTACAATTGATTCTCGTCGAACCGGATTCGAGAAAAGCCGGATGGGCCATCGTCCGATTCGTTGGATTGTTACAAGACACAACAATCAACGGTGATTCATCGGATAGTCGTGCACTTCATGTTGTTGTCGAAGGACAGCCTAGTAGACTGAAGGTAACTGTACTCTCAAGTTTTGTGAAGCTTACCTGATTTCAGAAGCGTCAAGCTGTTCTCACCGCCAAATTCGTTTTTGATGATCATATTCGATGTATGGCTGCCAAACAGAGATTGACCAAGGTTTGCACTTTTTCTGCCAACAGCTGTTGTTTACTTTCAATTTTCGTAGGGTCGACAAACAGCACGTGGAATAAAACTTCAGTCAATATGTGATATTTTGGGTGTACCGAGGATTGAGATGGCGTCACCAAGAGTTAATCCGTTCAGAATTGTGAAAGGATGTGCACCCGGAAGTGTTAGAAAAACGGCAAGTTCTCTTTCCATGATCAGTAGAAATAACTGTAGTTAAAACAGAGAACATATCTGAAATCTACTCGAACCTACTCGCAATTAAATATCAAGTTATTAGATCAGATGATTGCCAGAATTTCGAGCGGATTCTAGTTTTCTCGAAAAATAGAATAATAGAGAATATGATAGGGATAAAGAGAAGAACGTACTCTTGCCCTGATTAGTAGAAATAACTGTAGTTAAAACAGAGAAAATATCTAAAAATCTACTCGAACCTACTCGCAATTATCAAGTAAATGTATCAGATAATTGCCAGAATTTCGAGCGGATTCTAGTTTTCTCGATAAATAGAGTAAAATAATAATAGAAAAAAATAGTGATAGAGAGAAGAACTGCCCGAACATACTCGCAATGATCAGGTTCAAAATCATATCTGATGATTGGTAGTATTTCGAGCGGTTCTTCTCATCACTTGAATAATGAGTATACTTTTTCATTGTTGATACCCTTCTATTTATACCCGAAGTTTGTTGTTGTGGGCGGGGTTGGTTAATTATTTCCCATAGGCTAATGTCGGGAACAAGAAACGATTTGTGTTTATGAGAAAGAGTACTTCGCACATCATGTTTGTGATAGTTTTCTGACTTTTTGGTGCCGACAAAAAAGCGACAGAAAAAAAAATAAACAAAAAGGAATATTGAACCGTAAAAAAAATGTCACTGATTTTAGTCATAGTAATAGTGAAATTTAAAACAATGAATGGAAACAAAGAAACAGAAATTTTTTACTGTTCTAAAAAGTTTATAAATAGAAAAGTTATGAAATCAGAAATTGATTTTTGTTTGTGAGCCGGTGTTGAGAAATTTCAAACATTTATCAAATGAAAGCAGATTACCCTTGCTATAAGTCACTCCTGCGACTTTTTAAACAAGATTGTAGGATAATTCCGAACCTAAAATATCGTTCAGGAATCCTGATTGAATAAAATTATTTTCAGACATCGACTTCCTCATCAATCTCCTCATCCTATCGCGTACCATCCACCATTTTCTCAATGCCTCACTATCGCCCACCAACAGATAACCGTCGCTCAACTCCTTCGCCATCTTCATCTGCCATCCCAGATGATCCATTTTCAGGAAATAATGTCGAAAATTTGTGATTCGCTTCGCTTGCCCCAGATAACAGAAGTCAATTTATTTTGTACCGGTTTCGTGTGTTCATGTACCATAATTCGTAGAGATCTTTACTAAAAAAAGTTTCTTCTCATTTTTTGTCCGGCTTCACATATCGTTTTAAACGATTTAAATATTTTATATTGACGGTTGTTAAAGTTTTTTCATCCTTCGATTTTTGATAGAAATAAAAATGGAAGCATCTTCTTCTGCTGAAAACCCGAGAAGTGGACCAAATGTTGATCAGAAACCATCGGTTTTGGTTCTAGGAATGGCCGGATCAGGAAAAACAACATTTGTTCAGGTATAGTGATTTTAAAAAAATTAATATTTTTCAGTTTCTGAAATGAAGACTGATTGTGAGATGCATAGAATAAAGCACTGAATTTCATGTCGAAAATTGTTTCCAGATTATCTACTCCATTGAAGTTGAATACTTTCTCGAATGATTAATCAAAATAATTTTCACAACTGTGATTGGGATTGGTATACAATGAATTAAAAAATTTCGGTTCCGTATTTCTTTAATTTTCCGTATGAAATTTACTGTTTTAGAAATTTGAGGATGTTCTAACAATCATACCTCCACCAGCACCCTGGATGGGTTATGTTCCAAAATACACTCTGAGTTTGAGGTCCGAAAAACACTCTTTAAAAATTTTTTTGCGCCTTCGGCGCTGGTGACTTACGCATTTTTTTTATCTTTTTCTTTTAACTACGAAAATTTTACACTCTGGAATTCTGCGATGCTGAACAATTCCAAAATACACCCTGGATTCCTATGACTCCGGTGGAGGTATGCTAACAATGAATTATTAGAATTCCAACATTTCCTTGTATATCAATGTTGCTTCGCAGTTTAAAGATTTTATTATATATCCAAGATTCATTTATATACTCCTTGACCAAGGTTTAGCTAACCACCTAACAAAAATTACCTCGGGTCATTGAAAAAATTTGAACTAATTTATTGCATACCAATTTATATGAAATATTATTTTTCCAGCGTCTTACCTCTTATCTACATTCTCGCAAAACCCCTCCATACGTCATCAATCTCGACCCGGCTGTCTCGAAAATCCCCTACCCGGTTAACGTCGATATCCGAGATACGGTAAAATACAAAGAAGTGATGAAAGAGTTCGGTATGGGACCAAACGGGGCCATTATGACATGTCTTAATCTAATGTGCACCCGCTTCGATCAAGTCATTCAATTGATCAACAAACGATCATCTGACTTCTCGGTTTGTCTTTTGGATACTCCTGGACAAATTGAGGCATTCACATGGAGTGCAAGTGGAAGTATCATCACGGATTCATTGGCGAGTAGTCATCCAACTGTTGTCATGTATATTGTCGATTCGGCAAGAGCGACAAATCCCACTACATTCATGTCGAATATGTTGTATGCATGCTCTATCCTATACAGAACCAAGCTGCCCTTCATTGTGGTTTTCAACAAAGTGAGTTGAATATAATTTGTTCGTTTTCTGCTATTATGAAATCTAATTCCCCATCCTATTTCCTAAATCTCGAAAATTACAGGCTGACATCGTCAAACCAACATTCGCCCTAAAATGGATGAAAGATTTCGAAAGATTCGATGAAGCCCTCGAAGAGAATCGAAGTTCTTATATGAATGATTTGAGCAGGTCGTTGTCTTTGGTTTTGGATGAATTTTATTGTGGATTAAAAACTGGTGAGTGATTAGGCCTTTTTTATAAATATAAGTTGGATATAAATTTTTAAATTACTCTCACGCTGCAAAGAAAAAATCACTGTTTCAACTCTTACTAATTTTTTATCTCACTTTCGAATAGTTGACGTCTCAAATATTCCAAACGATCATGCAAATACAAAAAAAAAAATGAAAAGCATCTCATAAACACGAAATAGCACATATGTATTTTCTGTCCTTCATCCTCTAGATAACAATATTCTGAAAATTAAAAAAACGTTATGCAACATTTTTTCAAAGAAAATATCGAGTTCTATTTTTTTTCAAAAACCGAGTAATTAATTATTTGTCAAAAGTTACTGTTACGAAGTTTCTTTGAAACACAACAGCTTTTTGAAAACTTGATTTTCAGTCTGCGTTTCTTCAATGACCGGTGAAGGATTTGACGATGTTATGAAAGCAATCGATGAAAGTGTAGAAGCCTACAAAACCGAATATGTTCCGATGTACGAGAAAGTGCTTGCTGAAAAATTGAAACTAGATGAAGAAGAGAAGAAATTAAAGCACGATCAGGTATTCGCTCATCTGAATTTTCATCTTCACAATGGTTTTTCAGGCTCTCAAAGGAAAAGAAATCACATCTGTGGATCCGGAATCGTTGAAAGAAAAAATCGGTAAAATTCACATTGGAGGAGTTGAGGAGGAAAATGAAGAGGATTCACAGATTCCAAGATTCTAAAGTTTACTTCCTTTTTTCATTTTTTGTTCACGTTGTTATGAAATTTACCTGTTTTTGAATCACCCTGTTCCTTTTTTGGTATAAGTTACCAATTTTAAATATCGTTTTTTTTTTCTAAAAACTGAAACAAAAGAAGATTTTCAGGTTTAAAATTTTCAGAATAGTCGGCGCCGTGGAATGTCGGAAAAGACTTTTCATAAGGTGAGGATTTTTCTCACTGAAATTAAAAAAAACCTGTTTTTTCAGGCGACGACGATTCTAGAAAAGGCTCCTGAAGTACCGTCGATTGTTGAAGCGGTTCAGTTTCATGGAGTTCGAATCACAAAAAATGATGCGTTGCTGAAAGAGGTTGGTAGTTTAAAAGTCTGCTGGGTTTCAAAGGATTTTTCAGATCTCGGAACTCTATCGAAGTCGAAACCTCGATGAGCTTGTACACAATTCACATCTCGCGTCGCGACATTTACAAGTGAGCTTTTTTTAGAACGTGATGTTTTCTAACGTTAGAGGGATTTTTATCAATTTTTGCAAATGCCTTCACTGACCGAATTTGAAATAACGTATTCCCATTCCAGAATATATTAAAGATTTTGTAAAACAGAGTTCTATCAAATTTTTGAAAAACCATTTGTTCACACAGTATTATTAAAATCCATAACTATTTCCAGGAAGTCGGATTGATGGATAATGCGGTAGCATTAATTGACACGGCACCAAATTCAAAACAAGGCTATGTTGTCAATTTTCTTGTCAAAGAACCTAAGGTTATCCATTCTCATTGAAGTCAACATTTACCAAAATTATTATTGCAGTCTTTCACAGCTGGTGTTAAAGCAGGAGTTTCAACAAATGGTGACGCCGATGTTAGCCTGAATGCTGGAAAACAAAGTATTGGAGGAAGAGGAGAATCTGTTAACACAACATATACATATACTGTAAAAGGAGATCATTGTTTCAATGTATCGGCGGTCAAGCCGTTCCTTGGTTGGCAAAAGTACTCGAACATCTCCGCTTCTCTCTATCGATCTCTTGCCTATTTGCCATGGAATCAGTCGAACGTCGATGAAAATGCGGCGATTCTAGCGTACAACGGACAATTGTGGAATAGGAAATTGTTGCATTCAGTGAAATTGAATGCGATTTGGCGAACATTGAGAGCTACGAATGATTCGGCGTTTTCGGTTCGCGAACAAGCTGGACATACGCTGAAGTTCTCGTTGGAGAATTCTGTTGCCGCTGATACAAGGGATCGACCGATTTTGGCGACAAAAGGAATTTTGGGTTCGTTTTTTGTTGAACATTTTTTGTGAAAAATGAGTTTTTTTTTTTTTAAATTTATTTCTGAAAATGCATTGAAACCTTAAATTTTCCGATAAGTCTTCGACGCAAATCTATGAAGTGGGTTATTCAAGAGTTCGTCATAAATTAAGTGATGTTGTTTTTTCAACTGAAAGACCATGTGAAACTAAATTCTTTAATCTCATGTTCAAAAAATGTTTACAGTTTCATAAGTAGTTTAATTTAGTTTTGACATACATCACATAATGCATTGTTCGTTATGTAATGAAATTTTTTTACAGCACGAGTAGCTCAAGAATATGCTGGAATATTTGGTGATGCTTCATTCGTCAAACACACTCTCGATCTTCAAGCTGCCGCTCCTTTACCATTCAAATTCATCTTAGCAGCATCATTACAAGCTAAAGCACTCAAAGGATTAGGGGAACGAGAGGTATTGTATTCCCCTCAATAAAATTTTAATTAGGCCCTTTTTAGGTTCATATTCTGGATAGATGTTACCTGGGTGGACAGCAAGATCTTCGAGGTTTCGGGCTGAATACGATTGGAGTGAAAGCGGATAACAGTTGTTTGGGAGGAGGTGCTTCTTTGGCGGGAGTTGTTCATTTGTATCGACCACTCTTTCCACCAAACATGCTCTATGCTCATGCGTTCTTGGCGTCCGGCAGTGTCGCCTCGATTCATGCGAAAAACCCGATTCAACAACTTCAGGATACGCAGAGGGTATCAGCTGGTGTTGGTGAGTGCTTTTAGTTAATAATTCTCAAAATCACAAACGTTTGGAAGTCATTTGAAAAACGGAGTTTTATTTTCAATGAGTTAATGTTTGCTCTGTGAAACGTACATTTACTACTTTGATTTTGTTTGAAATTTTTAAATTTAACATTTCCTGTTATTTCTTTCGTTATTCAAAAACGTAAATCATGATTTTTTATCTAAACTTTAAAAGTTCTGATTTCAAAAGTTCGATAAAAAAATTTCAGAACTTCAAAAAAAATTAATCAAACACCAAAACTAAAAAAAATTACGAAGATTTAGGTTTTATCTAAACGGTTTAGACATATTATATTTCCTTGCTTGTTTCCCATTACGTAATTTGCATTATTCAATGCTAACATATAAATACAATAAACGCCATATATTATTCAAATTTCTCAATGAAAAGTTACGTTGAACTCATGAAACGTATACTTTTAGGGTTTCGGAATTGTGAAATACATTCAAAATGAGTAGTACAGTCAAGTCGTTTCGAATATAAAATTATATCAAATACGATAAACAATACATTTTTGAAACTCGTCTTCAGCTAAATCAGAATGAATTCGAAGTTTTTTTTTGGAGTAGCTAACAATAAAGTTGTTGTTGGTTACTGATAGAGTTACATATTTTTTATTTAAAAAATAGCGAAAATTTTTCTTGTTGAGAAAAAAATCACGAATGTTAATACCATATGTTTTCTTTGCATTTTTCTTTACAATATTTCATGAAATAACACGTTTTTATCGTGTTTCGCATCTTTTGAAAAATTTTCATAAAAACTATGAAACAGTAAACCTTTGAAAGTAGAAAATCTTAATTTTTTTGAAAATTAATAGGTTTTTTATAGTTCAACTATTAATATTTCACGAAAAGTAAATGTTCATTTAAAATTTCCAAAAATGGGTGTGGAAAACCGGAGTGCTCTTCAACAAACAATCTTTTTTTTTCCAGGCCTCACCTTCGTATTCAAAAACATTTTCCGACTCGAGCTCAACTACACCCACCCGTTGAAATACGTTTTCGGCGATTCGATGCATCGCGGTTTTCACATTGGCGCCGGTGTTCATTTTATGTAATTTCCTCCCTATTCATAATTAGTTAAGTTATAGCCTCAAATAGTTGCAGTTTCGTTTCGTTTCTTTTTTTGTGTTGTAGGAACTTTTGAAAAATGAATTTTAATATCTCCCAAAAATATCCGGTCTCAATTGGTTTCTTCTGGTTTCTTAACCAGCTTTTATTTCTTTCGAAACAGTGATATTTTTCATCGAAAAATGAGTCAAATTCAGATGTCACTCAGGAAATTGACTTTCGTCACTGGAAATATCGGAAAACTACGGGAAGTTAATGCGATTTTGACAGGTTTTGAGGTACATTACTGTTTCGGGTTCACAGCATCCAAATTGTTTTGTAGATTACAAATGTAGACGTAGATTTGAACGAGTATCAAGGAGAGCCGGAGTTTATTGCGGAGAAAAAGTGTCGAGAAGCGGCGGAGCATGTGAAAGGACCAGTGTTGGTGAGTGGGAAGGCTGAAAGTGATCGCTCTCCCAATTGTGGTTTTGAAAAGATGTTCACAACAAACTGAATATTCAACCTATTTCTCCTAGCTTCTAACGTCCTAAAATAACACTGTTTTTTAGGTCGAAGACACCAGTCTATGTTTCAACGCTCTTGGTGGTTTGCCGGGACCCTACATCAAATGGTTCCTCAAAAAATTAGGACCAGAAGGACTTCATAAAATGTTAAGTAGGTGATTTTTGCTCTATATACCTTTTAAATACAAACTATTTTGTTTTAGGTGGATTCGAGGATAAAACTGCTTTTGCTCAATGCATTTTCGCTTACACGGAAGGAATCGATAAACCGGTTCTGATCTTCGCTGGTAAGAATTGCAAAAATTATTTTTTAAAAATTGATCAAACTTCCAATTAATTTAGGTCAATGCTCTGGTCGAATTGTGGACCCGAAAGGCCCGCGCGATTTCGGATGGGATCCATGCTTCCAACCCGATGAGTTCGAACAAACATTCGCTGAAATGGACAAAAGTGTCAAGAATCAAATCTCGCATCGATCGAAAGCTCTTCAAAAATTGAAAGAATATTTTGAACAATAAATAACTCACATTTTATCGCTTCTTGGTTTTGTATTGTTTTTTAAAAATTGGTTTCTGAAACCTTTCAAGTACATTTAATGGAACTATTCTATCACAAATCCTCGTCTTTAGTATATGAAAATATCAAGTTTGGTATTCAACATGATAAAACGCAAAAATCCGGTGATATTCGTTATCGGATGTACTGGCACAGGGAAGTCGGATCTTGGTGTGGCGATTTCGAAAAAATATGGAGGAGAAGTGATCAGTGTTGACTCGATGCAATTGTATAAAGGTACATTAAAAAGAACCGTTGGGCACCATTCTAGTAAAAAAAAATCCGATGAACCTTCCAGGAAATGATCAGAATAACAATTTAGAACAAAAATCATAAAAAGTTCATGAAACAGTAATATATTATAAATAAAATTTCTCTTAAAATTGAATATCGTGAAATTTTCTTATTGTGCTGCTTTGTAAAAAGTATCAAAGATATTAGTTTTCTAATCTGTTAGCAGGTTATATTTTCAAACAAATTCAGAATTTCCCGTTCTGGAAAACTTCATTTGGAACTACTCGATTGAAAAATGAAGATGTTGCTTTTTGAATATTTTTCAACTGAATTACTCAGTAACAATAAGGCTCTCCGACAAATTAGAAAATCATCGTCTTATTTAAAAATTAGTTTTTTCTTGTAATTTATAGAATAACAATCAATATTATCATAACATCTCCTTGTTCAGTATGTTTTATGTAGGACGGCACCTGACGGAATCAAATCTCAAAATTTTTACTGAAAAAGTAAATTCACTGTTTCAGTTTTTACCTTAACGTCATGTTTTTTTTCCTAATTTTAATCGTTCTATGGCGACTGAAAAATATTCTATACATTTTTAGGTCTCGACATAGCTACAAACAAAGTCACTGAAGAAGAAACCGAAGGAATTCCACATCATATGATGTCTTTTCTTGACCCTTCGACTACTTCGAAATACAATGTTCATCAATTCCGAAGTGATGTTTTGAAACTCATCGACGAAATTCGAGAACGTCGAAAAATACCAGTTCTTGTTGGCGGTACGACATACTATGCTGAAAGTATACTCTATGAAAACAATATCATTGAAACTTCGAGTAATGCGGGTTAGTTTTCTGTTGTTATCAGGTTTTCGAAGTGATCTGGTTTTTCAGATGAGAATTCTTCCGATTCAGAAACTGAAGAAGATCCAGAAATTTCAAATGAGGAATATTGGGCGGAGTTGAATAGAGTAGATCCGGAATCCGCCGAGATTTTACATGCGAATAATCGACATCGAGTGTGGAGAGCTCTACAGATTTTTAAAACTACAGGTGAGAATTTTAAAAGTTTTGAAAATTGCTAACAAGACCATGAAGAATATCTAAATTCAAAGCTTTGTTACACGTTTTCAACAAATCTTTAATTTAACAAAGATCTGCACCATTAAACTTAATTCATGATTTACTAAAGAAAATCGCTGTTTCATGAGTTGATTTTATAGTGAAGTGGAGATGTTACGAAGATATATGCTATTTACACATAAAAAAAATCGTGAAGCGGTGCTTTTTTAACAAAATATCTTATTTTAAATATGTTTTCCAGTTTGATCAAGTCGATTTTTAGTTCCAAGAATTTGTGTTTTGACTACAACGGCTTGTGAAAAATGACTTTAAAAACAGTAAAATTATTTCTCAAACTTCTCCATCTTTCAGGAAAACGAAAAAGTGAGCTCGTCAAATTGCAAAAATCCGACAAAAACGCAGAACTTGGTGGTAAATTGCGATATGACGATTCATTAGTAATATATTTGGATGCTAAAATGGACGTTTTGAATGAGAGATTAGATTCGAGAGTTGATAAAATGATTGCTCGAGGATTGGAAAAAGAGCTCGTCGAATTTTATGAGGAGCACAAGAATTATATCGATGATAACAAATATGGAGTTATGCAATGTATTGGGTTGAAAGAATTTGTCCCCTGGTTGAAAATGGAAAATGAGAGGGGTTCGAAAAATGGGTTGAAGCAATTTGTTAAGGGATGTGAAGAGGTGAAAACGCATACGAGGCAATATGCAAAATCTCAGAGGAGTTGGTATAATTCGAGACTTTTGAAAAGATCGGATGGAGATCGAGTAAGGGTTTGAAAATAATTTTTTTTAAATACTAACAAGAGAACATCGTGAAAACCTGAAGTTTTTTGGCGAGACCTGTCATTCGATAGATTTTTGTACGCTGATCTACATCCCGTAACCAGTTTTTGACGAAATCTTGTCTCAATGCGCGAATTTTGACTAGAAATTTCACAGCGAAAAACGAGCAAGTCTGTATGAATGTGATTTTAGAAGCAGAAGCATATAAGGTAATTGAGTATTAAAAATATCCCTAAACCCTTTTTTTTGCTGAAAAAATCCTAATTAATGAAGCTGTAAACCTAAAATTTTGAAAGTACTAGAAAAACTGATGAGAATGCAAACAAAATACATTGCTAACATTTAAAAATTAATTTTCTCTATCTATGTGAAACCTGAAACAGTTTTTTTTTTGGAGAAAATGGCGAGCACAAAAATGCTCGACACATCCGACAAAACTCGAATAATCAGTGATGGGATGGGAATTGTCGATGAATGGATGAGTGGAAAAGAATTGCATGAAACCGTAGACGAGGAGCAAAAGGCTGCTCTTTGTGGAAAACATTTACATAAATATATCGAATGTGATGTATGTCAGAAAAGGATCCCAGGAACTCATTGGTAAATTTTTTTTAGTTTAACAATGAAAGTTCCTCGAATATGAATTACAGGAAGATACACATTTCTGGAAAACCACACAAGCATATGGCATCGGTGAGCAAGAAGAAAGAAGTTATGGTGGAAAGTTCGTAGATGGGTTGTTTTTGTTTTGTTTTGAATAAACTCTAATTGGGTAATTCTGTCGTTTTGTTCAATTGAATTTTGATATTCGAAAAATAAAATCACTGTTACAAGGACTTCATATATTCTGGAAAAATAGGGTTGTTCGATAATATTAACCATTATTTGGGTTGTAGGTATATATATTACGTTAGTTCTCCAGTAATGTTTTGAAGATTGGAAAACAACTCCAGAAAAGTATAATTCATGCCAAAAATCTTCAACGTTCCTTTATTTTTCATAATTATAACCAAAATGTGTTTCATCATTCATGGTTTACTCTGCCTTCAATTTCACAATTGTTGTTTAGTGTAGAAATGAAACGTAAAATGTGTAGTTTTCACTGACCTTTAGAAATTATCTGAATTTTATTTACTTGCAAAAAAAACAATACTGTTTCAATGGCTTATATTTAAGTTTCAATGTACGAGAAAATTTCGATCGACGTGTAAAATTCACATCGATGATGTTTCTTGGATCATCCGGATCATCGATGGAGTATGGATCTGCATCACCTTCGCTCATTTCTTGAGCATCATCATAAAAAACTTCTTCGTCGGAATCAACAAATCGGCCAGGCTTCTGAATCGTCAGAAGTTTGAGGAAACGATTCAAATGTATAAATTCAGGTAGGGTGGCATTCGTCACAGTAGAATTCTGGATCAATATTCTCCTATTCATCATCTTCATGCGTATGTGTGTTGAAAGGAGAAGTTAAATGCTGGTGTCGAGCATTCGATCATCTTCAGCATTGAAATCGGCATTCGTTGATGACAGAATCCGCCGTAAAAGGTATAACTGGCTTTCTCAATGGCTCAAGTGGATTTTTTCATAAATGGCTTAACATTTTACATCGTTTTTTCGGAGGCACTGAAGCTAAAACAAATCTCAGATTTTACGTGGAATTTTCTCCTATTCATATTTGATAAATTAATTGAAATCTACTGTTCCAATGCAACATTGAATACTTACAGATTCCAAAACTCACTCATTCGGCATCATCTGCAGAGACTTGATCACATCTCGGTTCATTTTCTCTCCTCGGCACGATCCGATAACAAGTTTCGACAGTAGGATTCCAGATACTCGACAATCGTGCGCATTTCCGTCTCGTTATTTGGTTGCGATTCGTCTTTCGGGAACTTGTAGTCTCCGAAGACCTGAAAAAAAGTTACTGTAACACATCTGGAAGTGATAATGTTCTTTATTCATAATCGGCGAAGAAACACTTACTGTGAGTAACAAGATCCGATTCTTCCGGCGTGCGCTTTTATTTTCTTGGACGAGGTCTGATAACAAAATTTTTTTTAGAGGTATTCAATGAAATTTATGTCATCTCATACATTTCTTAAGACGCTGAAAAATATTCCATGTTCAATTTTTGCAAAACGGGTTGTTGAACGGAGTTATTGGTATTTCCGAGTTTTAGTGAAATTGCTGATTTCATAGCTATCCGTCTTACAAAGCAATCAACTTCGTTTCAGCGATTTTTGTCAGAAACCGATCGTTTAGGGTTTCTTATCGTATAAAAGAAACCTTTAGTATCTTCTTTCTGGTTTAAACTTGATTTTCAGTTCAAACTTTGAAGCTCGATTATTACGGGATATTTTTCAGCGTCTCAGGATCTATAAAATAACATATAGTTCATTAAAAAACGCCAGATTCTCTCAAAACCATCTCCTTGCTAGAAAAAAGTTCTTTGTAGTTTGATCATCGAAATTTTGTAGAACAATAGTTCTCAATGCATTTGAAAAAGTGATTTTTTAAATTTTCTGTCTTCAAAATCAATATTTATTCTCAATATTTACAAACACATCAAAATGAAACCCGTCAAACATCAACAATTCTAAATAACATATGACAAGAAATTGGAAGCCGAGCACTTGTAAGCCCTATTAACCCGTCTCAAATCACTAGCCGAAAAATCGCTAGTTTTTCCCATCAACGATGTGAAATGCGCGTTGGTGGCCTCAATCGTATTATGCCCATTTCGACTTCCCTCATTCGATTCATAGTGCATTATTGACATATAATCGTATTTTTCTCCATAATAAGAGAGACCGAGGTTGGATAATTTGTCGAAATCTGTGTTGGCTCCGGGGATCACATTTTTGTAGATAATGGATACGTAGTTATCACGATCTTCTCGTTGATGCTCGTGGATGAATCCTGGAAGTAATTTTTCGGAGAAGATTTCCAGATCTTCATGAAACAGTAATGATCGAAAATTTATACCCTATTGGTTAAATCGTCATAACTCGGCTCAAGATAGTCTGTTCGGCTTCATATTTTGCACACTTATGCTCGGAATGAGCTCAAGTTTTTGTGGAAAAAATTCAATTTTTCTGTGAACTTCAGCAAATGTTTTCTGACTTCAAAATGTCCTTCTAGATTGGTACAATCACTTTATGAATAAAAAAAAAACAATTTCCAAATTATAAAAATAATTTTTCTGAAAATACAATGAAATTTCAACAGTGGCTCAAAATTTATGAATCTATTACAAGTTTTGGTGAAAGAAGTACTAATGTAATGCTAATCGATTCAGAAAATTACAGAATATTTTGTAAAAAATTGTTTTTGTCAAACTCTTGCCACTTCCCTGAACTCCATGTTACGAAAAACAATTTTTTCAAATAAAAATATTGTAAATCGATTAGCCTTGAATTAGTACGTCTTTTGTCAAAATTTGGAGTAGATTCATCAACTTTGAGCCACTCTTAAAAATTTTTAAATTTAACTGTATTTATTTTCACACAGTGAAAAAAAAAGTATTTTTTCTTCAGAAAAAATTAGTTACGGACTTTTCCAAAATAAAAAACATGTTTCTGCAAAAATGGGAGGAGAATGTCGTGTCTGAAAATGGCAATGGTCCGCACACTAAATGTGCGCTTTTGCCGCACAGTTTTCGGGAGAATATTTTCAAAAATTTTAAAATATTTCGTGATATTATTGGCTAAATATCCGCAAACTCGTTGATTTGGTGTGGAAAATGAAGAATATATTCCGATTTATAACCAATACACTGATATCTTTCTCTGAAACTGTTCAGATTACACATAAAACGTTATTTTTCCATTTTTTTTGCCAAATTTTGTGAAACATGGAATATTCTTTCTGTAAGGTCGTAAAATGTGCCAGTTAATGTTATGCCAGTCTCTCCCACTTCCCACAATGACTTCTTTTTGCCTTTTAGTCTTATTTACACTCATCTGGAACAAAAAAAACAAAAAAAGTCATTTTTGAATTTCGCGCAATTGTGTGCAAACACCGCCTTAAAAAACCGCGGTAAAAAAAAGATACTTTTTTTTTGCCTGTGTTTCAGAAAAAAATATTCTTAAAATTCGAATTTTTTTCAGAAAACCAATTTTTTGTCAACCCAAGATTTTTTTTTCCAAAAATAAAAAATTGTTTTTTTTAGATATACATATGTCTACAAAACGGTCAACGCGGAGACGAGTTACGAGATCTTGAAATTATCCCGTAATCATTTTTTATTTCATATTTTTCTTGAAGCACTGCACGTGTTATATGATCATCATATATGATGCTGAAATAAATCAGTAGGAAAAATTGAAACCCACGAATAATACGTTTCAAAAAACTTATTTTATTTGTGATATTGAATTTTCAACGATCCCCTGATTCGGTTGAAAAAACTTTATTTAAAAAAATGTAAAAGTGGATGAAAATGACAAATTAATGTGGGTTTTCATCTCTTCAAGACGTGAAATTGGAACAATAAACATTGTAGTTGTTAAAAAACTTTTCGGGCAAGAAAGACTCGGGTTATTTTTACATTGAACTTTCAACTGAAAATGTTCACAAGCCGATGGATTCAATTTTTCCTCAATTTCCTCATGAATCTTGACTATCTGATCATGATATACCGTATTTACTCTAATATAAGGGCACCCCTTATAGAAGGGCACTCGGGACAGTTCTGATTTGAGCATTTGAAAAAATAATTATTCATTTTTTATGTGTTGATTTTGTTACTAAAGCCTATTAAAGTGTTAACTCATTCGGTGCATAATTAAAAACGGAAAGGGAACATCTAGGTAAAGATTTTTTCTATAATCAAAGTACTAGAAATAATGGGTTGAAAAATAGAATATTAGAGAAAATACGGTATATTTTATCTGCCAGACCATTTTTGATTCTACAGAGGTCTCAGAAAAATACAAGATCCCATCAATTAAAAAACTATTTCATTGAACATGAGAGAATTTTCCTTCTGGACTCGTAAACTTTTGTTTTCTTATGATCTGTGCCCTTTGCAGGACCCCTATATCATTTTAAGAGATATTAGGATAGAACCCCATTTTCAAAACTCTCTTTAGGTCTTCAGATTTTTACGAAAAATCAGTGAGAGGTATCATAAACTAACCGATATGTTTTTATTCAAATGCAATAT
Source organism: Caenorhabditis sp. 38 MB-2015 (assembly GCA_900536415.3). NCBI lineage: Eukaryota > Metazoa > Nematoda > Chromadorea > Rhabditida > Rhabditidae > Caenorhabditis > Caenorhabditis quiockensis. The sequence continues at coordinate 31,616 of LR548672.1, read as the reverse complement.
TCAACGAACATTGAAACTGCAATTTTTTGTGATCTCTTTTTTTTACAGCTTTTCAAATATTGAACAATTGAATATAAACTTACCTATAACATGCATCAATTCATGAATAATAGTAGCATAATCAATACATTCATCAGCTAATGATACTTGTTGACGACCTCCAACTCGAGAAAAGTCAGCGTAACATCTGGAATATGATTATTTTTTTCACAGGAAATATTTGAAACTGGCACCTTGGGATATATAAAAAATAGAAAAGAAAATTTTTTTTAAATTCATAACACTTTCGAAACAGTGAAAAATATTTATTTGAAAAAGCACTGATGAGTGTTGATTTTTGAATAGTTGTAACATCTTTGAAACCTATTTCATCCAAGATAAAGTGAATTTTTCGAGATTTTTTTCAATATTAAAAAAAAACAAAAATTACAAACGAAAACACTTTTGATAATTCAAAAATTTTTTGAAACAGTGAAAAATAAATTTCACTAGTTTTAATGTGCTCCTTCTCCTTGTTCTTAAAATAGAGAATTTCTTGAAAATATCTTATATTTTTTGAAATAAAAATTGAAAATTATTGGTTTTTTTATCAAGTGAGGTCTCAAATCCCACTTCTTTTCCAACTCACCCATCCAACTTCTGCACAACAATATAATCCTTATCCCCAGCTGTTTTTGGCACAAATTTGATACATGTTTTCTTTGCGTACGCATCAAACGCACTCGCAATCACGGCTCGCTGAGCAGTTGCTACAAAAACAAAGATCATCACCAAAATCTAAAACACATTGTCGTGTCTTACTGTAAGCTGATGATAAGATATAAGGTACTCGACCAAGTGGCCATTTATCTTTGTCGGATAACACTGCCACACCACCACCTCGTTTTGTACGCTGAAATTGAAAGAACATGTTTTTTTTTGGGGTGGGAAAAACAAATATTTACATGTGAGTGTCAATTGGTTGTTGTAGTTCTTTTTCAAAAAAAAACAAACTATTGCCTGTAGAAAAACAATTAGTACACGAATTCGTATAATTAAATCACTCTAAATTAAATGTTTGAAACCGTTAAATTTTTCTAATACTATTTATTGATTTGGGTTATGTATTATGAAGAAGATACTCGGGAAACAGTGAATTTTTAGTTTAAAAATGTTTCAATATATATACTTTTTAAGAAATTTACTGTTTCAGCAGTTGAGGAAATCATCAAACTGCCCAGGTTGAACAGTTCTAAGTCGAAACAATGAGAATGCAATGTTCATCACTATATTTACTACGGATAGTTATTTTAAAAAGCCTATACTTATATGCATATTTTTTTGGTGGCATATATGAAATTATTATAATGGTGACAGTTTCTGCAAATAGTTGTATATAATAATTTCATATATGACACCAAAAAAATATGCATATAAGTATAGGCTTTTTAAAATAACTATCCGTAGTAAATATAGTGATGAACATTGCATTCTCATTGTTTCGACTTAGAACTGTTCAACCTGGGCAGTTTGATGATTTCCTCAACTGCTGAAACAGTAAATTTCTTAAAAAGTATATATCCTAGAAAATGTTAACAGTACACTTCACGACACTATTTCGTCTAATAGATCAAAAAACGTCTTCTGGCGGAGGGAATAGAAAATCAGAATAGACAATAGATGATAACAAATTAATTTTTTCAGACTCGAAACGTTTTTTGATCTTTTTGAGAGGGAACGTGTACTGTCGGCATTTTCTAGGCCATATTGGTTCTCTTCCGAGACTCTAATTTTTTTGTCCCGACAATATAATAAAATGAAGAATTATAGTATTTTCAGAAATATTCATAGGTTTCTGAAAATGCACGATTGAAAAATTCACCTGAAGAATAACTTAAAAAAATATTACATGACTTTCTTGAACTTGGTTCCAATAATTTCATTTTAATCGAACTTCTAAAATTATAACAAACACCATAATATGACAACACATTTTTTCTGGCGCAAGGGTGTTGCAAGCTGTGCAGTAGTTTTGCTGCTAGATGTCGCAAAGCTTGCGACTATTGGCGCAAGAACACCGCAAGCCTTGCGACAGCCGAATGTCGCAAGTTTGCGACAAATTGCCGCAAGTTTGCGATTAACTGTCGCAAGCTTGCCGATTTTTCCCCGAGTGCTTCAGTCAAGTTAAAAATTAACTGAACAGAATAATTCAGATAATCGTACGCCCGAAAATGGTAAATCATCTCGCCAATAGTCGCAAGTTTTGCGACATCAAGCAGCAAAACTACTGCACAGCTTGCGACACCCTTGCGCCAGAAAAAATGTGTCGCAAGTTTGCGACAAACTGCCGCAAGCTTGCGACAAGGAAAAAGCCTTGCGACACGCTTGCCGCTTTTTCCCGAGATTGTTGTATGCAATTTTCTGAATCTGAGCGAGGTTCACACAAAAACTCGCTCAAAATGTTATCGTGAAATCTTTTTTTTCATCAAAGCAAAACCAATTAGACTTGTATTATCAAATTTTCTGAAACAGAGAAAGTATTTAACTGTGAGAATCAATATTATGGTGTTTGTTATAATTTTAGAAGTTCGATTAAAATGAAATTATTGGAACCAAGTTCAAGAAAATCATGTAATATTTTTTTTAGTTATTCTTCAGGTGAATTTTTCAATCGTGCATTTTCAGAAACCTATGAACATTTCTGAAAATACTATAATTCTTCATTTTATTATATTGTCGGGACGAAAAAATTAGAGTCTCGGAAGAGAACGAATATGGCCTAGAAAATGCCGACAGTACACGTTCCCTCTCAAAAAGATCAAAAAACGTTTTGAGTCTGAAAAAATTAATTTGTTATCATCTATTGTCTATTCTGATTTTCTATTCCCTCCGAAGACGTTTTTTGATCTATTGAAGACGTTTTTTGATCTATTAGACGAAATAGTGTATAAAATAAGAGAATTAGACACTTGTAGATCGAAATATCTCGAAGCGAAAGGAATATAAAAACGAAATGGACAATATGAAACTTGTCGAATTTTCACGAAAAAAACACGGGATTGTTTTTTAAGAGTATTTGAACTTTTTCTTATTTTTTAGTTAGTGTCAAATTCAAAATTTCAACTGGAACTTGTAATTTTATTATTAGACTCGAAAACTTTTTTGATCTATCGTGAAGTGTACTGTTAACATTTTCTAGGCCATATTGGTTCTCTTCAAAGCTCGAATTTTTTCATCCCCCCTATACACACTCTGTTAGCCCAATGAAAAATGGGAAATAGGTGAGAGGGAGGACGTGAGTGGAGGCGCAGACTGTACTATTGAAGCAAACACGCTCTTTCGCATTTAAATTTACCTTGTCTCAAAAAGAACAGATATTTTGCAAATTTATTCTCACGTTTTTGATGTTGGACATTTCATTTCCAAAAAAAGGCACCTTTTCTGTGAATTTTCAAAAAAAAAGCTGAAGAAATTGACTTTTTTTGTTCGATCAAAATAAAAACGTGAACCGACTAGTGAAATTTCCAAATTTTTTCCAACAAAAAGTGGAAATGAACATGTGTATTCTCGCTCTAATGAACATGTCTGCGTCTCCATATCACTTCTTCCCTCTCACTCATTTACCTTTTGACAGGGTGTGTATAAAACTAACGTTCTCGAAATGATCATGAAAAAATTACCTATAAATCTGCTAACTTCAAGATATTCCGAACTTTATGATATCAAAGAAAGATCATCAACTCTGTATTATCAACTTCCTGACTAGGGCTCGTCGAGCCCCAGTTTGGCGTGCCTTCGGTCCTCCTTTTATACACTCGCTTCGCTCGAACCCGATTTTTTTGCGCATTCCGATGGTTTCGAGGAAGATTGCAGTACCTAATTTCATTTAGTGCATTATATTCAAATAGCACCTGTTGGGCACTTCCTAAGCCTAAGCCTTTGTACGGGATCGGTATGGGAACGGACGATTGTCATTGGCGCTAATGTGAATTTTCTCTCCTAACACTCGCAACCGCTTCGCGGAAGATTGCAGTATACACTTTCAATTAGAGAATCACACTCGAAATCACACTTGTTGGGCGTTCACTGAGCCTGAGCTTGAGAAATTGTATTGGGAACAGGTGAATTTAATAAGTATGTCCCACAGTGGTTACTTCATACACTCGCTTCGCTCGGAAATTCATTATAACAGGGCTTTAACCTTCTGGATTTACACTCGCTCCGCTCGAACCGCTTTGCGGAAGATTCCAAAATCCAATTAATGAACAAAAATCTGTTTTATTGTGGTGTTTCCAAAAAAAAATGGGAAAATATTAGGAAATTTGATTATTTTCTTCGATAAAAATCCAAAAAGTTATTGTAAAAATTTTTTTTTTTTTTGGTTTTTCAAAGAACTTTTTTTCTAATTGAAATTGACAAAGCATCATTTAAGGGCTTGATTTTCAAAATAAAATCAGTGGAAAAACATAATCTCTCCAAGGAACGTTTTTCTGGATTTTCTCGATCATTTCAAAATTTCATATATTCTTATTATTACCATCTTATTCTACGCAAAATTCCCCGTCGAAAGATGTGTATCGAGCCATACTTTCAAAATACCACAAAACCAAAAAACAGTTTTTTGACATTTTGTGGGACAGATTTTTGTGACATGCGGCTTTTTTTTTTTAAAAACGCACCTACTGAATATAGGAAAAATGTTTTGTGTGGGGATCGAACCCGTGTAAAATGCTTGGACGGAAATCGCACACGCTACCCATTGCGCCAAGCAAGCAGACAGAGATGCAGCGCTGCATTGCCAGGATAAGAGAAAAGGGGGAGAGATAGAAGAGAAAAATGAGAGATAGAACGATCTATGAAATCACACCTATCGAGTTTTAAGAAAGAGGGTGAAACAGTTAAAATTATTATTATTCATGGTGTGTCATGATTTCAGAGGTTTTTATCAAAATGAAAATTCTGGAGCCAAATTCAAAAAAATCTTAAAACAGGGGATGTTCTGTTTAGCTGAAAATATCATAGTTGAGCGCGCGTAAAAATTTTTGATATGGAAACACTTTTGTGCAATAGAACAACCTTAAAGGAAGTTTTTCTCTTTAAATTTTAGTCTCCAAAATGAAAATGCGAAAAAATACATTTTTTTCAAAAATTAATAAAAACACTTTCAAGTGAGATAATATGCCGCGTGTTGACACTGCAAACACTTTGACGCACAATTACGACGAAAAGGAATTAAAGGCGGCAAAAAATAATTAAATTCCGAATTTAAAAATAATGTGATGAACTTCAGTTTAATAAAAGAAATATAAAGGGTCATTTAAAACGATTGATTTCCTTTAATCAAAAAAAAAACCCCTTATGAACAACTTGCATATCTTATTGTTATTATGATTCTCAAAATTTTGATGATCAGGTTTTTTTTAGTTTTTTGAGCGTTTTATAAACATCTTTGAGCTATGGGTAAATGTTTTTTACAGTAACTTCTTCTATGTTACAATAAATCTACGAGACTGGAACTTGATTTTCTGCTAATGCCATTTCCAAAACTGAATAACGAACCTGCCATGGTAGTCTCATATCATTATACAAACTTCTCGTCCGCCGCACATGAATACTAGGCAACAAAAGAGCATTACGATAGTCGATTTCATTCAAAAACGTAAAATCATTGCCAAAACAATCGACCAACTTGAAAATCATCAAAACGGCGGCCAAGAAGTTCATGGTAACCTAGACGAGATGATGATGATGATGATAATAAAATAATGTTTCGAGTTCTACCTATCCTCCCACCCGCTGCAGCCATGCCAACTTTTTCCGCGCCTCTTCCTGAACCGGTCCTGTGCAAATATCAACTCGCAAACTTTTTTTTTGTTGCTTATGTTGTATTGCTCTCGCAAGAATGAAAAAGTTTGCTGCGAGTGTGTGTGTGTGTGTTGTGTGTGTATCTTACTTGTATGTAGTAACTAGATTTTTCAGTACTGGTAAGTCTGTTGACACGCGTTCGACTTTTTTTTTTGAATCAGGTCATGACTTTCAAAGAGTATTGTAGGTTTGGAGCACATTTTTTAGGAACCTGTTTCAGATTTTGCATAATTTTACTGACAATGAAGAACTTTTCTGATAACAAACTGTTGTTTAACTCGATAAAAAATCATCAAAGATGGGATAGGAAAGACACTAAGAAAAAAAAAAAAAATGTCATTCAGACAAGCAGCCGACATTTCAGGTGCTTGGCTGTATGCTATGTTTTGTGTGGTTGTAGCCGCCCTATTGTTGCTTGATGGGTTATGTGTGCTCTATTGAAGATGTCTGTTTCTTTTCTCTCTCTCGGTTTTCAACACACTCTAACAATATTCGGTGTGTGCAGATTTGAAAAAGTTTACGACGTAATAACTTTACAGACCATAGTTTTCGATTATTTTGCAGTCCATCTTTAAACTCCGTATTCAATTTGGACCATGTTATGCTTATTAACATCCCAGTTCTAATTACCTTTTAGTATACTCTCGATTTTGATTTTTTCAAATTCAGTTGGGACCTAGTTTACCTGAAATTCTAAGTGTTCAGTTTTCAGTTTTCACAGCCTAAAAAAATGTTCTGAAAATAAAAAAAAACTGAGAAACAGTAAATTCTATGAATTAAAAAATCTGGGAATTAAAAAAAACATAACCTTTTTGCTGAGGTTTCCTGGGTTTTCAAAAAGTACTTTAAAATTATGTTGTGGTACCTATAATAAATGAAGTTAAAAATTCACTGTTTCAGGGAATGCATATGTTGTCTGAGGGTTATTCAAAGAAGATAAGCTTTTCGATCTGAAATGACTTGAAAAATTTCCACTTGTTCATATTTATGTTTATATCGGGGTGCTAATAGTAAATGAAGTCAAAAGTACACTGTTTTATAAATTTCATATGTTCTCTGATTGTGAGATGGTAATCATTATATTCGATGAATGTCCACTAGTTTATACAAGTTCATCCGCTCCACTCTTTTGTAGCTCATGTTGTTTGTCAGATAAAATATGTTTCACAAATCATTTAAGTATTTCGAATTTTTCCAAATATCAGTTTTTCTCGTCTTTCTAAGTTCAATGAATTGTTCTAAAGTTTACAAAAAAGGTCATCGTTCCAGAGTTCTCTTCATCACGTCATGTCAGCGCAATGAAAAATAGCAATTTGCGAGGTTGAGAGAGACGCAGAGAAAAGTTCTCCGAGAGAAGTACAACAGTGAAAGCTTCCATGGCCGACTGGTTAACGGGCGTGTCTTTGAATCGAACGACGGCGCCGATCTCTGGTTCGATTCCCCCACGCGCCAAACTTTTTTATTATTTTTCCTTTTTTTTTTTAAATTACATTTTTTACAACGTTCTCTTGTCAGATACTACTCTCACAAATATTTTGAATACATTTTTGAGTTTCGAAAACACATTAAACTGTAATTTGAAAAAAAAAAAGAAAACATAATAAAAAAGTTTTGGCGCGTGGGGGAATCGAACCAGAGCTCGGCGCCGTCGTTCGATTCAAAGACACGCCCGTTAACCAGTCGGCCATGGAAATTTTCACTGTTGTAATTCTCTCAGAGAACTTTTCTCTGCGTCTCTCTCAATCTCGTCAATTGCATGCTGACATGACGTGTCATGGTCATATTATTTAAGATCAATCAAATTCAGATTCGAACTCAGAGCTCAGCGCTATCTTTATAAATACCTCTGATTTTTGCGGGAAAATTGAATTTAGAACTTTGCCGTGGTCGACATCTTCATATTATTGAATAAAAGCAGTGAAATGGTTAATACAATTTTTGAAACAGCTACACGAATTATTGTTTTTTCTATTCGGCAAAAGAACAAGAAGACCATTTGAAACAGTAAATTTAAATGGTTCAAATTATTTTTCAATGAAAGCTCTTGGTATTTTGGGTTCGCAAATATTTTCTTGTGGAATTTCCTGAAGTCTGGCGATGTACATAGTTCACATCACATATTTTAAAAAGTGAAGTTCAAACTTTGAAGTTCGATGTGATTATTTGAATTATTCCCGAACTTTGACCTGGAGAACAGTTTCCGAAGTAGACAGTCTGAGAACTACGTGAAAATCGGGCACGTTTTATAACAAATATTTGAAACAGTGACTTTTTTTCAAAACTATTGAATTGTTTGTGAGCTTTTGATCTTTTGGCTTCAGTTTTTTTCGGTTTCGATTTTTAAATCTACCTATTAGAGACGCTTTATCACAAACTTCACAAATTCCAATTTTGAAACAGTAAATCAATGTTCAATAATTCTCAGTATCATGCAATCTCACAATCAGATTAAAATGATGCGCAATAGAAAAGCAAATATTGACATAAGAAAAAAGTAAAGAGCCACCTAATTGTTTTGTACTCGTAGATTTTCGCACCTCAACAAATCGTGGTTGTTTTTTTTTGAATCTGAAAGCGTAAATGCTTTTCGTTTTCAGAAAAAAGTCACTGTTTCCAGTGTTTTATGAGTATTCAAAAAAGATGTTCCGCTGATCGACCAACTTTCAATGTGTTCACAAATATAAATTACTTTCGAAGCAGTGAGGTGTTTCCAAATGACTGTAAAATGCCATGTATTTATTTATTCTTACGAGCAAGAAGTATTGGAGTTTGAAAAAGTAGAAAATATTAATAATAGTCAAGTAACGTATTTGTTCCTGGAAAAATATGACACTAGGAAAAACCACGGTAAACATAATCATTTCGAAAGTTTTCTGACATCTGTCAGAATGGTATTTGAGAATTCATAATTTACAGAATACATTTATTATTACACCAAAATACAGAACAGTACATTAAAAAACAACAGTTTATTTTGAGGACGAAAAAAAAAGAGCCTTGGAAGAGAACCAATATGGCCTAAAAAATGCCGACAGTAAACTTCACGGTAGATCAAAAAAGTTTTTGAGTTTAATAATAAAATTAAACTGTAAGTTCCAGTAGAGATTTTGAATTTACCACGAATAAAAAAAAAGAAATTGTTCAAATACTCTAAAAAAAATAATAAACTAATTTTTTCAGACTCAAACTTTTTTTGAGAGAGAAAGTGTACTGTCGGCATTTTCTAGGCCATATTGGTTCTCTTCCAAGGCTCTTTTTTTTTCGTCTCGACAATGTGTACAAGCACTATTTCAATTTTTTTTAAATTTGAAATCATAATATACTTTTGAAACAGTGAATATTATTTTTTTTTAAATTGAAGATTACTGAAAAGAAGTTTGAAAAATCCTCAAATTTCGCAAACTCTTAAAATTGTTCATACGGACTTTTGAATCCCGGAGAAAAATTTTTTTCTGTTTCTTCTTCTCCTGAAACACGTCATGTCAACGCAATGAAAAACAGCAATTTGCGAGGCTGAGAGAGACGCAGAGAAAAGTTCTCAGAGAGAAGTACAACATTGAAAATTTCCATGGCCGACTGGTTAACGGGCGTGCCTTTGAATCGAACGACGGCGCCGAGCTCCGGTTCGATTCCCCCACGAGCCAAAGCTTTTTTATTTTATTTTCTTTTTTTTTTCAAATCACATTTTTTTAAAACGTTCTCTTGTCAGATACTAAAAAATACACTCTCGCAAATATTTTGAATACATTTTTGAGTTTCGAAAACACATTAAACTGTAATTTGAAAAAAAAAATGAAAAAATAATAAAACGTTTTGGCGCGTGGAGGAATCGAACCAGAGCTCGGCGCCGTCGTTCGATTCAAAGGCACGCCCGTTAACCAGCCGGCCATGGAAATTTTCACTGTTGTACTTCTCTCGGAGAACTTTTCTCTGCGTCTCTCAATCTCGTCAATTGCATGCTGACATGACGTGAAAACTCAAAACAATATATTTGAATATTGACGTACTAGTCGTGATGATGCTGGAAATATTCAATCAATATGTGGAAGAGGAATATACATATCACTGATTCATGTCATATATCTGTATTTATTTTCAACTACATTAGCAGTAATGAGTGTTCTGATAGAAGTAATATTATTACTAATCGGTTTTCTTGAATTTTTGAATTTCTAACATCATCAAAATCGTCGTGTATCGAAAATCTAATTTTTTCATTGCAATTTCCCCAAAAACAAAAAATAAGTGCAGTCTGAATTGCATCATTGGTACGTCTTTCATCTGAGAAATAGTGTGGATTGGAAGGTGACAGAGAAAGAGAGAAAAAAACGTAGATCAAAAACATTTTTTTTATTTTTTCGCGGCGACGACATTTCATGTTGCTTTTCTCAGGCTGTGTATTGAGAGAATAAATTCGTCAAAAATTCATTATCGACTAGTATTGTAATTTTAAACTTTGTTCAAAAGTGAAAATTACAGTTCTCTTTGCTTGGGTTTCATTATTCTGAAAAGATTTTAAATCGAATTTCAGTGTCATTGTCAAAATTCACCGACTGTAGCAGTTGTGAGGTTTTTGAAACATAACTCATCCTGGAAAAAAATAGGAACGCATTTTTTTGAAAATTTATTCAAAAATTGAAAATGTTCTAATATGATGCTTTCACTGTTTCAAAGAACCCTTCAATATTCACAAGCTTTGTTAATTCATTTGAATTCCTTCTGTAGTTCTCGTGTGTTCAGTTTACGATATTGACTCATCAAAAATTCATTATCGACTAGTATTCACATCATGTTAACCCAATAAAAAATGGGAAATATGTGAGAGGGAGGACGTGAGTGGTGACGCAGACACGTTCACCGGAGCAAGCACGCTCTTTTTCACTGAAAATCGCCTTCTCTCAAAAAGAATCAGCATTTCGCACATTTAAGTTCACGTTTTTGTTGTTGGCTTTTTCATTTTCAAAATAAAATAACATTTTTTGCGTATTTTCCAAAAAGAAACACAAAAAAAACACGTTTTCTGTTCGATCGAAAAAAAACGTGAACTGATCAGCAAAACATTATTTTTTTCTGCAATAAAAACTGGAAATGAACATGTGCATTTTCGCTCTAATGAGACTGTCTGCGTCTACACCTCACGTTCTCCCTCTCACCTTTTTACCTTTTAACAGGGTGTGTATTGTAATTCTAAACCCGGTTCTAAATAGTTCATGGGTTTTTCTAAATTATCTATCAAAAATCTTTCTCTGCAACTTTCGATTTTGTGAAACATATATAAATTTTCAATAATCTTTTGGCTCTATACTAGTATAGCGGTCCCTGAGAAATATAGCGGTCCCTGAGGAGTGTAGCGGTCCGTCAAGACTATAGCGGTCCGTCAAGAATATAGCGGTCCCCAAGGATAATAGCGGTCCGTCAGGAATATAGCGGTCCCCAAGGATAATAGCGGTCCGTCAGGAATACAGCGGTCCGGTGAGAACATAGCGGTCCGTGAAGAATAAAGCGTTCCGTGTGAAAAAATATATTACTTATATTGGGCAATGAATTCACTCAGTTCCATTGATCAAATGTCTCGACAAATGAAAATTGACAGAAACATTGTTGTCGTTTATAGCCATATTTTCCGTGATATTTGTGAAACCTGGTTTACGAAAACAGTTTCTCAAACTAAGCTTGGAGGGCCTACAGTTTGTGAGGTGAATACATTCTCACATTTGTCGAAAAATAACTCATGTTATATTGTTGCTGTAAAAAAAACTTTTCACCCCCGCGAAAAAAATTTGAAAATCTCTCGTTGGGGTATGCGAGAGCGGCTCGCTCGCGCTTGCGTCGCGGTTCCCTTATGAAACCGTTGATTGGCTGTTTGCCAAGTCGCGGCTCGCCCGCGGTTTTGTCTGCGTCTCTCAAATTAAATTTAAATTTTTTCTTTCGCCGCTATCGCTATCGCTTTCGCCATCGCTTTCGCCGGACCGCTATATTCTTGACGGACCGCTATAGTCTTGACGGACCGCTATAGTCTTGACGGACCGCTATATTCCCCAGGGACCGCTGTATTCCTCAGGGACCGCTATACTAGTATCTTCTAAATTATCTATCAAAAATCTTTCTCTGAAACTTTCGATTTTGTGAAACATATATAAACTTTCAATAATCTTTTCATGATTTCGGGGATATTTGTGTATCAAACTAAATTTTTTCTTTTCTCATTTATACCGAAAAAATACGTTTCAAAAATAATTTGAGTATTCGAAATTCTACTAGTCCTCAGTTTGTTCTTCATAGTTCCAAATAAAATAAATTTAACGAATGAATTTTCTTTTTTTTTTTGAAACTAAAAATTACATTTTTTTCTCCTACGTTTTTCTAGGTCACTTTATCAGCTCTTTGCTCTTTGATTACCACAATGAGTAATAAAATCTTTGATTGAAGAGGTTTAGAGAAAACAAGGAGTTAGATAAGAGGGTTGTATGTAGTCTTTATATTCAGAATAACAATCATCTTGAGAATGCTCTATATTTTATCGCTCTTCTTTATTTTCCCTGAAAGTTTGGCTAAAACAAAATGTGTAATGGCTGTTGGCAAATTGAAATGTCCAGGAAATCCGGAATACGCGAGAAATGTTCAAATTGACTTGTATGATGAGGATGGTAAGTTCCACGCAAAAATTGTTGAAAAATACCCGATATACATATATACAACTCTTGAAACAATATATTTTTCATGTGTCTGTCAAGAAGCATGATTATTATTATTTTTTTAAAAATATAGATGATCAATATTGGAAACAGTAAAAATTTTTTTTCCAACAATATTGTTTGAAATGACATAATTACAGAAAGAAAAACAGTTTTAGTATGGTATTTTTTTTACTGATTTTCACCAATTTTTAAAAACAAAATGGATTTTCGAGAATTATTTTATACTTTATAGGCATATAGTTAGTCTCCTAGCCACCAAAATGGTTTATACAGGGTTTCTTATTCTCTCATTTCTAATTTTGAAGCTATAATTTGAGCATTGAAATTCGCAATTCGCAAAATTGAACAACATGAAATTGATCAGGCCCCAAAACTGAGACGAATGATGAAGATCTCGTCAAAAATTCAATTTTTTTTCACAACGTCGGGAATCAAGATTAGTTTCATTTTTCAAAAAAAATAGATGATGAATATTAGGAACAGTAAAAATTTATTTTCAACTAGATTTTTCGAATTTCCATACAGTCAATTCAAAAAATAGTTTCAGTAGTGATTTTCAGCATTTAGAAAATATTATTTCAAAATGCGAAAATGATGGTTAGTATACAACGTTCTTTGAGATAAACGTATTTCAAAGTATACACGAATCCCGCTATGAACATTCACACCATTTTTTCAAGATATACATACACATAAATAAGACGCCTGAAACAGTGAAGTTTTAAGAAAACCGAGATTTATTAGGAGAATGGTTCGACAACGATTTTAAAACGTCGAAAAGTTGTTTCTAACTTTTTTCGGCGTAACTTTCTTGTGCAGCTAGAAAAAGAGCTCTGAAACTTGCTACGACAAAAATGTCCCGAAAAAGTATGTAAATTACAGCATTTTCAGAAAAGGTTCAATTTTGAGTTTCAGAAAAATTTTAGGGATTTTTTTTTTCAATTTTGAGTTTTAGTTAAAATCTTCATTTTGAAATTTTTTTGACAAACAAAAAAAGTTTGAACCTGATGCCATTCGATATAAGTTTTTATCGAGTTAATGAGATTCTCAAAATTCATTGAAGAATATATGTATTGTAATCTTAACTTGTGAAAACTTTTCGAAAAAAATTCAAACCGAATTATTGAAACAGTGTTTATACACACCTATTTCATAGTATAAAAAATTTAAAAAATTATGGAATTGTTGTTTTTTGAAGTATGCATATAAATAAAACTCTTGAAACATTAAAACTTTGGAGAAAACCAAGACTTTCAACGAGATGGTTCTGAGCCAAATAAAAGTTTTAAAAAAACCTAAAACACCGGAAAAGCTGTTTCCTCTGCGAGCTCAGTCACTTGCTCCGATAATAATTTGTGAAAAATATATTTTGTTAAAGTATAAAATTCATGTTACTTCAAAAGTAGGTGCAAGAGGTAAGAAACCCGGTCAATGATTCTTCCTCTTATGTTTTTCCTCTAATGTACTTCGTTTCGGTTATGATTCTTCCCAGTTATGATTCTTCCTCTAAAATTCTCTCAATGTTTTTCGTTTGGGATCAATTTTCATCGGTTTTTTCAGGATTTAAGTTGAGGGTTTAAGGTAAATTCGTGACAAGGCCAGCGGGTAAAAAATTTCGTCTGAAAAGGGAAAATTTAGAAAAAAAGGTCAGATTTGTATTTTCTCACTTTTCTCACTAATCACGGCTTTAAAAAAACCGAGATTAAAATTGAAAACTTTTGATGAATTCTCAGATTTTTATAGTGTGCTGAAAAGGGCCATGTCGTATTTCTAGAAACTTTTTAAATTAATTTTTTGTTGAAAAACATTATTTAGGAATTTCGTAGGCTTAGTTTTCATGAACTGCAAGGCTATTTGTTTGACTTTCGATGAATAACTTTCCATGGCTCTGATGTAGGATATTTCAATTACTTTATGGAATTTATCATGAAACTAATTAAAATTGGAAAACATGTCACATTTCAGAAAAGTCAGAAAACCCATTTTCTCCATTAAATTTGTCACAGAATATGTACCTCCAAATTCAAAGCCTCATCTGAAATTTAAAAATATCTGATGAAAATTGATATACAGACGAAAAATATTAAGAGAATTTTCGAGGAAGAATCATAACTGGGAAAAATCATAACCGGAACGAAGTACATTAGAGGAAAAACATAAGAGGAAGAATCATTGACCAGAAACCCAGAACAACACGTGAATGTTTCTCAATCCAAAATGAAATTTCTGAAAAAGGGAAAATATCTATTCAATGTTTCAGCTCTACCCCTCGAAGAAGATGACCTAATGGGTCGGACATGGACAGATCAACTTGGCCACTTTAAAGGTACACCTCTTCCCTTCTCTTCAAAAAATCCCTAAAATTTTCCAGTAACCGGTTGTGGTTCTGATTTTGGTCCTATCAATACACCCGATCCATATCTCTACATTCAGCACTCTTGCCCGCATCGTTGGTCGAATGAGACTGAGCCGATTCAGGTCGATGTGATTCCATTGTTCCTTCCAAGTATAGTCAACTTGGGTAACATTTATTTGGATCGGTATTTGGATGATGAATAAATGTATATGTTTCGTGTATTTTGTATGAATAAAAATAAGTTTTTTGTGAAATAAATAGCTACATCAATAATGTTGTAATTAGACAAAACCCAAACGATAGCAGTTTGAACTCTAAATTAACATTATGTTTATGTTATCACAGTGAAAAAAAAAGTATTTTTTCTTCAGAAAAAAATCAGTTACAGACTTTCCCCAAATAAAAAACATGTTTCTGCAAAAATGGGAGGAGTTTATCGCGTCTGAAAATGGCAATGGTCCGCACACTAAATATGCGCTCTTGCCGCACAGTTTTCGGGAGAATATTTTCAAAATTTTTAAAATATTTCATGATATTATTGGCTAAATATCCGCAAACTTGTTGATTTGGTGTGGAAAATGAAGAATTTATTCCGATTTATAACCAATACACTAAAATCTTTCTCTGAAACTGTTCAAATTACACATAAAACGTTATTTTTCCATTTTTTTGCCAAATTTTGTGCAATATGGAATATTCTTTCTGTGAGGTCGGAATATGTGCCAGTTTATGTTATGCCAGTCTCTTCCACTTCCCACGATAACTTCTTTTTGTCTGTTAGTCTTATTTACACTCAACTGGAAAAAAAAAACAAAAAAAAAGTCAATTTTGAATTTCGCGCAATTGTGTGCAAACACCGCCTTAAAAAACCGTTGTAAAAAAAGATACTTTTTTTTGCCTGTGATATCATAGCCTGTGATATCATATCCATTGTTTCTTCCAAGTATAGTCAACTTGGGTAACATTTATTTGGATCGATATTTGAATGATGAATAAATGTATATGTTTCGTGTATTTTGTATAAATAAAAATAAGTTTTTTGTGAAATAAATAGCTACATCAATAATGTTGTAATTAGACAAAACCCAAACGATAGCAGTTTGAACTTTTAATTAACATTATGTTTATGTTTTCACTGATTGAAATTTAGTTACAACTGAATACATTTTGCGATTCACAAACCAAAAAAGAAATAAGTTTGCAGTTAGTAAATGATTAACTCCAATCTCCGATTTTGAAACACCACCTATTGGAGACCGTGTTCCATACATACAAGTTATCATGCGTGTGAGAACGCAAACCTTACATTATTTACATAAATTGAAAATCAATGAATTTTGTTAATGAAAAAGTAATTTTCGAGTGGAACAATTGGCTCTGACGACAGCTACAACGATTACTAAACATTTCAAAACTAAACAGTGCATATTTTCAAAACTTTGTCTAATTGTAAGTTAGAAAATTATTAAAGTACTAAATCAAAAATATGATAAATTTTCTTTAAATCTCCCAACAAGTAACGATTACACGGTAGACAGACTGATTAATTTTTACAGCTTCAAAATCTATAAAATGTTCAACTGAAACAGTAAACTTTGTTGGAAACCGTGAAATTTAGCAACATGTTAATGTAAAAAACCCTAAAAATTGGAGAAATCCTAACCTTGAAACAGAGAACGTTTTTGAAATCTTTAAAAAAAAACCTTCTTTTGTTTCTGCTCATCAATTTGAGAGTTCATTTTTTCAAAATTGAAGAAATGTTTTTCAAAATCCCTGATATATGTTCTTATACATTCAAAATTTCCAGAAAACTACAAAATATAGGAACCATGGTATTTAGCAGTAGCACATGGTAATATTAATGAAGCATCTCAAAACTTCAAAAAAAAAACTATTTAATCGATCTTCGAATTCTATGAGTTCCATTGTTTTGATGATTGTTCCTTCAGAAAAAAATGTCAGAAACAAAACTTGACCGAACCTTGAAACAGTGAAAATGTTTGAAATCCTTGAAAAATCTTCTTCCACTGGCTCGAACAATTATTTAATTTTTTTTTTTTTGTAAATCTAAATATGAATCTGCAGTAGCGGGCAAAAGTTTATATCCTATTGGTTAAAACGACGTATCTCGGCTCAACATAGTCCGTTCGGGCTCATATTTCGCACAGTTATGCTCAAAGGTATCAGCAACATGCTCCAGTTTTTGTAAGACGATATCTGGAAAAAATCTGGAAATTTTTTTGCTGAAAATTTTCAATTTTTGAAAAAAAAACTTTTTTTTCCTGGCTACTTTTTCAAATGCTCTTAAATGCCAAAATGTTCTTCTAAGATGGTGAAAACTATTCACCGAAGGAATTGGCAAAAAATCCGAATTTCGAGATATTTTTCTGAAAATATAGTGAAATTTCAAAAATTCGTAGAGGGTCTCAAAGTTGATAAATCTACTCCGAATTTTCAGAAAAGACGCACCGATGTAATGTTGATCGAACTGTTGTAAAGTTTTGTTGTTTCCGACATACGTATTTTCACAGAAATATCTTTTAAAATTTGAGAAATTTTTTTTTGTGAATTTGAAAATACAACTAACTTAAAATCTCAAAACAAGAAAAAACATTTCGATCTTGAAACAGTGAACGAAATCAAGAAAGTATTTAAACTGAAACAGAAAAATTTATATTGCTGATATCAGAATGACTAACTAATCAACTCAGAAATTCAAACCTTGAAACAGTATTTTTTTTCACAAAACCCTCATTTTGACCATGTGAGAGAACTCTGAACATCTCTCATCAATGTAGAAAATCAAAAAAAAAAACTAAGGATTATGTTCCAAATTTAAAATGATCGGTTTTTTCGTAAAAAGTTGCCACAGGCAAAAAAAAGTATCTTTTTTACCGCGGTTTTTCAAGGCAGTGTTTGCACACAATTGCGCGAAATTCAAAATTGACTTTTTTTGTTGTTTTTTTTCCAGTTGAGTGTAAATAAGACTAAAAGGCAAAAAGAAGTCATCGTGGGAAGTGGGAGAGACTGGCATAACATAAACTGGCACATTTTACGACCTTACAGAAAGAATATTCCATGTTGCACAAAACTTGGCAAAAAAATGGAAAAATAACGTTTTATGTGTAATCTGAACAGTTTTGGAGAAAGATTTCAGTGTATTGGTTATAAATCGGAATATATTCTTAATTTTCCACACCAAATCAACGAGTTTGCGGATATTTAGCCAATAATATCACGAAATATTCTAAAAATTGTGAAAATATTCTCCCGAAAACTGTGCGGCAAGCGCGCATATTTAGTGTGCGGACCATTGCCATTTTCAGACAAGACAAACTCCTCCCATTTTTGCAGAAACATGTTTTTTATTTTGGGAAAGTCCGTAACTAATTTTTTCTGAAGAAAAAATACTTTTTTTTTCACTGTGACGAAATCAAGAAAGTATTTAAACTGAAACAGAAAAATTTATATTGCTGATACAGAATGACAAACTAATCAACTCAGAAATTCAAACCTTGAAACAGTATTTTTTCACAAAACCCTCATTTTGACCATGTGAGAGAACTCTGAACATCTCTCATCAATGTAAAAAATCAAAAAAAAAAAAACTAAGGATTATGTTCCAAATTTAAAATGATCGGTTTTTCCGTAAAAAGTTGAAGTAGGTTTCATTTTATTCAGTCTATGAACTTTTTTTATTCAACTGTTTTCAACTAATATTTCTAAAAATATCAAATTTTTTCAAAAAATCCAAATAAACTACTCGGGGAAAAATCGGCAAGCTTGCGACAGTTTGTGGGGGAAAAGCCTTGCGACACGCTTGCCGTTTTTTCCCCGAGTATTTTTTAATGTTTTTTGTTAGCTCGCGACTTTATAACCCACCAAACATCTCCAATCTCAAAAATTCAAGCCTTGAAACAGTAAAAAATGTTTTCCTCCTCATTTTGACCAGGTTAGAGAACTCTCTAAATCTCTTCACAATGTAATAAATCAAAAAGAGATTCGTCTTGCAAAGGGGTCACTTGTCATTCTATCAGTTTACACAACAACAAGAATAATATTATTATATGCTCCAAATGCTCATTCTAGTTTTGATATTTAATTGTATATATTTTCCCTTGGTTTTTTCACAATGCGACGATGACGGCCAGATGCATACAAATGGCGATAAATGGATAAGAAATAATCATTTTTTGGTGACCTGTCGTGGTGGTAAAATTCAGGTAAAAAAAACGAAAAACTGATTTATCTCTGATTATCGAAATTTAAAAAAAGTTGATTTAACCCAGTAAATTAGAAAAGTAATCGAGACCTTGACCATAGTCCCAAATAGCAATTCCTGCTTCATAGTTACGTGCTAGATTGATACGGAGTTCCATAGATGTTAGAGATGGATAATAGATAATTGAGGTGGAGGTGCAGAGTTTGTGCTCCATAACATCTTTGTCGAATGTGTAGACAGAGTCATTAAGGTGTAAGGCTTCGAGGAATCTGAAACATAATAAATTTTGAACCGGTAAAAATTAAGGTGATCTTGAAAGAGAATCTCAGATTTTCTGAATTGGTGGAATGAGCACACCAGCAAAACGTTTTATGTTCACATCCAATTTTCGAAAAACCTTTTGAAACCGTATGTTTTTAAAGCAATACCTGAAGCTAAAATTCATGTCTGTATTAATGATCATTAATAACAAATACTACGAAAAGTTCAAAATGACCGAGTTTGAGTGAAATAACGAAAAAAGGCGAAAATCGTTTTGAAAATTCTTCTCAGCACAATCAGCACAAAGTGTGTCAACACTCTGGCCACATACATTTTAATTGACGACTTTTTATTTGAAAATGTGGAGAGAAACCCCGTTGACAACGAGAAAAAAGTTCACGTAAAAATAAAAAAAATTCATCTTTTCAAAACGTGTGTTGAGGAGGTAATTCCAGAGCTGTTGAAATGGAATGTACCCCAGATGGGCTTCCCAGATTAACTGGGAAGAATGAGTAAATTTTATCACGTGGGAAATTCCAAATAAACATTACCATCCCATGGGAGCCCAGGTGGGCTTCTTTTTTCTTTCATTTCTTAAAAAAACACTAATTTTTTATGAAATGAACAAAAAAAAACGACAAATACATCAGAAAAAGAAATACAAACGTGAACTTTTTCGAAAATTTACAAAAAAAATTTCCCAACTGGGAAAGCCCAGCCCACCCCAGTTTATCTGGTCATTTCTTGAAGTGGGATGGGATGGAATGGGCATTTCTATCTGGGCTATCTGGAGCCCACATTTTTCCCATTTCGACAGCTCTGGGTAATTCAGATCTGATTTCCCATGTGAAATTCGAATGGCTGAAACTCACTTCGCTTAAAATATTGTGATTTCATATTTTGGGATCCTTATTTTAACAGTGTTAACGTCAAATTCCAATAGGTTTTGCCGATTTTTTAGTATCGATTTTCAGCTTCAGGTGTTGCTTTAAAATTTATTGTTTTTTTTTGATAACTTGAAACTGTAAATTTTCTGAACTGTACTATCCTTGCAAAACTTATCGAAGCTACATGAATATTTCAAAACTTTAACACTCATAATAAAATTCTTCAGATATCTTACTTGTTAGAAAAAAAAAACACTGCGAAAATTTTTGTTGAGGTTTTTTAGTAGACTTCTGTGGTAAATATTTTCTGTTTCCCTTCACATCACATCAATCTACATCAAACCTTTATCGCTCAATGGAACTTCTGTATTAGTTTTTCTTGTTATTTACTGAAAACTTGAAACAGTAACTTCTTGCCTTTATGAATTCTGTATTTCGAACATAGTTGTGCAGTTGATTTTATTTCAATTTAGTCTCATTTATTATAAATTGGCAAAAACATTCAACTTCTGTCAAAAATATCTGCATTAATTTTGCAATTTATTCATTCAAATTGTGAAACCGTAACTTTTTGTGTTTGTGGATTCGGTATTTTGAAACAGTTTGAAAATCGATGACAAAAAAAAATCTTTTTCAGTTTTTCAGTGACCCAAGATTGTTGAGCTAGGTTTTAACTGTTTTAAACTTTAAAAAAATTTCTGACTCAGTGTAGCTATTTACTGTCAAATAAACAGCACTATCAGTTTTGTGTATTATGTATTTATCAAAAATTTGAAACCGTATTTTCTTGTTTTTTTGTTTCTGTGTTTTGATCAAAAAAGTTCGACAAAAAAACGAACACAAGTTTATCTTCAGTCTCAATTTTAAAAAAAATTGAAGTTCACTTATGAAAGTATACTGTTTCAAAATTACCAATAGAGAATCAACATTTTTGCACCTGTTTCCATCTTTCGAATGATGTATTGCGTGTTTCTTTTCAAACAGTTTTGAAGGTTTTCATAACACATAGTGTATTATTTTCGAACAGTTCGTTGCAATCATACTACCGCATTAGTTTTTTCTAGTATATGTTAAAATCTTGAAACGGTAACTTCTTGTGTTTGCGAATTATAGAACTCAATAGGCATCTCTGATTTCCTTTTTTCGAAATATTAAAACGTACATTTTATCCGAAAGAGGTATACTAATCATTTGAGCACAACAATACTACTTCAACGTTCACTGTTCATTAGCCTTTCACTTTTCTAACAAAAACTAGAAATGTCACGTTATTCCGAAAATTGTAGCTTTCAGCTGAAATTTCTTGTTTCGTGTATTTATAGGTCTTTTTGAAAACCAGATTGTTCATAGAATATGAAATCGGCTCAATAACAGTATTTGAAACAGTAGCAAAAACTAAGAGTTTGTTTTTTTCTACTTTTTCAGTTAAAAAAAAACGGAAAACAAATAAATAAAAGTTGATTTTCAGTCTCAAATAATTTTCTAAAAACACTTTCTAAACTTGTTGCACTGCATGGCGTCTGTGATCACAAAAAATGTTCCGAAATGTTCAAAAAAAAAACCCCCGAGCTATGTTTTTGTCACTCTTTTGAATCCAGAATTTGAACTAACCTTCCAGAAGTAATCGGCTTCACATCATCATTCTCAAACTCATATCCATACCAATTCATTCCCATCAAAACATTCTTTAAATTTCTTGAATTCTGCCCCAAGTACAATAAATTCTTCTCGACCCAATCATACGGTGCCACTCCAGTCGGTTCACTCACCCGATAATCATAAGTCATAATTTGCACATAATCCGAAAATACTCTCAATTTTTCGAATTCTTCCGTGTCGATTAGACGATTTTGTTGATTTTTAGTGTTAATCGCTGCTGGAACAGTGAATATCACTTCAAGTTCTGACTTTTTGAAGATTTTCGAGAATTGCTCCATTGCCTCAATGCTGTATATTTTGTGTCCGAGACTTTGCATTGTCATAAGAGCCTGGGTATATATTTCAATAACACCTCCATCAAACTTATTCCTACTGTAGAAGTCGGCTATTCGTTTTGCGCATTTTCTAGCAACCTGAGTTGACATCAAAAACTTTTCCATCTCTTGATGGCTCCAACCTTCGAAAATTATCCTTGGCACAATTTTAACATCCTCATTCTTTTTTCGAATATCAGATATCCAGTCTAGCGAACAAATATTTTGTTTTTATTTTGAATTAAAAAAAATACATACCTCGTTTGATATCATTGGTTCCCTCAATAATACATCCTTTGGAATCTGGTTTTGCTTGAAACCAAACTGGTGAAATATGTGATAATTTATGAGCAGTTCGCTTTGCCAAATCATAACCATGAGCATTCCAAGGGGTGATATATGCTAATTGCACAATTTTGTTGATATTTGGGTCATAGTTATTCTCCAAGGTTGGATGGTTTTTGAGAATAGTTTCTTTGGTTATGCTGCTCGGTTGATTTTTGATGGAATTTATTATATCTTGAGCGTTTATGAAAGAGCATAGTAAGAGCAATAACCACATCTGAAAAAATTCTATTATTATATGAAAAAGAGTTTTCGAAATAACTAGAATTCTCGAAACAGCAAATTTTTCAAAAAGAGAACTTCTTAGAGAAGAAAGTAATTGTAAAAAAAATTCTGATTGTGAAAACATACTGTTTCAGAAACGGTAATTAATTTCAGAATAGTTGTTATTTCCAATTTTTTAAATTCGACGTCTTAAAAAATTTATGATAATTTCTAATACGTAAAATTAAACCTAATAATCAAATTTTGGCTTAAAAACTAACAGAACGAACTCTTTTTCATTAAAATGAAAAATTTTAAAAACAAGAAAAAACAAGAAATGCAAAATGCAATCAGTATTTTCTAGATCACGTAGACGTTTAATAATATTTTTCTGCCAAAAATAACTGTTTCAGGTTTGAGATATATAACTTTCCGTTTTCAAATTGTCGTTATGTCCTACCTCGGTGGTTTCTCTTTCACTCTTTGATGTTCACTGTTTCTGAAAAATGATTTGGCCTGAAAGATTTTTCTGATTGTATTAAAATGAGAGAAGTCTAAGCTAGAGGGAATCTCATAAGAGTGTTAACTTTCGAAAAGAATCCAAGTTATCCGGTACAATTTTTTCTGCTGGTCAACATCGTGCATCTAACTTTTAGTTATTATCTGGGTATTCGTCTAAGGCGTTTTGTATATGACTTTCTATGATTGTCTTAAATTTCATACTTGACAAAAAATGTATTTATCATAGTTTTGAGAGATTTTTCAGCCAAATTTTTGAGATGAATAAATGTTCCCAGCGTTCTCACTGAAAACATATAAATTCAAAGAGAGCAAAATTTAGATGAAGGAAGAAAGATCAGCATGCAAATTTTATTAGATGAAGTACTTTTTATTGGAATAAAAAAAAGAACACAACAAACAAGTAACAAGACATGAAAAATTCAATCAGAATTTTCTAGATCACGTAGACGTTGAATAATATTTTTCTGCAAAAAATAACTATTTCAGTTTTGAGATATATAACTTTCCGTTCTCTAAATCTTACCTCAGTTCTTCCTCTTTTACTCTTCGATGTTTACTGTTTCAGAAAAATCACGTATAATGGAAGATTTTTCTGTTTTCAATATCTGGGCGCGTCTTAAGCTAAAGAGAAATACATAAGGAAAGGGATCTGTCATTCGACACAATTACACGTCATGTCAGCATGCAATTGACGAGATTGAGAGAGACGCAGAGAAAAGTTCTCCGAGAGAAGTACAACAGTGAAAATTTCCATGGCCGACTGGTTAACGGGCGTGTCTTTGAATCGAACGACGGCGCCGAGCTCTGGTTCGATTAACCCACGCGCCAAAGTTTTTTTATTATTTTTTCATTTTTTTTTTCAAATTACAGTTTAATGTGTTTTCGAAACTCAAAAATGTATTCAAAATATTTGTGAGAGTGTATTTTTTGGTATCTGACAAGAGAACGTTTTAAAAAAATGTGATTTGAAAAAAAAAAGAAAAATAATAAAAAAGTTTTGGCGCGTGGGGGAATCGAACCAGAGCTCGGCGCCGTCGTTCGATTCAAAGACACGCCCGTTAACCAGTCGGCCGTGGAAGCTTTCACTGTTGTACTTCTCTCGGAGAACTTTTCTCTGCGTCTCTCTCAACCTCGCAAATTGCTGTTTTTCATTGCGCTGACATGACGTGATTTTTGATGCTGGTCAACATCAAATTTTAATTTTCAGTTTTGAGTGACATTGTATTAACAGTAATAACAATGAATTTTTTTTGACGTAGGTTTCCTTCCGAAATCTGTTAACGACCTCATAAGGTTTTTCATTAAAACACCAGAAGTGGGCAAAATGACCTCACATTCAAAATCTATGATTTTTCAATTGAAAAAATCTATCCAATACCAAT
Organism: Caenorhabditis sp. 38 MB-2015; assembly: GCA_900536415.3. Classification (NCBI taxonomy): domain Eukaryota; kingdom Metazoa; phylum Nematoda; class Chromadorea; order Rhabditida; family Rhabditidae; genus Caenorhabditis; species Caenorhabditis quiockensis. The sequence continues at coordinate 6,922 of LR548672.1, read as the reverse complement.
ATTCTTGTCCAGTTCATTTATTTTTTTTCCGTTTCCAGAATTGTTTCTTTCAAAATTGATGTTTCTTGAAGTTTGGAATGTTTACAGTTTCAAGTTTTGAATATATAACTTTTTTTTCTTAACGATCAATATCTTGTGGTACTTTGATGAAAACAATACATCACTATGTTTGTTCCAGTCCGATTACCAGAAAAAATATGAATTTTTGAAAATTTCAAAAAAATTCGGAAGCATTTATCATATATCACATCAGATCTTTTTTGTAACTGTAACTGTTTTGTGAAATTGTATTTTTACTGTTTCAAGGAAATTATTGAAGCTTGAAAGTTTTCCTGTTTTCAATAACTGCAGTGTGATTTTGCTTCGGAAAATACCTTTAAAGATGGCGAAAATCAAGTTTTCACATTTTGGTTTCATATTCAGTTTCATTGAAGATTACTTGTTCATTTGCCAAAAGTCAGAATACTAAGAAAACCTTTGAAGTTCTAAATAATGTTCGTTGTTTCAAGATTTGGATATAGGTTTTGTTATTTTTCATCGATAATTGTATTGATTCGCCAAAAGGGTTTTTTTCTCAAAGAAGACTCCGATAGAGGTTGGAAAATATTGTGTTATTGAATTTTCTTGGGGAAAAAAGAGCACAAAATATTTTTAAAAAAGCCATAGAAACAAATCAGTTTGCAATAGAGACTTGCTCATGCACTCTAGAAATTCGAATTACTGGATCAGAAAATGTTTTACTCAGCTCACAAGAATTCTTTAAATTTTTCTACATACTGTCATAAGAATGCAATGTCTAGGTTACTCTAATAATATATTATTTGAAACTGTAAAAATTAGTAATTTTCAGACGTTGAAATGCGTAACCGATTCGGGTCATTTGATCGACGTTGGAACGAAGACACACACTGAAAATGGATATGAATATTCATGCAATCAAGAAGATCAGCAAAAAGGTGAGTTTCTCGAAATTTGTGAAGGATTCTAGAAAGTGAAAAATGAGATAAGTAAAAAAAATTAATTCTAAAAATAATTCTTCTGTTATTCAATGATGAAACAGGAATTTACTGTTTCAAAATGTATTCAAATGAAAGTATATTGAAGTTATTCCATTATTTGATTAGTGGTGGAAGGACATGTGAAAATTGAATTTTTGAAAACAGAACTTCAAAAAAAATTTAATTTTGTATGAATTTTTTCGAATTCTTGTGTATGTATTCGTATGGTTCTTTTTCATTATTTGTTGTTTCAGGTAAAAATTCATGAAAACCTATATCATTTCAGAAATCAATGTGAATTCATGTAGTACATTTGCCGATTTCTCCGATGATATTTTCAAAGATCGATTCGCAATCTGTTGTATATCCCGAAGATTCAAAGGATGTGTAGATGTCAATGGGGATATCGTGAAACATGGTTTTTTCTTGATACCAAATCGAAGTCTAAAATTCTGCAAGATCGCCCCAAATCAATTGACAGCCAGGATTGAACCGAAAGGTATCCATATTTCTCAAAAAATAACAAATATCTATTATACATTCAGGATGTTTTAATGGTACTTCGAACGATGATATTAATGATGAGAAGCTTCATATCAAAAAATATGTTACTTGGAAGGAAGGCGATTTTGAATATCGATGTGGAGATGAAGGAGTGCATATTCAAAAATGTTTCGTGGATAAGAAAGCAGTTTGGGCGGGAAGTTCGTGGATCGATAAGGATGGAAGTGTGAAAACGTGTTCGACGATTTATTGATTTTATGAATATGAATTTTTCCACATGTCCTCAATGCGGTGTTATGAACTTTTACTGTGGATGTCTCAGCTTGAAAAAAGCTTTTGAAACAGAAAAAATATTACTCATTATGTTAACACAAAATCCGACAGAATAGACTATTTTGAAAATCTACTATATAGAAAATAAAAGAGCACCTACATGATCGGGCATTTTGACCTCAAGTTGGCTCGCTGTAGAAGGGCAAGCCAACTTGGATTTTCAAAAAAAAAATGTATTTGCTGATACGAAAAGGTTTTTCTTATTTTCGGATGGAAGTGTGAAGATATGTTCGACGATTTCTGAATATTATTTCTTTTCTTGAAAAGTTCTCATTGGGGGTTCATTTTTGTTTCAGTCTAACAAGGGAATGGTGTGAAATAAATCTGGAGTTTTTTGACGAGACCTATATCGTTCGATAGATTTTTTGACGCTGATCAACGTGCTGTTTTTAATTTTTGCGAAACGAGATTCCTAACGCTGAAATTTCAGCTCCAAAGTTTGTAGGGAGAAGACGAACAACCCTGTATAGAAGCAATTTTGAGGGCTGGGGCCTAACTATAGGGTAATCCAGTATGAAAAAAAGCACTGGAATATTTATTTTCTTCAAAAATCTCAAAATCAAGCTGAAAATTTTAAAACCTGGGAATTCCTTGCAAAAAAAAACAGAAAAACGAAATGAAAATTATTGCACGTATTATTTTCACGTTTTTAATTATTTATTTCTGTCTGTCAGTTCACATTTCTTTCTGTCGTAATTGAAAAAAAGCAAATTTGCTGAAAGTGCTTTAATTTTTGATTTCTATGCAAAAATGATCATCTAGATGTTTCCAGGAGGTAAAGTTACCCTATAGTCTAGCTCAAAAGCCCATTTCTGTTAGTTTTTAATGATTTTTCGAGCATCTTTTGTATTTTCAGTGTAAAGTTCAAGGCTGAAAATTGGGACTAGGGTGTCCGTTTCGCAAAAATGGAGAACGGGGCGTTAATCAGCGTCCAAAAACCTATCGAATGGTATAAGTCTGGTCGAAAAACTCCAGGTTATTTTTACACCATTCCCTTGTAAGTGCAGTTTTTGAAACAGTAAAATTGTTGGTCAACAAATCCATTGGTACAACAATTTCATAAAGTTATTTATTCAATCCACGTAAAATGAGCTTTTTGTGTGATGTTGTGAGCAACTCTTATTGTCAATCTCGTTCATAGTTTACTGGAAATATTCATGAAAAACTGACAAGGGAGGTTCAACATGTTCCCATCTTAACTTTTGACGGAACTTGGTATACCTACTAATTCGAACTTCCTGATCAAAAACGTGTATTTAAATTTTTTCCTTCGGCTCTCTGAAAAAGTTATAACTCGAAAAATCACCAAAACAATGCTGAATTCCTTTGCAAAAAAGACAAAAATAAAATAAACGTGAACATTCTGTTTTTTGTGTGTATTTTTATAAAGGAGTTTTATTAGTGTTAAAACCACATGATTTTTTAACTTTTTTCAGAGAACCGAAGGAAAAAAGTTAAAACGGGATGTTGATCAGGGGTTCAAATTAGTAAGTTTACCGAATGTCGTTAAAAGTTAAGATGGCTCACCAATTCACTTTCAACATTGTTTGTCTTTTCTTTTCATTTTTTGGAAACAGTTGAATAGCTCTTTGGTAAAAACTTATCTCGATTTCGTCTGTGTAGTTTATATAGTCACATAATTGACGTCAGGTTAAACAGAGGATCACGTTAGTTTGAACACACTACTGTGCGAGGCGCTAATAGTCTCCTGTCTATTAGACTCGAGATCCATCCCAAACACATCACAACACATTACATGAATGATTTTATTATATAGCAATGTGCTATGCGACCGATCTTCATGGTCGCATACGCCAAGAATGAATGAATATAAACACATAAAATATAGATGATAAAGTGTAACATGATAACATATGTGCACCTGATGTGTGGGGCATCACAACTGTTTCAAAACCGTAATTTGAAGAGTTGTGGTTTACTTTTGGCAGTAGGGCTTGTAAATCAAGAAACGCATCGAATACTAATGTAGTTTAACCAGGAAGGTTTCACTAACCGTGGATTTGGGATTTTCTCAAACTTCGCACAATTATAGAGTTCGCGCACTTCCGATTCAGGTGATATATTTGTTCAGTTGGGAGATGTTACTGTTTCAAAACCATAATTTGAAGCAATATTTTTTGTAGATTCTGCTGACATCGTGCTAGTATGAACAAAACTTTAAAAACTTTTAGATAATTGTGTACTCTATGGGAAATTATGAATATTTTATTTCCTAACGCGTTCAATAAAAAAAGTTATCTGCCAATCGAGTCCAAGAATGGGTTAATAGCTGGAGCTTTGCCAATTGAGTCCAAGAATGGGTTAATAGCTGGAGCTTTGCCAATTGAGTCCAAGAATGGGTTAATAGCTGGAGCTTTGCCAATTGAGTCCAAGAATGGGTTAATAGCTGGAGCTTTGCCAATTGAGTCCAAGAATGGGTTAATAGCTGGAGCTTTGCCAATTGAGTCCAAGAATGGGTTAATAGCTGGAGCTTTGCCAATTGAGTCCAAGAATGGGTTAATAGCTGGAGCTTTGCCAATTGAGTCCAAGAATGAGTTAATAGATGAAGCTTTGCCAATTGAGTCCAAGAATGAGTTAATAGATGAAGCTTTGCCAATTGAGTCCAAGAATGGGTTAATAGATGAAGCTTTGCCAATTGAGTCCAAGAATGGGTTAATAGATGAAGCTTTTCCCAATCTCAATACCGAAGCATTCTGAAATGGTTGAAAAACACAGTAAGGTTCAATTAGGATAAAGTTAACTTACGGTCAGAACAGCTGAAGCTATAACCAAAAAGGTCAGCCGGTTCAACATATTTTGTTGAGAACGATAACTGAATATAGAACCATGAAATTTCGAACATTTTATACCGTTCGATATTTGCTCACCCATTGTTTGATTGTGAGAAACTGCATAGGTTATGAATAATTTATTGCCAGAAACGAGTTTTGATATTCTGGGAAAAAAAAACCGTTGAAAAAATGTCACCACTGGGTTCATCTCTGCTATAAATATGTGAAATAATTGTTTTTACAATTGCAAAGTTTTAAAAATTATGTTTCAATTTCAAAATTACTAAATTACTACAACTATATTTAATTAATATTCTCAACAAATACTATAAAGATAATGCACATCCCTGCATGTATTCCCCAACTAATCCCGTCTACAATAGGTTTCAGAAAGTGCATAAGTTTTTTGATGTTTTCCGTCTTTTGGTATTTCTATATTTCAATATTTTAGCTTATTCATCATCAAGTGTGAGACTGGTAAATTGCTCTATATGTAAGGTGAAAACACTCGGCAAGTTGCTCTTAAATGTAAGAGCGAATTTTTTGATGTATTACAAGACCTCCAAGTGATATATCACCTAGTATTCTGGTTTTCGAGAAAGTTCAATTGGAATTTCAAAATATTGAGTAAGTTCGCGTATAAAAATACAATATGAAAAGCTTTCAAATTTCAACTTTTCAGAAAAATGTTCTTTAGGGTTTTATTATCAGACATATGTTGTTCAATTAACTTAATCGAGCACGTTTTTCACACCAACTCAGTTATAACCCATTACTGTAACAGGAATAATTTTCAAATGTCAGATGCGCTTTAGAATATTTTTCCGACGCTGTTGAAATGTGTAAAATTATTTCAATTCCTGCTTATTCGTTGAAAATTTCCCTGTTTTTCCCTATCAATTTCCAGGATAATATAGGTTTCGAGAATTGTATTAGCAGTTGTGTAGAACTTTAGTATGTATGAACGACATTCTCACCATATACAAGAAATTTTTCTTACAATTAGAGATGAGATCTACTCAACTGAAGAATATTTCAAATTATCAGAACTTTTTCTAAAATTGTATGAGTTCAAACAAAGTATAGAGTTGTTAATCGAGTCGAAAAATTATAATCGCCGTGAAAAAAGTGTTTACTGTTTCAGAGGAGCTTTTATTTTTTTAAAGATTCACCATAAAAATATTCGAGCTCTCGTTTTATTTCTATAATTTTACTACCTCCCAGAAACAGATTTTAAAATTCTTCAAATTATCCTTCAAAACGAAAAGTTTGATGCGATTTTTTATTGAAACTACAAAGCATTTTCGATATTTAATATTGTGGTGGAAGATCACGAATCAATGGAGCGGCACAGGCAATTCCAACGATGTTCTCACCAGTTCCGGTACAGCTGGAAATATTTCATATTTACAGGGAAGTAGTACTCTAATACTTACTCGACGTTGATGAATTCATAGTTGGTACCATTTGTTGCATCTGGGATTTGCATGGCATAACAATCTCTGTAATAAATAATAGAGGGATACTTTTCATCCTTATTTTGATCTACTCACTTTCCGGCAATTGGATATCCATCTCCAAATCTGAATTTTCTTGGATGCAATTCGCTTACATATTTATCAGTGAATTGGAATGCTTTTTGTCCTTTACATTTTCCAGTACTTTGTCCCAAACAAGTATAATTTCTTCTTGCTCCCAACAAGATTTGACCAGAAGGAATTGAGTTTCTTTTCATTGTCAGAGCAGCATACCAAGCATCATCTTCTGGAATAGCAGCACCATAAAGATGAGCATTGAAGATGGCACAAGTTTCGCGAGCAGTTGTGAGATCGTATGAGCCATAGAGAAACTAAAGGGATATAATGATAAAGGATATAGACAGAGTAGCTTACGGTATAACAGAATTGTTGATCTCCTTCATACCATAAATCCCAACAATCACCATGATCAATAGTAACAACATGATTGAATACAATATAGTTAGTTTCTTTTCTCATAACTTGCCAATATCTATAATGTGCCGCCTTTGTTGATCCATTCAATCCAACCATTCGAACTCCTTTCAATATTTCTTCATCTGTTACATCACATAAATCATCATCAACATTCACTTTGATTGATACTTTTGATCCAGAATATAATCCACTTTTTTGAACAAGTTTAGCATCTCCAAAATCAACAGTCAAACATTCACCAGTTGAAAGACTCGAAGCAATATAACACGATGCATTTTGTTGACAAACTGAGACACATTCCGTATAATTCAATGTTCCTTGAGATGTTTGAATTGTTGCA
>LR548671.1:0-62973 GCA_900536415.3 Caenorhabditis sp. 38 MB-2015 | reverse complement strand
TTTTTTTGTGGTTTTTCATTTTTTTTGTAAAACCTTTTTTTTGATTTCAGAAAAAAAAATTTTTTTTTTTCAATTCAAAATTTTCCCCGATTTCTTTTTAAATTTCAGCTCCCAAAAATCATGTCCGAATTTTTTTGTTATTATTGTTATCCAATCTGCCACTATACTATGTTATTATTTTACTTTTTGATAGTTGTTGTTATTTTTGTTGTCATCATAGTCATCTGTTGTAAATCTCTTCGTTTTTCTCTTTTTCTTCTCTGTGTAATATATATTTCCTCATCTCAACATATACTTTTGAAAAGAGCCCCCAACTCTGATATTCCCTGTCTGGCTCCCCAAAAAAAATGACATTTTTTCGAATGCTAAATCCGAACGACGCCGATGATTCGGATAGTTGTTCATCTTCTGACGATGAGACGAAATGTATTGTCGTGCCGAGACCCAAACGATCGGCTACCGTATCACCGAGCACGAGGAATAGTATTGGGATGAGAAGGAGGCAAAGTGATGCGAATTTGAATTTTTTTAATGAGAGAGAACGGCAGAGAGAGAGACGCAGGAGTATGGTGAGTTGAATTTTTTGCAAAAAATTTTTTTTTTTGACATTTTTTTAAAATAATCATAACTCGGCTCAAAATGACCCATTTGACTTCATATTTTGCACATTTGTGCTCAAATATCATGAAAGTGTGCTCCAGGTTTCGCAGAGCTGTATCTAAAAAATAAACATCTGAAATTTTTTTCTGAAAATTTTAATTTTTTTTCGCAAAAAATGATCTTCTCATAACTCGGCTTAAAATGCTCCGTTTGAGCCCATATTTTGCACAGTTGTGCTCAAATATTATGAGAATGTGCTCCAGTCTTTGTAGGGCGATATCTGAAAAATAAACATCTGAAATTTTTTCTGAAAATTATCATTTTTTCGCAACAAAATGATCCCCTCATAACTCGCCTCAAAATGCTCCATTTGGCTTCATATTTTGCACAATTGTGCTCAAATATCATGAGAATGTGCTCCAGTCTTTGTAGGACGATATCTGAAAAATGAGCATCTGATATTTTTTCTGAAAATTATCATTTTTTCGCAACAAAATGATCCCCTCATAACTCGCCTCAAAATGATCCATTTGGCTTCATATTTTGCACATTTGTGCTCAAATATCATGAAAGTGTGCTCCAGGTTTCGCAGAGCTGTATCTGAAAAATAAACATCTGAAATTTTTTCTGAAAATTTTAATTTTTTTTCGCAAAAAATGATCCCCTCATAACTCGGCTTAAAATGCTCCGTTTGAGCCCATATTTTGCACAGTTGTGCTCAAATATTATGAGAATGTGCTCCAGTCTTTGTAGGGCGATATCTGAAAAATAAACATCTGAAATTTTTTCTGAAAATTATCATTTTTTCGCAACAAAATGATCCCCTCATAACTCGCCTCAAAATGCTCCATTTGGCTCCATATTTTGCACATTTGTGCTCATTTATTATAAAAACGTGCTCCAGGTTTCACAGAGCTATATCTGAAAAATAAACATCTGAAATTTTTTCTGAAAATTTTAATTTTTTTTCGCAAAAAATGATCTTCTCATAACTCGGCTTAAAATGCTCCGTTTGAGCCCATATTTTGCACAATTGTGCTCAAATATCATGAAAAAAATCAAATCTAAACTAGACTCTATTTATTTTAATTTAAACTTGCCTAGTTTTTCATTAAACTCTGAAAAACCAAAACTTAAAATCCAGATGTCCAATTTTTCAAAAAAAAAAAAAAAAAAACTGAAAATTTGCATTCTGAAACTGAATTCTAGTGCCGAGATATTCAGAACCAGTCTCCATTTTGTCATGAAGTCTCATTAGTAAACTTTTCTGTGTAAAGTTTGATTCATCAAATTCATGAAACGTAGTTTTTACTGTTCAAATTTTGAAGTAACAATTTTTCCATAATGTTATTTAAAGACACCTAGCCAATGGGAAAAATGATTTTCTCCACTAAAAAATTAAAATTCAAAATCAAACAAACAAGCTGAACATTTTCGTCAATTTGTGTGTTTTGTGTGCAAACACCATGAAAATGCGGCAACTTTGAAAATGCATATTTTTGTCGATAAATTACAGAATTTTAAAAAACGTGTTTGAAAATTCATGGGAAGATGAACAACAAAAAGTTCTGTGAATTCAAATTTCTCATGGATTTTTTTCAAAATTTAAAAACCAAAAAGGTATTAAAGAAGATAAAATGCTTCTTCAATTAATTAAATTTTGAAACAGTAAAGAAAAAATTATATTTGAAAAATGTTTTCTACGTCAAAAAGTTGATTAAAAAATTAGAAATTGTAAAATTTCTGAAACAGAAAAAAAACGGGGAAAAAATACTATTCTTCACTGAAAGTTTTCGGATACTATATTCAGAGTTTACTAAAAAACCATAACTTAAAAAAAAAGAATAAAAAAAACTGAAAAATTCTGAAACTGAGTTCTAATCCGATATATTTCGTCTTAGTAAATTTTGCTATGTAAGGTTTGATTTATCAAATTCACGAAACGTAGATTTTCCGTGTCAAAGTTTGAAGTAACAATTTTTGGGTACTTTCTTAAAAACACCTAGAAAAACAATTTTCACCAATAAAAAAATAAAATCCAAAATCAAACAAAAAAGTTGAACATTTTCGTCAAGTTGTGTGTTTTGTGTGCAAACACCATGAAAATGCGGCAACTTTGAAAATCAATATTTTTCTCGATAAATCACAACATTTTTAAAAACGTGTTTTACAAATCGATTTTTTGACTCGAATAGTGATAATTGGATATTAAAAATACGAAGCTAATTTCTCAAATTTTTAGATTTTAAAATTTTTGAATTCAATTTTTAGATTTTCAGATTTGAATATTGAACAGTATAATTTTGGAATTGAAATGTCTATCATTGGATATGTCAATTTTTGTTGTCCAAAATTTGACTTGAAAATCAGTTTCCAAAAAATCTGAATTTAAATTTCGAAAATTGGACCTCAAAATTCAGTGTTTCAGATTTTCATTTAAAAAACCCCATTTTCAGATATTTTTAAAATTTTGAAATTGAATTGCATTTTCAAGATGAATCTAAACTAGACTCTATTAATTTTCATTAAACCCTGAAAAACCAAAACTTATGTTCCATCCAGGTGTTCAATTTTTCAAAAAAAAAAAAAAAAAATTTTTTTTCAAAAATTTTCTCTCATTTCCAGGTCAGAGCAAGTCGCGAGCGTTCCGAATCTCGTCGAATGTCTCAGCAAAATTTGCGAAAAACCAATTCGGAACCTAATGTTGATATGGTAAGAATCATGATTTTCAGAATTTTTTTGAAAATTTTTGAAAATTTGCAGATCGATGTGGAGACCCTTCAACGACTTTTATTGTCATTGCCAAAGTTTGCGACGTCAAGGGCGCAATTGGTGGGTTTTGGGTGGGGAAAATTGATACCTACAGTACCTACTAACTACAGTACTTGTTAGCTACAGTACCTAGGCTAAATCGTCATAACTCGGCTCAAAATGCTCCGTTTGACTCCATATTTTGCACAGTTGTGCTCAAAAGTGTTAGAAATGTGCTCCAGGTTTTGCAGAGCTGTATATCAAAAATAAACATCTGAAATTTTTTTCTGAAAATCCTTTCTTTTTTAAATTTTTTTGCTCTTTTATCTGAATTTTTTTTGAAAAAAAAATTTTTTTTTTTTTTTTTNAAAGCAAAAAAAAAAAATGCAGAAAAAATGCAAAAAAAATTAAAAAAAAATTTTTTTTTTGTAATTTTTCTAGAATTTGGGGATCGATACTATTATGTCTAAAAAACAGAAAAAAATCACAAAAAAAGCAGAAAAAATACAAAAAAAAAATACAAAAATCAAAAAAAGAAAAGGATTTTCAGAAAAAAATTTTCAGATGTTCATTTTTCAAATATAGCTCTGCAAAACCGGAAGCACATTTCTAACACTTTTGAGCATAATTGTGCAAAAAATGGGCACAAACGGAGCACTTTGAGCCGAGTTATGAGCATTTTCCCAGCCAAGTACAATTTTTAGTCAAATATCAATCGGTGAAACGCGCTCTATTGATAATGCCATATTACTTTGATTTCCTATACAGTAACCCCAAGATTGAGAAAGTACAGTACCCTTTACAGCAACGCCACGATTCTGATTCTGGCGGCGAGATGACGACCGAAATCGAAGAGCTAAAAGACGCCGCCAAAAGTATCCAATCGCTCCAACGTGTTCTCGCCTATCCCTCCCAGCACTCATCCGATCGAGGGGTCTATTCGGATGTCGAGAGTCTCGCCACCACCATCACCACCAACGACACCACCAACACCAACAACAACACCATACCCGAAGGGGTGGGGCGACTTCGCCGCTCCTCAGGCATCTCCACGTCATCCAGGCTCGGACATCCACGTGGTGTGATGCAGTTTATGCGAGCGGATAGCACGGAAATCGCGGCGGGTGCTGCTGGCGGCGGAAGGAAGACAAGCATGCCGGATGGATTTGGCGGAAATGCGGCGGCTTTGCCGGGCGGCGAGGATTGCGCATTTTCGCGCGGTCGACGACGTGGCATTGTTGACGAGATGTCGACGACGGCGGGGACGTTGATGGTGGCTGAAAGACCTTCTGAAACTCTGGCGGGAGTGAGCAGGTTCTCCAAGTTGTTGGATAGCTTCAGAACGCGACCTACGTCGCCGGAACAACCTACAATATCATGGTGAGTACTCGGGGAAAAATCGGCAAGCTTGCGACAGTTTGTCGCAAACTTGCGACATTCGGCTGTCGCAAGGCTTGCGGTGTTCTTGCGCCAATAGCCGCAAGCTTTGCGACATCTAGCAGCAAAACTACTGCACGGCTTGCGACACCCTTGCGCCAGAAAAATGTGTCGCAAGTTTGCGCCAAACTGCCGCAAGCTTGCGACAAGGGAAAAGCCTTGCGACACGCTTGCCGTTTTTTCCCCGAGTAGATATTGTGTCACTTGTGGTAGAGTGGATAACGCGCCTGTCTTATGATCTGGAGGTCACGGGTTCGAACCCCACTATGGTCGGGTTCTTTTTTTTTTTTACTTTTTTTTCAAAAAAGAAAACAACATGTTATTTTTCTTGACTATTCAGCCTAACATATATCATTACACGTGTGGTATAGTGGGTGGCGTGTCTGCCTTATGATCTGGAGGTCACGGGTTCGAACCCCACTATGGTCGGGTTCTTTTTTTTTTCATTTCTAAAAACGTATTTTTGAAGAGTGAATTTACACAAATTTTGGTGCCAAATCTGGGAAATGTACGTTTCAACAAAATGATACATTTTTTTTGATAGCTGAAACTCGAAAGTCGAATTTCCTATAAAATTTAGAACCTTTTTGTAACGTGTGGTATACTGGTTAACACGTTTGCTTTATAATCTAAAGGTCAGGGGTTCGATCCCCACTGTGATCTAATTTTTTTTTTTTGAAAATGCATTTTTGAAACGGGGAAAAATGAGGAAATTATCAAACCTGCGAAAAGCATAAAATTAAAAAAAAAACTTTTTTTTTAAATTTTTTCCGCACTGTGAATTTATCGATTTTAGGTCAAGAAATTCTAGATTTTGGCGCCAAACCGGAAATTTCAAATTTTTGGCGCCAAACCTGCGAAATTTATGTTTCAACAAAATGTTAAATTTTTCAAAAAAGAAAACAACATGTTATTTTTCTTGACTATTCAGCCTAACATACATCATTACACGTGTGGTATAGTGGGTGGCGTGTCTGCCTCATAATCTGAAGGCCGTCGGTTCGAACCTCACAGTGGTCGAATTATTTTTTTCTTTTTCTTTTTTTTTTGAAACAGGGAAATTTTCTGACTATGAATTTTTAGTGATTTTCTGGATTTATCGCTTTTCGGTCAAGAAAGTTGAAATTTTGAAAAATTCAATTTTTTGCCGTCAAACCTGGTAAACCTATGTTTCAACATAAATTCAAATCTTTTCGAACACAAAAAAGAAGCAATTTTCTTTTCGAAAAATCACCCCCAAATTTCAGGAACCCCTACGTCTATTCAGACGGCGGCGAAGCGACTCTCGAATCCTGCGGCGGTATGGAGGACTCCCTCCACGAAGCCGACATTCTGCTGTGGAAAAAGCGAAGTCGCGCGAGTCTTCGTCGCCATTTCAGCGTTCGCCAACTCGCCGCTCGCGAACTCATCGACACCGAGAAATCGTTTGTCGAAGGACTCGAATTCTTGGTCACCAAATATATGCGACCACTTCGTCAACCTCTTGAATGCACGCTGATTGAGGCGAGCCTCGTCGATAAGATATTCTATCGTGTTCCGGAGATTTTGGCGCATCATCAGGTGCTTTTGGCGGCGCTCACCCAGAGATTGGAACATTGGCACAAGGACACCATTATTGGCGACGTTTTGTTGGCGCATTTTTCGAAACAATCGATGATTGAGACGTTTATTGCGTTTGTGGATAATTTCAAGTTTGCGAAAGCTGCGATTGCGCAAGCGAGGCAAAAACATGCGTTTGAGAAGTACTATAATGTGAGTTGTTTGGTCTGTTTCGCGATTTTGTCGCGACTACTTGCGATAATGTCGCACCTTCGATTTATTGTTTTGTAACAGTTTCGAGAATTCTCTGCGACTTGATCGTGAAAAAATCGCAACTGAACGCGATAGTGTCGCACCTCTGATAATTTTTGCAAGTTAAGAAAACAATTTTTCGTAAGTTACTCACAGTTTTAAGAATTCTCTGCGACTTTATCGCGTTTAGTTGCGATCTTGTCGCAATTATTGATAAATCGGTGAATTTAGCGATTTTTAAAGATCGGTTTGATTAACTTCCACATCTTATTTTTGCGATTTTATCGCGTTTACATGCGAATTTGTCGCAGATGTTGAAATTTTAAATTTAATTTTTTTTTTAATTCAAAAATAAACAAGTTTTTTCTTCATTTTTGGCAAAATTTTACTGCTTCAAATATTTTTCTTATAAAAATAGGAATTAGAATTTAATTTGATGTTTCATATCCGAAGTTGTTAAATTATTGCGATCTTTAGCGATTTTTTCGCGATCATGTCTTAAGATTTCCAGCTAATTTTCGCGATTTTGTCGCTTCCATATGCGACTTTGTCGCATTGGTTAGGTTTTGAAAAATTGATATTTTGGATAAAGTTGGGCTATCTATAAATCTAGTATTGAAGATGAAAAAGGAAATTTTATTTAAAAAATTTTTTTAATATCTACTTGCGATTTTGTCGCAATCATTTTTAAATTGAATGCGACTTTCAACGATTCTGTCGCAACTCATGAATATGGTTCTTATACATCATAATTATATCATAATTTCTTATGAGTGGAAAAATACGCATTTTGACCCAGTTTTATTCGATTTACAACTTCAGCTATTGTTTGCGAATTTTTCGCGTTCATATGCGAATTTGTCGCAACATAGTTCTAATAAAAAAAAATTCTAATTCAATTTTTACTGTTTCAAATCATTGTTTCAATAAAAAATAGAAAATTACAGCAATATCCGAATTTTTTGTATAAATAAATTGAATATAAATGAATATCAGACTTCATTGAATCATTATTTTGAGACTGTGAAAATTTTTTTCTCTCGAAATTTGCTCAATTTCACTGTTCCAACCCATTTCTTCAGTGAAAAGTAGGGAATTCAGATCAATTTTCAGCGATGTTGTCGCGATCATTCCAACAAACTGGACCTCGACGCCTTGCTCATCTCGCCAATTCAACGCGTCCCTCGCTACGAGTTGATCGTCAAGCAGATGCTCAAACACACGCCAGTGGAGCATGAGGATCGCGAGCGACTTCTTCGCGCTCAGCGACATATTCATTGTCTCGCCGTCGCTATTAATCAACACAAAGAGGGCAGTGAACAGATGGAGCAACGGTTGAGAGAGATTGAGGCGATTGTGGATGGATTGGATGATGTGAGTTGGAAGGGGGGTGGGGGGTGGCAAGCAGCGGTGCCTTGACATGATATTGTGTGTCAAGGCGCCGCTCTTTGACGTGATGTTGGATGTCAAGGAGTATGTGCCCTATTAGTTGCCTAGGCAGTGATGCCTTGACACGATTCTAGTATCTCTAGGCGTCGCTGCTTGACAACTAACGTCATGTCAAGCAGCGGTGCAGGCGCCATTACTAGACAACCTATATTGTTTCAACCAGCGGCGCCTTGACGTGAGTCTAAGCCTCCTAGGCGTCACTGCTAGACAACACAAGTTTTGTCAATCAGAGGGGGCCTCGACAACGTATGTCATGTCAACCAGTCACTTCCTTGCCACAAATGATCGCTGTCTAGGCGCCACTACTAGACAGCTTATTCTCTGTAAAGTAGTCTCCCCTTGACACTATTTATCTCTCTAGGCACTATTACTAGACAACATATATATGTATCATGACAAGCAGTGTCGCCTTGACACAAACCAATAATGTCTAGGCGTCACTGCTTGACCACTCATGTCATGTCAAGCAGCGGTGCCTTGACACAACCCCAACCTGTCTAGGCGCCACTCCTTGACAACCACAAACAACATCCCCTCTTTCCAGCTTGTGTCCAGTGATCGAACCCTCCTCCGCCACGACATCATCAACATCCAAGGCACCGAACGCGAGCGTTGCATCTTTATGCTCTCCGATCTGCTGCTCGTCACCAGCGTTCGAAAAACTCAAAAATCCTCTAGCAAACTGACCAGTCATCCTATGGATTTTCTCGAGAACAATCGATTCAAACTGCTCTTCAAAATAGCGCTCGACGATGTGCAAATCGCCAAGGACACGCTATCACAATTGGAGCAAGTTGAACAAAGTTTGGAGAGCTCCAGAGAAGATGACAGAGTGCTCAAGAAAATGGTGCAATTATCAAGTTTATTAAAGTGTGATAAAAAGGTAAGGGGGGGGTCCTACTAAAAAGGCGAATTCGCGCAATATCCTCGCGCATCAACGCCGTTTACGGTTAAATTCGCATATGTCCCGCAACATTGCACTGCGCCCGCATTATTGCCGTTGAAATGCAGCCCAGCGGCGCTGAAAAATTGTACGTAGCATGGCGCGGCCATGTTGGAGTCGAAGAGTTTGATGAGTGACGTGATGGTGGCTACAATCCCGCCAATCACACCAAACGCCAACACCACACCATTTAGAACTAGAAGTTGTTTGGGTGTAGAGTTGAGGACTTCTTTGAAAGTTGGACGATTGGGGTTCTCGAAGTTTTGAAGGTGTTGATGACGAATGGAGAGGTAGAAGAGGGGTGGGAAGATGAGCGTCATCATGACGAAGATTGAAGCGCCAAACTGAAAATTGAAAATATTCTGGATGTATAGTTTTGAAGAGCTGAATTTCCTCTACATTTTGGTTCATAGATCATAGAAAAAAGCTCAGTTTGAGCCAAGCTATGGCTTAACTCAAAAAAGGCGTGGCTTGGAGCATTCTAAGCATTTTTTGAGCATCTAGACTTGATTTTTAGTTTTTCACATGTTCTACAAAATTGTAGAGCTCCATTTTTTCTACATTTTGGTGTTTGAATCATAGGAAAATGTTGAGTTTGAGCCAAGATATAGCTCAGATCAAAAAGGGGCGTGGCTTGGAGCACTGCTTATTTAGGTTCAATTTTGAGCATCTAGATCTTATTTTTAAACTGTGAAATGTTTTACAAAGTTGTAGAGCTTATTTTTTTCTACATTTTGGTTTTTAGATCATAGAAAAATGTTGAGTTTGAGCCAAGTTATGGCTCAACTAAAAAAGGGGCGTGGCTTGGAGCACTGCTCATTTAAGCTCAATTTTGAGCATCTAAACATCATTTTGAAAATTTGAAATGTTCTACAAAATTGTAGAGCTCTAATTTTTCTACATTTTGGTCTATAGATCATGATAACATGTTGAGTTTGAGCCGAGATGCAGTAGCTCAAATGAAAAAGGGGCGTGGCTTGGAGCACGGAGCATTCTAGGCTCTTTTTGAGAATTTAGACCCCATTTTTAAACTCTGAAATGTTCTAGAAAAGTGTAGAGCTCAATTTGTTCTACATTTTAATGTTAATATCATACCAGAATGATAACTTTGAGCCCTCCCCCAACAACCTCAAGCTCCGCCCACTTACCAAGTCCAAAAGGGGTCCAAAATGTGGGATGGTCAACGCGATGAAGAGAACAAACCAATAGATTAACGACCTAACAACAAATCTTTTCAAACCGAATTCTGTAAAAATTCACAAAAATCATCTCCCGGGTTACTGTAGGGGGTGAACTGTACCGTGTGGAAGTCTGAGCCATTGTTCGACTTGTTGAATCGGTGGCGATAGGACGATGACGATTGTGGTGATGACGTGGACGGCGATCATCAGATTCACAATTTGTTGAATCCATAGAATCTGGATGGATGGGATGATGGCTTCGCCAAGGGTGCTACCGTATACTAGATAGCCACCAATTGAGATGGTGAGATAGTAGAGGGTGCAAACTGGAAGAGAAAATGGAGGAGGTCAAGCGCATTGGCAACTACCAGGCTGCCAAGGGATCTCGCCTTGACAAGAATGAACGTGGTCAAGCAGTGACGCCTTGAAAGCAACATGGTAGTCAAGGAGTGACGCCTAGGCAACAAATATGATGCTAAGCAGTGACTCCTTGACAAAGAAAAAACCGGGGTCAAGCAGCCACGCCTTGACAACAAGTATAATGTCAAGCGGCTGCTCCTTAGTAATAGAATATGTGGTCAAGTAGAGACGCCTTGACAGAGAGAACGTGGTCAAGTAACCGCACCTTGATAACTAGAAGTTTGCCAAGGAATCTCACCTTGACAAGGAAGATCCCGTCAAGCGGCTGCTCATTGCCAACAACTATGTTGTCAAGCAATGTCGCCTTGACAAAGATAAGATGATCAAGCAGTGGCGTCTAGGCAACATGAATCATGTCCTCAAGCAGTAACGCCTTGATCACTTATAAACTGGTAAGCAACCGCTCCTTAACAATCAGAATGCTCTCAAGTAACCACGCCTTGACAACTAGAAAGCTGTCAAGTAGCCGATGCTTAGCAGTTGTCCACTTGTCAAGGAGTCATCCCTTGACACCGTCAACTCACGACAATAAGCGACAAAAATCGCATAAATGAAATGTGCCGGTTTCCTCATATCATGTTGAATAGTTGGCAAAGTCGCGTGTCCACCATACGCAAACACAAAGGTTCCAAATGACATAACCGCTCGCGACACTTCCACATCATCATGCCGCACATCCGCCGCACAAACGCCATGATCATGCCACATACCAAACGCCACCAACAGCACGGCGATTGTGCTCGAACCGGCGGAGAAGAGGGCCACTTGCCAGAAGTGCATCGGACTTTTGAGCATGGTTAGGGGCCAGACGGCGATGCCTACAGCTAGGATGAGAAAGCATTGTTGAATGTCGATGGAGAAGAAGAAGTGGAGGAGGAGAGACAGGTTTTTGGCGGCGAGGAGGATTAGGACGGTGGCGAAACCGATTTGGGCAAGGCAGAGACAGGCGGCGATGAGGTGACGGGCTTTTGGGCCAATGGCGCGGTAGGCCATCTCTGCGTAGGGTTGACGACAGCTGGAAAAATGAGTTGACGACAGCTGGAAGAAAAAGAGATGGGTAAGCGACGGCTCCTTGATGATTCATGAGTTGTCAAGGAGCCACGCCTTGACAGACCATGGGTTTTCAAAGGAGCGGTGCCTTGAGAGAAAAATAGTCTGTCAAGTAACCCTAATCTTTTAGGTACCAAACAGCAATTAATTGTCAAAGATATTTGCCAAGGCGTTTCGGTTTTATAATAACAGTGAACTAAAGTAAGTGCGCATTTTGAGCTTGGTATTCTGGTCAAACAGCCGCGCCTTGACAGCCCTATGGGTTGTCAAGGCTTGTCTGCTTGACTACTAGATAGGCTGTCAAGGAGCGGTGCCTTGTTGATCAACTAGTTCTCAAGCAGCTGATCCTTGTCGACTCATTAGACTTCCAAGAGGAGGTCTCTTGAGGCAATATTATGGGTATAGTGGGTACTACGGGTTACTAAAAGGTACTGTAGGATTACTGTAAGATACTAAGGGGTTACTGTAGAAGTACTGTTTAAAAATGTGAAAACTTCCACGTATCAAATTTTTTTAACAAGTTTCGGAACTGATACTTTAGTGTCTATTTTTTACCTCAATTTTTTAAAAGTGTACGGTATTTGGTACGTTCCCTGTGGATTACTGTAGGTACTGTAAGGATACTGTAGAACGAGGTGGTACTATAAACAGTCCATTAGAGCTGCTCCTTGACAGCATAATATCACTTCCAAGCAGCCGCCTCCTTGACGACTCATTGAGACGTCAAGCAGGCGCTTCCTTAACGATTTATGAGCTGTCAAGTAGTCGCGCCTTGGCAGCCTATTATCTCTCAAGCAGCCGCCTCCTTAACGACTCATTGAGACGTCAAGCAGGCGCTTCCTTAACGATTTATGAGCTGTCAAGTAGTCGCGTCTTGGCAGCTTATTATCTCTCAAGCAGCCGCCTCCTTGACGACTCATTGAGACGTCAAGCAGGCGCTTCCTTAACGATTTATGAGCTGTCAAGTAGTCGCGTCTTGGCAGCTTATTATCTCTCAAGCAGCCGCCTCCTTGACGACTCATTGAGACGTCAAGCAGGCGCTTTCTTAACGATTTATGAGCTGTCAAGTAGTCGCGCCTTGGCAGCTTATTATCTCTCAAGCAGCCGCCTCCTTGACGACTCATTGAGACGTCAAGCAGGCGCTTCCTTAACGATTTATGAGCTGTCAAGTAGTCGCGCCTTGGCAGCTTATTATCTCTCAAGCAGACGCCTCCTTGACGACTCATTGAGACGTCAAGCAGGCGCTTCCTTAACGATTTATGAGCTGTCAAGTAGTCGCGCCTTGGCAGCTTATTATCTCTCAAGCAGCCGCCTCCTTGACGACTCATTGAGACGTCAAGCAGGCGCTTCCTTAACGATTTATGAGCTGTCAAGTAGTCGCGCCTTGGCAGCTTATTATCTCTCAAGCAGCCGCCTCCTTACCGACTCATTGAGACGTCAAGCAGGCGCTTCCTTAACGATTTATGAGCTGTCAAGTAGTCGCGCCTTGGCAGCCTATTATCTCTCAAGCAGTCGGCGCCTTGACACAAAACCTCCCCACTCACTGTTCCCGATACTCCTCCCACTGATTGTGCATAATCTTCCACGTCCAACTCAACTCCAACGCCGTATAAAACGTAAACGCGGCGCACACCAACAACAACACCACACCCAACACCAATCCCGTCGACGTCATCGCATACGGCAACGCAATCATGCCGCCGCCCGCCGTTTCGCCCACAATAAACACCGCACCCATCAACCAACTAAATCCCCTCTCATTGATTTTTGAACCAATCTGGAAAAAAGGATTTTCAGATTTTTTGTCTGAAACTGCTTTTTGCAGAGAACCCACCGCTTCAGACGTCATTGCAACCTAAAAAAATGCGACTGAAAAATGGAGAAAAATATTTTTGTGATCAAAAATTGGGTTTTTTTACAACACAAAAGAAATGTAAAGGGCAACAAAGAGAATGTGACAAGAAAAAGAACAGTGATACTATTGATTTTTGGATTTCCATATATTAAAAAAATTCCCTTTTTTTGTTACAGGTGTTGTTGGAAATGTTGGACACGATGGAGACGGGGAATTCGATGAGGATTCGCGAGTTGACCGAGAAGATGAGCAGTGATCCCGAGTTGAGCGCGGTTAATTTGGATGTGTTGACTTGGTAAGAGAGGCTCCTTGACAGGTTGTTAGTATGTCAAGCAGCCGCGCCTTGACACACTTCTTTATGCCAAGGCTTCACTGCTTGAGAAGATGGATTAGTCAAGGAGCGGCGCCTTAACACAGATAAAGGATTCCAAGATGCGGCTGCTTGACAGGCTTACACAATCTCTGTTAAGCAGTGGAGCCTTGGCAGAAAATAGGCTGTCAAGGCGCTTCTGCTTGCCAAGATAGTATTTGTCAAGCAGCAGTGCCTTGACACGTATTGAATGTCAAGCAGCGGCGTTTTGACGGATAAAGCGTTGTCAAGAGCCACTACTAAGAAACTCTGTCAGGTAATAAAGCCATAACATCTATTGTGAAGTCAAGAAGTGGACGCTTGGCAGATGCAATGTCATGTATAGGCGTCACTACTTGACAAGCCAAGTTCTGCCAAGCAGCGGCGCCTTGACCCACAGATAGCTGTCAAAGAGTGGCTGCTTGACATGAATATTTCTGCCAAGCAACGCCTCCTTCTTAGTACTACCTGTAAGGAAGTGACGTGTTATTTAGAAACCGGAATGGCAAAAATAAAAAACCAAACAAACATAAACACAAACACTACTACTTTATACTAGTTTCCGTTGATAACACTGATCAAAAAAAATTGTGTTCTTATCTCCTAAATTTTAGCATCAAGTAGAAGTTCCTTGACAGAAATGAATACTGTCAAGGAGTGGATGCTTGACAACACTAAGGTTGTGTCTAGGCGCCATTGCTTGACAAGAGGTACTCTGTCTAGCAACGGCGCCTTGACACAAATGATTACTGTCAAGGAGTGGATGCTTGACAACACTAAGGTTGTGTCTAGGCGCCATTGCTTGACAAGAGGAACTCTGTCTAGCAACGGCGCCTTGACACAAATGATTACTGTCAAGGAGTGGATGCTTGACAACACTAAGGTTGTGTCTAGGCGCCATTGCTTGACAAGAGGAACTCTGTCTAGCAGCGGCGCCTTGACAGAAATGAATACTGTCAAGGAGTGGATGCTTGACAACACTAAGGTTGTGTCTAGGCGCCATTGCTTGACAAGAGGAACTCTGTCTAGCAACGGCGCCTTGACACAAATGATTACTGTCAAGGAGTGGATGCTTGACAACACTAAGGTTGTGTC
This sequence comes from Caenorhabditis sp. 38 MB-2015, assembly GCA_900536415.3. Taxonomy (NCBI): domain Eukaryota; kingdom Metazoa; phylum Nematoda; class Chromadorea; order Rhabditida; family Rhabditidae; genus Caenorhabditis; species Caenorhabditis quiockensis. Next base: position 48,052 of record LR548671.1, on the reverse strand, counting down.
TAGGCGCCATTGCTTGACAAGAGGAACTCTGTCTAGCAGCGGCGCCTTGACAGAAATGAATACTGTCAAGGAGTGGATGCTTGACAACACTAAGGTTGTGTCTAGGCGCCATTGCTTGACAAGAGGAACTCTGTCTAGCAGCGACGCCTTGACACATATGAATACTGTCAAGGAGTGGATGCTTGACATCACTGAAGATGTGTCTAGGCGCCATTGCTTGACAAGAGGAACTCTGTCTAGCAGCGGCGCCTTGACACAAATGATTACTGTCAAGGAGTGGATGCTTGACAACACTAAGGTTGTGTCTAGGCGCCATTGCTTGACAAGAGGAACTCTGTCTAGCAGCGGCGCCTTGACACAAATGATTACTGTCAAGGAGTGGATGCTTGACATCACTGAAGGTGTGTCTAGGCGCCATTGCTTGACAAAAAGAACTCTGTCTAGCAGCGGCGCCTTGACACAAATGATTACTGTCAAGGAGTGGATGCTTGACATCACTGAAGGTGTGTCTAGGCGCCATTGCTTGACAAGAGGAACTCTGTCTAGCAGCGGCGCCTTGACACAAATGATTACTGTCAAGGAGTGGATGCTTGACAACACTAAGGTTGTGTCTAGGCGCCATTGCTTGACAAGAGGAACTCTGTCTAGCAGCGGCGCCTTGACACAAATGATTACTGTCAAGGAGTGGATGCTTGACAACACTAAGGTTGTGTCTAGGCGCCATTGCTTGACAAGAGGAACTTTGTCTAGCAGCGGCGCCTTGACACAAATGAATACTGTCAAGGAGTGGATGCTTGACAACACTAAGGTTGTGTCTAGGCGCCATTGCTTGACAAGAGGAACTCTGTCTAGCAGCGGCGCCTTGACACAAATGATTACTGTCAAGGAGTGGATGCTTGACAACACTAAGGTTGTGTCTAGGCGCCATTGCTTGACAAGAGGAACTCTGTCTAGCAGCGGCGCCTTGACACAAATGATTACTGTCAAGGAGTGGATGCTTGACATCACTGAAGGTGTGTCAAAGCGCCATTGCTTGACAAGAAAAACTCTGTCTAGCAGTGGACCCTTGACACAAATAGATACTGCCAAGGAGTGATTGCTTGACAACACTTAGGTGTGTCAAAGCGCCATTGCTTGACAAGATAAACTTTGTCTAGCAGCGGACCTTTGACACAAATAGATACTGTCAAGAAGTGGCTGCTTGACATCACTAAATGTGTGTCAAGGCGTCATTGCTTGACAAGAAAAACTCTGTCTAGCAGTGGACCCTTGACACAAATAGATACTGCCAAGGAGTGATTGCTTGACAACACTTAGATGGGTCAAGGCGCCATAGCTTGACGAGACCAAACCCGGTCAAGTAGACACAAAGTTTATGTTTTCAGCAATGGCTACGAGCCGATTCGTCTGGAATTTGCGAACGCTGAAAAACGAAGTGTATGGGAGGCGACATTGAAAGACGCGAAAATGTCGCTCATCAAACATCAAACCACACCAATCGTCACCGAGCCCAAACACATCATCGCGCATCAAACTCGACCCGGTCTTCAACTATGTACAGCTACAGTAGTGCCTGGCAAACGGCCAGACAGTCTACCATCAGTTTGGGTTTGTGCTAGCGACAAATTCAGCGGACAAGTCGCGGTGATGAGTTTGGAATCGGGCAGCGCGTCGATCGAGTGCTTTTCGGCGATTGGCAACGCCGCTGTGACTGCGATGTGCACAGTGCCGCCGATACAAAAGCCGCGAAAACGCAAGTTCAAATCGCAACGATCGTCGGAGAAGGAGCGCCTCGTCGTCGAGATGCGCAGTAGTGGCAGCGAGTCGGATGCGACGTCGGATGATGCGTCGTCGTCCGGTGGACAGACGACTGTGTGGATTGGAAATGATGATGGAGAGTGAGTTGAAAACCCGAATTTGAGAAATAACCTATGAATTCCGTATTTTCATGTAAATCTGAAGTCACCATAAAATTCAGCGTAAAATTTCGGTCATTTTGAGTATAAACATGACATGATTTCAAAATGTCCCAAAAGTGTCCGAAAGTGTCCCGGCGTTGTCCCGGCGCTTTTCAATATTGACCAAAACAGGTCATGTTTATACTCAAAATGACCGAATTATTACGCTGACCTCATTTTTTGAGCAGAAAAAGTGTTCTGACCTCATTATAGGTCGATTCGGGCCAGAAAATCGAGTTTTTTATAACAAAATTGAGCAAAAACCTATGATTTCAGAATTTTCATGAAAAACTGAAAACACCATAAGATTCAGCTTGAAATTTCCGTTATTTTGAGTATAAACATGACAAGATTTCAAAGTGTCCGAAAAAGTGTCCCGGCGATGTCCGATGTCCCGGCGCTCTTCAAAGTTGATCAAAATAGGCCATGTTTATACTCAAACTGATCGAAATTTCATTCCGGAAATCATGGTGCTATCCATGATGCTTGAAAATGTGTCTACATTTCCTGGTGATGCTCCGAAGCACTCTTTTCTTCCTCCAGAGTCTTCGTCGTCAATTCCACAGAACGTGTGCGAACGCGAGCTCGCGAGCGACTCGCACGACTTCACAACAGTGTAACAGCAATCTGCGCGGCAAATGGCAATGTCTACGTCGCCACCTACTATTCCACCCAAGTCCAATTGCTAATGTTCAAACCGGCTGCCGATGGAACATGGGATCTGTTGAACCCGATTAGCATCGCCCATATTTGTCAAAATCCAATAACTGCTATGGTGGATGTTGGGAGAAGGGTAGTGCTGGCCAGTGGCAATGCGTTATATGGTTTTCATACCGATTTCACTGGGTGGCAGGTGAGTAGAAGATTGGGTATTTTTGAGCATTAGAAAATTATTTGAGCATTTTTGGTGTTCTACAAAGTTGTAGAGCTCAATTTTTTCCACATTTTGATAAAAAGATCGTTAGAAAACGTTTAGTTTGAGCCGAGATACGGCTCAAATTGGAAAAAGAAGCGTGGCTTTGAGTTCCAGGAAACTTCGAAGCTGATTTTCAGCATCTAGAAGTCAATTTCGAAAAATGAAATGTTCTCCAAAGTTGTAGAGCTTAATTGTTCCTACATTTTAATGTTAAGATAATATCAAAACATTGAGTTTAAGCCTGGATGTAGCTCGAATCAAAAAGTGGCGTGGCTTGGAGCTTTAGTCTGAGCAGGTATTATTCTAGCTCATTTTTGTGCATCTAGAAAACGTTTCCAGAATATGGAATGTTCTACAAAGTTGAAGAATTAAATTTTTCCTACATTTTGATTTTAATATGGTAAGAAAATTTTCAGCGTGAGCCGAGATATAGCTCATGGAAAATTGCGTTATTTACAACTTGTTGAGCTTGTTGGAGCAATGGTAGATTTTGTTCTAGCTAATTTTTGTACATCTAGAAAACATTTTCAGAATTTGGAATGTTCTACAAAGTTGTAGAGCTTAATTTTATCTACATTTTGTTTTTAATATCATAAGAAAATGTTCAGTTTGAGCCGAGATATAGCTCATGGAAAGAGGCGTTGTTTATAACTTGTTGAGCTTGTTGAGTAGGTTTTGTTCTAGTCAATTTTTGTGCATCTAGAAAACGTTTTCAAAATTTGGAATGTTCTACAAAGTTGTAGAGCTCAATTTTATCTACATTTTGTTTTTAATTTCATAAGAAAATGTTCAGTTTGAGCCGAGATATAGCTCATGGAAAGAGGCGTTGTTTATAACTTGTTGAGCTTGTTGAGTAGGTTTTGTTCTAGCTAATTTGTGTACATCTAGAAAACATTTTCAGAATTTGGAATATTCTACAAAGTTGTAGAGCTCAATTTTATCTACATTTTGTTTTTAATATCATAAAACAATGTTCAGTTTGAGCCGAGATATAGCTCATGGAAAGAGGCGTTGTTTATAACTTGTTGAGCTTGTTGAGTAGGTTTCGTTATAATCAATTTTTGTGCATCTAGAAAACGTTTTCAAAATTTGGAATGTTCTACAAAGTTGTAGAGCTCAATTTCATCTACATTTTCATAATAATATCATTACAAAAAACACCGGCTGACTGAACAGAAAAAAAATTTAAAAAAAAAAACATTTTCCAATAAAAAACCAAAAAATTATTCATCACATTCTCTATGACAAAAATAACACCGAACAAAATATACATCAACGAAGAAAAATATACATAAGAAGTGACTCAAACAAAAAATATACACTGGGATGCCAAAATGAAAAATACAGTGAATTTTCAGACGCCTTCGGAAATCATCCCGAGCACTGAATCGATTTCAGTGCTCACCCTCCAGGGTGGCTATCTCTACGTGTCCGGGCGAAAATCCACCATTTGCCACGTCGTCGATGTCTTCACCCTTCAATCGATCAATAACTTCAGCATTGCACCATTTGTTCGCCAACAATTGGCGGGGAAAGATGACATCCTTCGCGAGCATAAAATGGGCTGCTTGCGCATCACGTGCTTGACCACTGCGCGAGCTCATTTGTGGATTGGCACTTCTGCCGGGTATGTGCTCAGCGTTTCATTGCACGCGGCAAAGTCGCAACCGACACCTGATTTTAATGTTTGCGATATTGGACATAGTGGACCGTGTCGAATTGTGTTGCCGGTGACGTCGCCGAGTCAGACGTTGAAGAAGAAGATGAGCACGATGACGATGCCGTCGCAACAGAATTCGCAGGTGAGTCGCGCGACGAATCATGGGAGTGTAGATACTCCCATGATTCTCAGAGTGAATTTCCGGTCAGTTTGAGTATAATCATGACCTATTTCGGACTACTTTGAAGAAAGAGCGCCTGGACATTGGACATCGCCGGGACACTTTCGCACATTTCGAAATTTTATCATGATTATACTCAAAATGACCGGAATAACACGCTGAATCTCATCGTGATATCAAATTTTCATGAAAATTTGAAAAATTTAGGTTTACACTCGAATTAATCAGAAAAATATATAATTTTCTAGTTCAACCTCGATAAGATGAAGTCAAATCACATTTTCAGTCAATTTTTTGAGTTCAGCGTGACATTCCGGTCAGTTTGAGTATAAGCATGACCTATTTCGGACTACTTTGATGAGCGCCGGGACATCGGACATCGCCGGGACATTTTTTTCGGACACGTTTTAATCTTGTTATGTTTATACTCAAAATGACCGGAATAACACGCTGAATCTCATCGTGATATCAGATTTTCATGAAAATTTGAAAAATTTAGGTTTACACTCGAATTAATCAGAAAAATATAGAATTTTCTAGTTCAACCTCGATAAGATGAAGTCGAATCACATTTTCAGTCAATTTTTTGAGTTCAGCGTGACATTCCGGTCAGTTTGAGTATAAGCATGACCTATTTCGGACTACTTTGATGAGCGCCGGGACATCGAACATCGCCGGGACACTTTTTTCGGACACGTTTTAATCTTGTCATGTTTATACTCAAAATGACCGGAATAACACGCTGAATCTCATCGTGACCTCAGATTTTCATGAAAATTTGAAAAATCTAGGTTTTCGTACGAATTCGTTAGAAGAATATAGGAATTTCTCGTTCAACCTTGTGAAGATGCCATCAAATCAGATTTTCAGTGATATTTTTGTGTTCAGCGTGAATTTCACACACATTTAACACGCTGAGTCTCATGGTGATCTCAGATTTTCATGAAAACCACCTGAAAACTCTAGGTTTTCACACGAATTTATTGAAAAAATCAATTTTTTAACTTCAACCTCGATAAGTTAAGGTCAAATCTGATTTTCAGTCATTTTTTCGTGTTCAGCTTGATATTCCGGTCAGTTTGAGTCTAAACATGACCTATTTTGGACAAAGTTGAAGAGCGCCGGGACATCGCCGGGACACTTTTTCGGACAATTCCAAATCTCGCCGTGTTTATACTCAAAATGACCGGAATAACACGCTGAACCTCATGGTGACCTTAGATTTTAATGAAAATGTGAAGAATCTAGGTTTTCACACGAATTTGTTAACCAATTCCTTCCAGCTAATGCTTGTATCATGTGGCGAAGGTCTCGACGATCGTACACCAACTCAGGACCCAAAAACCGACGCCGTCAATCACCTAATTTGCTGGAAATGTACCTAAATCTAAGCTAAGCTACCAAAAAATGAAGAGTACTGTATATGGGTCAATAAATAAATTAAACTTTATTATTATTATCAATTATCATTATTAACATTTGAACTATATCAAAGAATAACACACATGAAAGACTCTTTTTAAAGCATTTTAGACTTAAAATTATTAAAGGGACATAGAGAAAACGAGAGAGTGAGAGACGCAGAGAACATCTAGCCTATATTTACAGGTGAATCGCATGGTTCCGCTGATTCGCAGGAATCGCAGTCCTGAAAAATTCAATATTGATTTTTTTTGTTTGAAAATTTGAATTTTGCGCTCACGCTTGTGACGTCATTGGGGATTTGCATGAAGCGGTAGACGAGGCGTTGACCGTCGACTTTTTGCAGAATGCCACGTTGGTAGTAGTATCTGGAGAGAAAAATGGATCATGAACACAATTCCGGACATTTTTAGAGCTCCTATGGTTCTCAGGATGAAATTCTGGTCAGTTTGAATATAAATATGGCCTGCTTCGAAGAAGTTTGGAGAACGCCGGGACATCGGACACTTTTTCGGACACTTTGGAATCATGTCATGTTTATACTCAAAATGATGGAAATTTTCAGCTTAATCTCATGTGAACTTCTGATTTTCATGAAAATGTGAAACAGCTAGGTTTTCGCCCGAATTTATTGAAAATTGAAGGGATTTTCTAGTTTAACCTCGATAAAATGAAGTCAAATCAGGTTTTAAGCTATATCCTCGTGTTCAGCATAGAACTCCGGTCAGGTTTTCGTTGAATATAAACGTGAACTATTTCGGACAACTTTTGAGAACGCCGGGACATCGGACATCGCCGGGACACTTTTTCGGAGACGTTGGAATCTTGTCATGTTTATACTCAAATGGCTCCGAAGTTTACGCTGAATTGACTTCTGATTTTCATGAAAATGTGAAAAATCTAGATTTTCGCCCGAATTTATTGAAAAATGAAGGGATTTTCTAGTTTAACCTGGATAAAATGAAGTCCAATCAGATTTTAAGCTATATCCTCGTGTCCAGCATAAAATTCCGGTCAGTTTGAGTATAAACATGACCTGTTTTGGACAACATTCAAAAGCGCCGGGACATCGCCGGGACACTTTCGGACACTTTTCACACACATTGAAATGTTATCATGTTTATACTCAAAAGGATGAAAATTTTGCGCTGAATCTCATGGTGACGTCTGATTTTCATGAAAACTTGGAAAATCGAGGTTTTCACCAAAATTTATCAGGAATATGAGGAAGTTTGGTATTAAAATCAGGTCAGATTGTATGTAATCATATTTTGAGGTATGTTCTCGTGTTGAGCGTCTCATTCCGGACAGTTTGAGTATAAACATGACCTATTTCGGAAGTTTTTGATGAACGTCGGGACATCGAACATCGCCGGGACACTTTTTCGGAAACTTTTGAATCTTGTCATGTTTATACTCAAAATAACGTAAATTTTACGCTGAATCTCATGGTGACCTCAGATTTTCATGAAAATGTACCAACCTCAGTGCTCTTCCCATTGTCTCATAATTCATTCCCGGTTTATTCTTATGCATTCCCCATAATTTTGAGACGGCTTTCGAGTCGACCAATTTGAAGACTCCTTTTGTTTGATCGATCCATTTGATATATTTCGGACTATATTGTTTATCTTGGAGAAGGCGAAGAAGAAACTCCCAAAGGTATGTTACCTGGCCTAAAAAATTTTCAATTTTTTTGGCGCCAAAAAACAAGCTACCATCTTTTGTCCTTTTCTTATTCGCTTGAAGACCCGCCGCCGCCGCCGGCTCGGAAAACCTGCGTTGTTCCACCAAATACGGATGGTGCAAGACGTTGGTGGATGGTGGGAGGCATGTGGTGAGCAGATCACCACAAACTGGGCGAAACCCTATATTGCTATTGGTGGAATTGGTGTTGGGTGGCGGAGCGGCGGCAATGTTGCTTAAAATCTGCGCGGAGGTGAGCAGATTGGTGTTTGGCGTGATGATTGATGGACGTTGGTGTTGGTGTTGGTGTAGTTGGTGATGGGTGGCGAGAAGACTGGGTGGAGCACCCGATGTGGTGGGACAAATGAGCGCCCATGTGGGGTCCCCTGGAAATTTTTTTTTTCAATTCCAAACTTTTCGCTTTGAAAATGATATGCTCTTTCAAGCCTAAGTAAAACTGTAGTACTGTAGTTTTCAAACCAAAATTTTACGCGCCAAGACCACGGGACCACGAAAACTATAATGCGCCTTTAAACCTAGTAGTACTGTAGCTTCTGTTAACGTAGAAAAATCTGAAATTCAAAAAAAAAATTGGCGGCCAAAATGTTCAAATTCCAAACGTTCGCGCTAGAAAAACGTTATGCTCCTTTAATCCTAGATAGTACTGTAGTTTAATATTCAAACCTAAATTTTCCTCGTTAACACCCCGAGACCACAAAAAACTTCATGCTCCTTTAAACTTAGTAGTACTGTAGCTTCTAGAAAATTATAAAATTAAAAAAAAAGTTTAACTTCCAAACTTTTTCGCTAAAGACATCAAGACCACGTTGTTTTAAAACGTCATGTTCCTTTAAACCTAGGTAGTACTGTAGGTGATTTCATTTTCAAATTGGCGCGTTTCTTTAACAAAACTGATCCCAAATTTTTGAAAAGTGAAAAACTTGGCGAAAATTTTTTTTGAAATTTCAGAAAAAATGGTCCCGAAAACATTATGATCCTTTAAAGCACTATCGGGCCAAGACCACCTCGTCTTAAAACGTGTGCTCCTTTAAACTAGCTCTTTTCATCAAAATGGCGCCAAACCACATCACGTGTATGCTCCTTTAACCCTGGGGTACTGTCGAGATCACCCCCCTCCCCCCCCCTTCTCAAAGTGTCATCTCAATCTCTCGAACACTACAACAACAACAGAAAAACTGTCACCGGATCTCCATTTTTTTCCGGGCTAATAAGCATGTCTGCGTCTCTCACTTTCACTCACTCTCTTGCGCTTCCTCTTCTCACTTGTACATACAAAAAAAGCTATACAAAACATTGCAAAACTTTCGATTTTCAAGTCGCCGTCGTCGTTTTGAGGATTTCCGTCAGGTGTCTTCGCATTGGTCATTTCCGGTATCAATTAATAATATTAATACAGTAATTTTTGTTTTGCCATGGAGCACATTTGCAGTTCAGGAAGAGAGAGAGAGAGAGAGAGAGAGAGAGAGAGAGAGAGAGAGAGAGAGAGAGAGAGAGAGAGAGAGAGAGAGAGAGAGAGAGAGAGAGAGAGAGAGAGAGAGAGAGAGAGAGAGAGAGAGAGAGAGAGAGAGAGAGAGAGAGAGAGAGAGAGAGAGAGAGAGAGAGAGAGAGAGAGAGAGAGAGAGAGAGAGAGAGAGAGAGAGAGAGAGAGAGAGAGAGAGAGAGAGAGAGAGAGAGAGAGAGAGAGAGAGAGAGAGAGAGAGAGAGAGAGAGAGAGAGAGAGAGAGAGAGAGAGAGAGAGAGAGAGAGAGAGAGAGAGAGAGAGAGAGAGAGAGAGAGAGAGAGAGAGAGAGAGAGAGAGAGAGAGAGAGAGAGAGAGAGAGAGAGAGAGAGAGAGAGAGAGAGAGAGAGAGAGAGAGAGAGAGAGAGAGAGAGAGAGAGAGAGAGAGAGAGAGAGAGAGAGAGAGAGAGAGAGAGAGAGAGAGAGAGAGAGAGAGAGAGAGAGAGAGAGAGAGAGAGAGAGAGAGTGAATTTATATTTTTGCGTGTCATTTTCGAAAAGTTTTTGGTCATCTTAGATATCTTCATGATACTTTTAGTCCGACTTCGGAGTGTAAAACCTCTTTTGGGCTAATTTTATGAACGCCGGGACACAAGGACATGTTTTCAAACATTCTAGATAACCCTATGATTCTGGTAGTGAAATTTCGATCATTTTGAGTATAATCATGACCTATTTTGGATTATTTTGAAGAGCGCCGGGACATTGGACATCGCCGGGACACTTTTTCGGACATCCTGAAATCTTGTCATGTTTATACTCAAAATGACCAAAATTTTACGCTGATTCTCATGGTGGTTTCTGATTTACATGAAAATGTTAAAAATCTAGGTTTTCAACCAATTTTGTTGAAAAATATTGGATTTTCTAGCTCAACCTCGCTAAGATGAAGTCAAATCACATTTTCAGTTATATTTTTGTGTTCAGCGTGAATTTCCGGTCAGTTTGAGTATAAACATGATCTTCTTCAGACAAGTTTGGAGAACGCCGGGACATCGCGGGGACACCTTTTCGGACAATTCAGAATCTTGTCTTGTTTATACTCAAACTGACCAGAATTTCACGCTGATTTTCATGGTGACTTCAGATTTTCATGAAAATGTGAAAAATCTAGGTTTTCACGCCGAAATTGGTATAAAATATAGGAATCCCTCTATAAAATGAGGTCAAATTCAGCCAACCCCCCCCCCACTTCCCATGTTTTTCCCATCCATTCTCTTCAGTTCAGTTCAGTTCCTGTGCGTGACCCGCGCCCGCAATCAAAAATGGGATGTGTCTTCCGCGTCCTCTTCCGCGCAGGCAGCACACTATTATTTGCTCGCACGAATCGGTCTCGCGCGCGTTTCAGTTCTACTATACTATATGTTAAACAAACAAGTGAAAATGAAATTTATGTGTGTGTGTATGTGTTTGTTTGTCGAAACGGTCAAGAGTGCGGCTACGCGCATAAAAAATGAAACATTTCGTGACCTCTGTAGTTTCTACAGTACCCCACAGTAACCCTTAGTACCCTACAGTACCCTACAGTACCCCACAGTAACCCACCTGGTCCATTATTGTTATTATTATTATTATTATTATTATGATTGGCAGCGGCTAACCAAGGCCAAAATAATGACTGGGGGTTCCACGTGGAAGCATTGGTGTCATTGGTGGCTCCGCCACCTCGTGGAATTGGTGGCGCAAATGCGTGGTGTGATGAGGTGGATGAGGCGGATGAGGATGGTGACGTTTCGGGTGTCGAATCGCTGCCTAAAAAAAATCAAAAAAATCAAAAACAGTGACAAAAACGAGGAGAAAGCGACCTTCGGACTTTTGAAGCCGGAAATTTTCTAGGGAAATGTTACTGATAAGATAGGAAAGTACTGTAAAAACGGAGAACATGAAGGAGACGCAGAGAAATAGAGAGAATGAGACAAAGAAGATGGATAGCGGAGAGACGCAGAGAAAGAGAGGAAGATGAAGAGAGGCGCAGAGAAACCAGGGAGAGTCAATTTTTCAATGAAAGTTAGAGAGTGTGTAGAAGTGAGAGACGCAGACAACCATATGGTTAGAGAGCATGCTAGAGTGAGAGACACAAACAAGTAGACAGCTATGAATAAGAGAGAGAGAGAGAGACGCAGATAGATAGACAGCTAGAGAGTATATCAATCAGAGAGACGTAAACAACTAGAAAATTAAAGGGTGGGAGAATGTGAGAGACTCAGGTTAGGAGGCTGTTAGAGAGTGTATGAATAAGAGAGACGATAGACATCTAGACAACTAGACAGCGTGGTAATGAGATAGAGCTAGACAAGTAGACGTCTAGAGAGTGTATGAATATGAGAGACGCAGAGAGAGACAGACGGCTAGAAAATGTACAAACAAAGGAAACGTAGACAACTATAGAGTGTGATCATCAGAGAGAAACAGACAACTATACAACAAAAGAGTGTATAAATAAGAAAGACGGAGACAACTAGAGAAAGTTAGAATTACAGAGACACAGACGGCTAGATAGCTAGAGAGTTTATGGATGAGAGAGAGATGCAGAGAAATATAGCTAGAGAGTGTATAAACAAGAGAGACGTAGACAACTAGACAACTAGAGAGTGTTATGATCAGTTAGAAACAGACAACTAGATAAATAGAGAGTGCACTATTCAGAGAAACATAGACAGCTAGACAGCTAGAGAGTGTATAAATAAAAGAGACATAGAGCAATAAACTAACCTAAACCCGAATCTGGGCTATTCTGCAAATCACTGCCACATCCACTGCTACTCGCCGCACTTCCGCCATTCAACTGCGTCTGTTTATCCAACAATTGTTGCAAAATGGTGATTTGCACCGAGCACGACGTTGGCTGAATAACAAACGTCGTCGCCAACATTTTAATTTTTTGCAATATGTCCTTTTTTCTCTATGCTTTATTATAATCGTCAAAAATTTTATCAATTTACACCCCCTCCGAGGGAAAGTCCGAAGGTCGCTCGGAGCAAACTAGACGCGTGTACACACACGTGATAAGGAAATGTAAACGGGAAGAGGTGGAAGGGGTGGGGGGAAGTGTCTGATGACCATATTTGAATATTTTGGGACATTTGGATATGTATTTTGTTCATTTTGAGTGCAAAAATTACCCTTTTTGCGACAATTTGATGACATGGACACAATTTCGGACATTTTCATAGATTTCTTTGTTTTCAGGATGAGATTTCGGTCAGTTTGAGTATAAACATGACATAGTTCGGACATTTTTGATGAACGCCGGGACATCGCCGGGACACCTTTTCGGACACTTTTCAATCTTGTCATGTTCATACTCAAACTGATCAGAATTTCACGCCGAATCTCATAGTAACTTCAGAATTTCATCAAAATGCACACAATCGAGGTTTTTATTCAATTTTGTTAGAAAAGTAATGGATTTTCGGGTTTAATCTCGATGAAACGAAGTCAAAACAAGCTTTTAGTTGAAAATTCGTGTTCAGCGTAAAGTTTCGGTCAGTTTGAGTATAAACATGATATAGTTCGGACATTTTTGATGAACGCCGGGACATCGCCGGGACACTTTTCGGACAATTTCAAATCTTGCCATGTTTATACTCAAACTGACCAGAATTTCACGCTGAGTCTCATGGTGACTTCAGAATTTCAGTAAAATTCACGAAATTTAGGTTTTTCTTCAAATTTGTTCGAAAAATACAGAATTTTCGGGTTTAATCTCGATAAGATGAAGTCAAAACAGGTTTTCAGTAAACTTTTTGGACACACCTTGATATTCCGGTCAGTTTGAGTATAAACATGATATAGTTCGGACATTTTTGATGAACGCCGGGACATCGCCGGGACACTTTTCGGACAATTTCAAATCTTGCCATGTTTATACTCAAACTGACCAGAATTTCACGATGAGTCTCATGGTGACTTCAGAATTTCATTAAAATTCACGAAATTTAGGTTTTTCTTCTAATTTGTTCAAAAAATACTGAATTTTCGGGTTTAATCTCGATAAGATGAAGTCAAAACAGGTTTTCAGTAACCTTTTTGGACGCATCTTGATATTCCGGTCAGTTTGAGTATAAACATGACATAGTTCGTACATTTTTGAAGAACGCCGGGACATCGCCGAAACACTTTTTCGAACACGTTGAAATATTGTCATGTTTATACTCAAACTGACCAGAATTTCATGCTGAATCTCAAAAAACTAGTAAATCATCTCAAAAATTCCAAAATCAACCATGTTTGTACTCAAACTCACCCAATTTCACCCCGAACACCCTAAAACCATCAAATTCACCTCCCAAAAAATAAATCTAGCCATCGACCAAACTACAAATCCACACAAATTCGTCCACCCCCAGAGATAAACCTCTCTCTATTCTTTGGCTTCTTCTCAAAAAAATATTAAAAGATTAGCGCGCTCAACAAAAAACGGCAACAATTAATCTCTTTTTTTTACACGAGAGAACTACACGTCCAACTTTATGTACTTACAATGTTCAAAAAACTGTGCGCTAAAATTGCGGGGGCCGAAATGCGCCGTCCGTCCGCATATTTTGGCGTGGGTCGTTCGATTTTTGGCCACGCCGGCATCATGATTTTCGGGGTCTCTTCTTCGGCCTCCGTCTTCATTTCGGAATCCTGCAATTTTTCCTTTTATACAGTATAGACTACAGTACCCCTCCCCCCCCCAAAACCTACAGTACCCCTTAGCACTTACCTCACTCTCCTCCTCATCTTGCTCCTCTTTCTTCACAACAATCAACAACGGTTCGACAGTTTTAATCATATTTTAGTCATACAGTAATCCTTCTACAGTACACCTTCACTACAGTAATCCAGGAAAATTGAAAAAAAAATGCTAAAAAGTAAGCAATAAGCGGGGGAAAAGGGATTTTCCGCAATGATGTTCCGCATCTTAGGCTCCGCCCACTTTTTCTTGCAAGCGAGAGAAATAGAGAGAGACCGCAGAGAAGCAGAGAGAGAGTTCTATTTGTTCAAATACCATTTTGACCGTGCGGAAAAGCGAGAGAAGAGCGGAAAGGGACGGACGGATGACACGCAAATCAAATAGACTTTTTGTAAATTATGAGAATGATGATTGAATGTTGTTATTATATATGTATAATGTGTAATGGATATATACATTTTGAAACGTATGATGATGTGCGCTTAAACTGACCAAAATTTTATTCTGAACACGAGTTTTTGTTTATCTTATCCAGAATATACCAGAAAATCCCATTTTTCGAACCAGTTTGAGTAAAAACTTCGATTTTTCAAGTTTTCATGAAAATCAGATACCACCATGAGATTTAGCGTGAAATTCTGATCAGTTTGAGTATAAACATGACAATATTTGAAATTGTCCGAAAAGTGTCCCGGCGATGTCCCGGCGTTTTTCAAAAATGTCCGATCTATGTCATGTTTGAACTCATACTGACCGGAATTTTACGCTGAACACGAAAATGTGACTAAAACACTGATTTTACCTCATCTTATCGAGAATAATCCAAAATATCCCATTTTTTCGAACTAGTTTGAGTAAAAACTTCTAAATTTTTCAAGTTTTCATGTAAATCGGATACCACCATGAGATTCAGCGTGAAATTCCGATCCTTTTGAATATAAACATAACAAGATTCGAAGGTGTCCGAAAAGTGTCCCGGCGATGTCCCGGCGTTCTTCGAAAATGTCCGAACTATTTCATGTTTAGACTCAAACTGACTGAAATTTTACGCTGAACACGAATTTTTGACTAGAAGCCTGTTTTGACTTCATTTTATCGAGAAATAACAAAAAATCCTATTTTTCTAACAACTTTGAGTCTAAATCTTTACATTTTAAACACAACCATGTGATTCAGCGTGAAATTCTCGTTATTTTGTGAAATGGATATATACATTTTGAAACGTAGGATGATGTACAGGAGTCAAGCTAACCGAAATTTCGAGTTTTCTTAAACATCTGAGATCACCATGAGATTCAGCGTAAAATTTCGATCATTTTGAGTATAAACATGACAAGATTCGAAGGTGTCCGAAAAGTGTCCCGGCGATGTCCCGGCGTTCTCCAAAAATGTCCGAACTATGTCATGTTTAGCCTCAAACTGACTGAAATTTTACGCTGAACACGAAATTTTGACTACAACCCTGATTTTACTTCATCTTATCCAGAATAATCCAAAATATCCCATTTTTTCGAACTAGTTTGAGTAAAAACTTCTAAATTTTTCAAGTTTTCATGTAAATCGGATACCACCATGAGATTCAGCGTAAAATTCCGATCCTTTTGAGTATAAACATAACAAGATTCGAAGGTGTCCGAAAAGTGTCCCGGCGATGTCCCGTCGTTCTTCAAAAATGTCCGAACTATTTCATGTTTAGACTCGAACTGCTTGAAATTTTACGCTGAACACGAATTTTTGACTACAACCCTGATTTTACTTCATATTATCCAGAATAATCCAGAAACCCCTATTTTTCTAACAATTTCAAATAAAAACTTTGATTTTCTCAGTTTTCATGAAAATCGGATACCACCATAAGAGTGAAATTCTCGTTATTTTGAGCATAAACATGATAAGATTCCAAGATGTCCCGGCGTTCATCAAAAATGTCCGAACTATATCATGTTTAGACTCAAACTGACCGAAATTTTACGCTGAACAAGAATTTGCAACTACCAACCTAATTTGACTTCATTTTATCGAGAATGAGGCAGAAAACCCTATTTTTCTAACAACTTTGAGTCTAAATCCTTACATTTTTCATGTTTTCATCAAAATTAAACACAACCATGAGATTCAGCGTGAAATTCTCGTCATTTCGAATATAAACATGGTATCAGTTAGAGTTATAGGAAAAAGTATTATATGTGTATTATGTGAAATGGATATATATGTTTTGAAACGTATGATGCTGTACAGGAGTCAGTCTGACCGAAATTTTGAGTTTTCTTGAAAATTGGATGCCACCATGAGATTCAGCGTGAAATTCCGGTAATTTTGAGTATAAACATGACAAGATTCCAAGGTGTCCGAAAAGTGTCCCGGAGATGTCCCGGCGTTCTTCAATGTAGTCCAAATCAGGTCATGATTATACTCAAATTGACTGAAATTTTAAGCTGAACACGAAATTTTGACTAAAAAGTTTATTTAACCTCATCTTATCGAGAAATAACCAGAAAAACCTATTTTTTCTAACAGTTTTGATTAAAAATTTCAATTTTCTGAGTCTTCATTGAAATTAAATACAAGCATAAGATTCAGCGTGAAATTCTCGTCATTCAAGATTTTAAAGTGTCCCGGCATTCTTCAGAAATGTCCGAACTATGTCATGTTTGAACTCAAACTGACCGGAATCTCATCCTGAGAACAATGAGATCTATGAAAATGATCTGGAAAAAAAATCTGGAATCTTGGTACTGTAGGTATACTGTATGTATGTGTACACATGGACACGGTGTGTTAAAATATTAAGGAGGCTGCCAAGCCATACAGAAGAGAGCGCAGAGAAAAAGCGTTTCTCGTGTGATCTACATGTTCCTTAAAATTGTGAGTCTAGGATTTGTTTTCGAGAAACCTGTTAAAGTCGATGGAAGTTCAGGTACAAAATGACCGAAATTTCATGCTGAATCCGATATTCACATCAGATCTCCAAGATAATTTGAAGAATCTATGTTTTATTCGAATTTGTTAGAAAACTTTGTATTTTCTGTTGGAACCTATCCCTCAGTGTGATATTCCGGTCACCTTTTTGCCGATAAGAACAGTAAAATGCTCCAAATAGTTACTGTGTACGTCAGATTCTCCTCTCCTCCAAAAAAATTGTAACAAAAACTGGCAAAAACCCAAAAACCAGTGTAAAAATCGCTTCCTCGTTGATAAAAAACCAGCGTTGCACAAAAAAAAAAAAACAATTTTTTTAGTCAACAAAATTCAACGGCGAAAAATCCCAACATTTTATCCAATCATCTCGTCCAGTTGATATCAGAAGCTGATTTTCAGCGTCGAGAAGGGGTGAGGAGAAGATGTTCGAGTCGGAGAGGCGAATCGATCTGGCAATGGAGGGTTTGGCCGGGTTCCAGATGATGATGGTGCCATTGGTGGCGGTTAGGAGGATTTCAGACCGATTGGGTAGAATTTGAGGGGTTCTGAAAATCAGGGTGTTGTCTATGCCGAGGTTCTACACTGAACTACCTACCTAACAAATCGACATTCTTCAAACCGCCATCGTCCCAAAATCTCCCGATTCTCCTCATTGGTCTTCACCACATCACCATTCTCCATCGCCCAACACCATCCACCATTCACCAATCTCAATGGTGCACAAAATATTGGCGCCGTGCCAATGTGCAACGCGCTCAGCTTTTCACCATCCGCCGCGCATAAAACTACGGTACTACCATCGACGAATCCACACAAGAAACGTTGCGATGCCACGTCATAGTGAGGTGGGGAGAAGCATGCGGCCGGGTGTTGATATTCCCATTGTGGGGCGATGATTCGCCCGCGAATCGTGGTGCATATTGGTGTTTGGTGGTGGAAAATTGGTGTCGCCGGCGAGCCGGAGCCAATCCATTTATTTGACAAAAGCTCACCCGTCTGGAATTAGTTTTTGGGTTTCGGGAAGTCTTTGGGTACCCATACCTCTTTTTCAACCTGATACAAATACCCGTCATAACTAATACAGTACACCGAATCTCTTTTGTAATAACAACAAGAAGCTTTTATCTGATCTCCCGTCTTGAATCGCCATTTCAGTGTGCCATCCGCACCTTCAAATCGATAAACTTCACCATTATACGCACCAATCACCACATCACCATCCACATCAATAGGCGAGGCTTCAAACCGGGTCTCGAGGCGATTCTAAAAACATTTAAAATCAAAAAAAAAGAAAAAAATTTTGACCCAGGCAGGGATCGAACCTGCAATCTTCTGATTAGAAGTCAGACGCCTTATCCATTAGGCCACAAGGCCACATTTGTGTGTGCTTGTTTTGTTGTTGACTATTTCCCCTTTTCTCTCACCTCCCATGTAATATTTCCTGTGTGTAAATCGATGCACATAATGACTCCAAAGTGGGAAGCGGTGTATACAAGGCGATTAATGATGAGTGGGCTACCATCGATACATTTTCTCAAGTCATGTTTCCATTTTAAAGGGAGGTCGGGTATACTGTAGACTTCTACCAAGCTCGAATTTGTTATATTACCATTCTCCTCGATTTTGAACTTCTCCAAAAACACGGCTACAGTAATCTTTGGGTCCAGAAGCGATCTAAATGCCTGGTCAGCATTTTCTCCAAAGCATAACGACAACTCAGCAGCGATCAAAGAATCAAAACCTGAAATTTTTTGAATTTGTGTAGTTCTCTCGGAGTTGTCTTACCTAGTTGAACAAAATTTTTGCTGCAATTCTCATCGAGATCGATTTTGTACTTCTTTCGGACAAGATGAATGAATTTTCCGTTGTAAAAATGATCCAATTTTTGCCGTAAAATTTTGTCGTCGATTTTTCCGTTTTGGTTGACTTGAAATTTTTTGACGAATTCAATGTGAGATGGGTGAAAATCTTTGGGAAGGGTCTGGAAAAAAACGAGGATTTTCAGAAATTTTTGGAGAATTTACAGATTTTTTTGTGATGGAGATAGATTTTAAGGGGTTCACCAAAATGGAAGTGTGCAAATTGTCGTCGCCGTGTGTGCGTGAAGTGTATACACAACTTTTCCGAATGAAACAAGAGAGTTCGCAATGGAGCACATTTTCTCGCTCAGCGAACAAACTCGTTCGTTTTCAGTTGCAATAGAGCAAACTTTCTTCACCTGCGGTCAAACAGCATAGTTTGACCACAATTTACAATTAACCAGGACAACCTCTTTGAGATGTTTATTTTTATATACTTTCAAAATTTATACAAAAAAAAAAACTCACCTCCCTTACAATCTTCTGAACTTCCTCTTCCAAGCCACTATCTCCCTCAACAAACATCGCAATAATCTTTCCTCGATACAGTAGGAAATGCGTGTCAAAACCATATCCCGCAAAATCTCTCGACATCTCCTCAAGATTCATTCGAATCCCCCGAACCTTGACTTGACTATCCTTTCTCCCAACGATTCTCCAATTCCCAACGCTGTCAATATCCAATAAATCACCCGTAGGATGACCGGTTTCAGGTGTCAATTTTCCGCTGACATAGCATCTTCGGGTTCCGGCTAGGATGAGCTCTCCATCTTCGCTGATTTTGATACTTGTTCCGGGGATTGGGAGGTTCTCAGCGGTTGGGATCTCTCGAATTGTGGCCCAACAGGATACCTCAGTAACACCATACACATCAAAAACCCTGGGTCCAACCAAGGAACCGAGAAAGTTTTCCGGGAAGGCAGCTCCACCAATCATTAAACATCGAAAACTTTCCAAAATCTTTGGCTCCAGCATTTTCACCACAGTTGGTGTGAATTGTCCAATTGTCGGGCGAAATTTTTCGATGGTCTTGGAGAGAAGATGAGGTTGACTACGGTAGTTATCGGGAGTTATGATGAGTTGGGTTTTGAAAGTGGCGAAGAGGAAGAGTTCAATAATGGATGGGTCGAAGAGAAGGGATGTTGAGAAGAGGATTTTGTCGTTTGGTGTGATTTCGAGGATTTTCCTGGAACAAGGTTGTTTGCCTCATTGCGAAAAAAGGTTCTATTTTCTCTACGATTTGTGAAAAATTGCGTTAAATTGTGTGTTTTGTGTGCAAACACGATGAAAATGCGGCAAAAACATTGTATGAGCGACTCTAATTTGTATTTTAAAACTTATTGGAAAGTGAATGAAAAAAAAATTTCCAACTGTCTGCGAGTTTTTAAAATTTTCTAATTCTCATGAATTCACGTCAAGAGTACGTAAAAAATGAAAAATACTGCGAAAAAGCCTTTTAATTTCGAAAAATGGAACTTTTTTTCAAACTTTCAGTATTAAAAGAGCATTTTGAACATTTTTAGAGCTCGTTGAATATAATCTCCTCACTTCTAATAACAAATTAGCAAAAAAAACTCACCCAAAGTAATTAACGTTGCTCATAATACATTGATACGGAACTGCCACCCGTTTTGAAGTACCCGTAGTTCCACTTGTATTTATCGCATAACAAATGTTCGCATTTATAGAATCTTCATCTTTCAGACGACGAATCTATGATAAGTTTCAGATACAACAAGTTTTAAAAGAAATTTTCTTACCTTAAAGCCTTGTTCCATCGCACAAGTTGCGTCGAAATGTTCTCCTCTTGAGAAGGTGAAACCTATTCGTTTTTCCAGACATCTGCAAAAGTATTTTATTCTACTGAATTACACCAAAAATTCTCCCTCTCTCCTCACTTACTGTAAAATAACCGATACAGTATCCACAGATCTTCCAATATCGATCAATAAAATATCGTTTTCCGTTAGTTTTTCGAGTTCTTCATATTTTTCGCGCAGGTTTTTTGTTGTTCCTGTCTCTGCGCATGTTATTTGCATTTCTTGTGCATCTGAAAACCCTATTTTTCTAGTGAAAACTGGGAAAATAAAAAAAAAATGTATTTTTTAAACTTACAAAAGCTGCAAACATGCTCTATTGTGATGGACGAACCATTTGGTTTTCTAGGCCATTTCATTTTTTCTTTTCTTTTTTCGAGTTTTTCTTTCGGTTTTTTGTTGTAAAAAAGAGTTAAAGTGCTTTGTTAAGTTTGTATAAATAAATAAATAAATACATATATACAAAATTGATACTAGTATTGTGTCTTATCTGGTTTGTTAGACCACATTTGGAAAGGTAGGAGGTAATTGTCAGCCGGGAGATGTTCCAAAGTTCGAATTTTGTCGGATTTTGGATCTTTTAGAAAGTCGTGGAAAGCTTTGTCGTCGAATCCGATGTCAGCAGCCTAAAAATTAAGATTCTCATTAAAAATTTCGAAGAAATGTATAATTTACCTGTTGCGCTGTAGCTCCGTAGTAAATATGATCAAATCTGGCCCATAGACAAGCTCCCATACACATTGGGCATGGATAACATGAGGTATATAAGGAGTATCCGGATAGGTCGAAATTTTTAAGAATTTTCGTTGCATTTCTAATCGCTGTCATTTCGGCATGCATTGTCGGGTCATTGGTGACTAGAACCATGTTATGACCTCTTGCCAAGATCTCATTAGTCTTGGTGTTCACCACAACCGCACCAAACGGTCCACCATCACCACATTCCACACCATTACACGCTTCTAGCACGGCTTCGTTCATAAGATCGGATGAGAAGGACATTTCAGCTGTAAAATTAGTCGCATGTGAATATTTGAAAAAAATTGAGAACAAATAAAATGTGACCAACGTGGTGTGTATTTATACATATTCTAATGAATGACATGTTTTTGTTATCAGTTCGCATGTGACCTACTCATTGTTAGTGTTGTATTTTTTCCAGAGAGCAAAGAAATGACTTTGATAAGATTAAATGCGTTATTTTGGACCATTTGGTAGGTTACTTTAAAGTTTTACTACTCGTAAAAACTTTATTTTATTATAAAATTCAAAGATAGGCATATGATTTGAGATTGGTAATTTGAAACATCAAAGTTCACATTCAAAAATAATCTGAAATTGTTTTCCACTGATGTCATTATGTGTTAAACCCAATAATTCTATGATTATAAGTTCAATAAACCAAAAAACAAAAAATTTCAAGTTTTATGCTTCAATACTACTACAATTTAGAAGTTTCCTGGATCCCAAGAAAAAAAAAACCAGAAAAATTAATATTAGAGACAATGCATTTCGAGGAGACACTAGACAGCGAAAGCAGTGTGTGAATTGAGAGACGCAGGCGAATATTGATTCAAGGCGCGCCTATTTTGTGTGTCGGGTCTTGTTTCGACTCGACGTGTAGAGATTGGAAACTTGCCAACATTTTTCTTTTTTTCTTGTGCCGTTGGCGATTTTCTGACAATTTTTCGTTGAAAAGGTGAAAAAATCGATTATTTTTTATAGAAAATGGTGTTGATTGCGGCTGGAGTGCTCTCGAAATCAGGTAGAGCCTTGGTGGCTCGTCAATTTGTCACCGATATGACTCGTGCGAGATTGGAAGGATTGTTGGATGCTTTCCCGAAATTGATCGGAAATGACAAAGATCGTCAACATACATTTGTTGAGACCGAATCTGTGAGATATGTTTATCATCCATTGGATAATATTTATGTGGTTTTGATCACTACTCGCAATTCGAATATTTTGGAAGATTTGGAGACTTTGCGACTTTTCTCAAGAGTTATCCCAGAATATTGTCGATCGAATGACGAAAAAGAAATCTTGGCACACGATTTCGATTTGATTTTCGCGTTTGACGAAGTTGTCACTCTTGGATATCGCGAGAGTGTGAATTTGGCACAAATCCGCACCTTCACCGAAATGGATTCGCATGAAGAACGAGTTTTCATGCAAATCAAAGAGGCACAAGAGAAGGCCGCTAAACAAGCCATGGCTGAAAAAGCGAAAGAACTCAAACGAGCACAAAAAGAGGCACTCAGCCGTGGACTCAAGCCAAACTACGCCAATGTTCAAGCGCTTTCGTCTTTGTCGTCATCTTCAGCGCCAACAGCTGTGGTTGAACCAGTAGTTTCGCGCCCAAGTCAACCAGCATCACGTGGACCAATTGGAGGTGGAAAGGCGCTGAAATTGGGAGGAAAAACTAATGATGAAGACGCGTTCTTGAATCAATTGAGACAACAAGGACAAACTATTGCGCCGGTTGCTAAAGCGGTGAGTTTTTTTAATTTGGAATTAAAATTAAATTTTCTAAACGACAGAGTAACAATTTTCAAAATATAGTGATATTTATTAAATTTTAATGTTTCACAACATCTATAAATATAAAACAATAAGTCGTATAACTAGTACTGATAGGATTCGTTGTACTCCAAAACGTGCTGTTTTTTTGTTCTATGTGAAAATCGTGCTTAAAGCCACCAAAAACTAGAAATTGATATTAAATTCAACTCTAAAATAATCGTTTTTCACAGAAAACTAGAGAATAAATTGTTTACCTTCGAAAATGTAAAAGGCAATTTGTTCTTATTAGAATAAATATGAAAATCGATGACTGTCAGTGATTAAAAATCAGAAAATTTTTGATTTTTATTGAGAAATATTAATTGGAAGTTGTTGAATGTCAAAAAACCGCAGCCAAACCTTTTTAATGCTATTTTTCGAATTTATTGTCCAAGCTTTGCAGCGAACTAAGCAACATTTGAATGGATTTTGCAAAAACTAATAACAAGATTCACCAAAAAATGTATTTTCCAGAAGTAAAATATTACTGTTTCTCAGATTTTATATAAGGAAAAATGTTTAGTACTATACCAATTTTCGCGATCTGTTCATTAAATTAAATTTAATTTTTTCCAGGGACTTGGCTCATCCTCGGCCGCTGCTCCAGCTCCATCAGCTCCACGTGTCAAAAGAGAAGCAGTTCATGTCAGAACAGAAGAAAAGATCAACGCCCGTGTCAGCCGAGATGGTGGTTTGGAATCTGGTGAAGTATTGGCCACAGTTTCGCTCTCGGTCGCATCTCCTGATTTGAACTCAGTATCTGTTCAAATGTCAAATCAAGCTCCAGTCGGTGGAGCACAATTGCAAGTTCACCCGAACTTGGATAAGAAAGAATGGCAGCAAACATCGATCTTGAAACTGAAATCAAATGGAAAACCATATCCAGTTAATAATGATGTTGGAATTTTGAAGTGGAAACAAGTATTGACTGAAGAGGAGCAATTACCTATTTCATGTGAGTAATTTTTCTCTCAAAAATCAAGATTTGAATTCAATTTTTTCAGTGAACTGCTGGCCTCAAGAATCATCAGATGGTTGCCAAGTTAATATCGAATATACACTCCAACGAGAAGATATTTCACTTCAAAATGTTCGAATCGTAGTGCCACTTCCGTAAGTTTATTTTCCTTTTGAAAAATGACAAGTTTAATTTGAAAGTTTTCAGAACCTCAACGGCGCCAGTTGTCAGTGAATGCGAAGGAAGTTATGAATATCAGAAGACACGAAATATTCTCCTCTGGACACTGCCTCTTATCGATTCGTCAAACTCGACCGGAACCCTTGAATTCACAGTCCCGAATGGACATTCGGATCATTTCTTCCCGGTGTCGGTTGGATTCCAATCGGAGAATTTGTTTGTACCTATTACAGTGAGTTTTCAGCGTTTGAAAAATACGAAAATCCTATTTCTAATATAAAAAGTAATGATTTTTTGGTCTGAAGAGCTGAAACAACAAAGAATTTTTACAAAATTCTGAATTTCCATCCCAAAATTTGTTTCCAGGTTTCCGAAGTGATAAAGCAAGACGGTTCACCTGTAACATACTCTGTCGAAACATCTCTCGTCTCCGATAACTTTGAAATCGTCTAATTTCTCCTTTTTTGCCTGCCACCGAAATGTGTACTGTGATTGGTCCAGAAAATTAATTATTATTATTCTTTATTTATTTATTTACATGTATTTTACTACGATTTTCTTCTCTTTATTTATTTATTGCATATGAATTTTTGGGTGTTTATAGAATTGTAGATAAATTTATCATTTCATTGTTTAGAGCATGTAGAATATCTGGGAATTCAGAAAAGTAAATCTGAAGTGATGTTCAGATGTCAAAGTTTCGGGATAGATTGCCGATTATTTATAAAGAACATGGAATTGCTGATTTGAAGATGGGATTGTATTTGAAAGATGCGAGTGTGGATAGTATTTGGAATGATGTAAGGGTTTTTCAAGATTTTTTAAAGTTTTGTGCAAAAATTTTAATTCTAACGTTGAAAAAAACATGATTTCGAGAAGAATTCTTTGAAGATTTGTAAAAATCAGTAAGTATCAACGTGGATTTTCGCAACATTATTTATCAAAATAATTTTTTAGTTATCATTTGTCATTTAAAAGTTATATTTCAGTTCTAAAAGCTGAAAATGTTCTGTTCAGCTGTGATTAAAGCATTAAATCACAGTTTTCAAGAATTTAAAGAAATATTCAAATAAAAGTTCAATTGGAAATCAGTAATTGTAAACGAAGTTCTTGGTAAATTAATTTATTCTTACAAAAAATACTGTTTCAAAAGTTCCAAATAATCAGAAAAACAGATTTTCACTTCGATATTGTTAATTTTTTTTAAACAAGCTGATTTACGAAATTTTTATCTTTAGAAAAATAAAATAACATTAAATACTACAACTGAAAGAAGTATTTCTAACTAAAGTTGAAAAATTTTTACATTTAAAATATATGACTTTCAATTGATTATTAAGGTTTTGAGTATAAAATAATTTTTTTTTCGAAAGATTAATCTCTAAAAAATTAGACACTGAATTCCACGCTGAAATTATTTTCATCAGGTGTGGCAGCATTCAACACTTAAATATTTCTAAAATCATCAGAATCAGGGTTTTCGTAAGATACTCGAAAAAAAATTATATTTTTTACAAATACTGTTTCAAAAATGTAATAAAATCTGAAAATTAGAAATTCTCTCATTACCAAAAGTACTGCAGATATAATAAAAATCGAAAAACGATCCAAAAAATGCCCAAAAAAGTTTTGAACTTTAGTATAAAAAGTATAATTTTTAAATAGTATTTGAAATAATGTAAAAAGAATTTTCAAAAAAATGATGGCAAAAATTCCTTCTAACGGAGTTTCCCATAAAAATTACATTTAGAATCGTCCCAGTTCTAGTTTTTGCATAAAAAATTATAGTATTCATGAATGAAACCCCAGAATTGTGCAAATGTTTGATTTGAGCTCAAAAAATTCAGAAAAATGTGCATTTTTGTTTAAAATTTTTTAATTTTAAAATTAACCAGATTTCAAAAATTATAAATGTGAATTTTCCATAATTTCTTGAAATTTAAGGAGAAAGCCAGAAACGCTTGAAAACAAACTTTTCAACTTTCCACATACGTTTCACAAATTTCACATCAATCGAAAGAATATTTTCACTCCGTTGAAAATATCATTATATTCAAAAATGAATATTTTCTATCCAAACCGACTGGTTAAAAAAAATCCTAAAAACAAAAAATTGAGATTGTTTTCTTTAAAGTAGATATTTTCTTAAAGTTTCATCTCTAAATATAGAAATTTGAACATCACGCTAAATTTAATTTCTTTTTTTTAAATTTTTTTTTTGGGATCATTCAAAAACTAGGCATAGCACTAAAATATTTCTAAAATCATCAGAATCCGGAATTTCCGAAAATACTCAACTTTAGTTTAAAAAAAGTATGGTTTTTAGATAGTATTTGAAATGATGTGAGAATAATTTTCAAAAAAAGCTAAAAGCTAGCTAAAATTTCGTAGCTAAAATTCCTTCTAACGGAGTTGCCCATAAAAATTACATTTAGAATCGTCCCAGTTCTAGTTTTTGCATAAAAAATTATAGTATTCATAAAAGAAACCCCAGAATTGTGTAAATATTTGACTTAAGCTCAACAAATTCAGAATAATTAACCAGATTTCAAAAATTATAAATGCGAATTTTCCATAATTTCTTGAAATTTAAGGAGAAAGCCAGAAACGCTTGAAAATAAACTTTTCAACTTTCAAAATACGTTTCACAAATTTCACATCAATCGAAAGAATATAGATTTTCACTCCGTTGAAAAAATGAATCTTTCAACCCACTGATTTGAAAAAAACCCTAAAAGCCAAAAATTGAGTTTTTTTCTTTAAAGTAGATCTTTTTTTAAAAGTTCTATCTCTAAAAATAGAAGTTTGAACTTCACGCTAAAATTATTTTCGTCAAGTGTGCTAGCATTCAAGAACTAGAAATATCACAAAAACATTTCTGAAATCATCAGAATCCGGATTTTCGTGAAATACTCGAAAAAAAACTATATATTTTTACTATAAAAAATACTGTTTCAAAAATGTAATAAAAGCTGAAAACTAGAAATTCTCTCAGTCCCATAAACTTTTGATACTAAAAATTATAAAAGACATTTACAAAAGTTTCAGCTGATTTTTTCTGTGCGAAAAATCAACAATTAAAACTTTTGCGTCAAATCTGATCGTTGTTTTTATTTTTAAAACGGTGAACTTTTGGTAACTTGGAAAAATACTGTTTCAAAAGTTCCATAAAGTTTTAAAACTTTATCAAATGCCCATTCCAAGTACCTTTTCTTTTTGGAAAATCAAAATTTAAATTTCTGAAATGTATTTTTTCTTACCAAATGTATCGATTTTTCAGATCACCCAAGAACCTTCCGAATTCGCCGACAAATATTTCGGAAAACGGTTTATGCAAGAATTGAAAGAAGATGCAAAAGAAGGCTACCTATATGTTATGAATCTCATCAAACGGTTTCTAGCTTTATACTTCAATGTTCAAGAGGTTCTCGATGATTCAAAAAATTTCGAAATCAACGAATCTGTTCAAAACGTCATGAGAGTTGGAAAAAATATTGGTTTCAAACATGGACTCATTACACAATTGTCATATAGCTCGATACCTCAACCAGGAACTTCGAAGACCTCTGATATTTTGATCTCACCGGAACTTTTTAAGGAACTATTCACAGTTTGTGAGTTTTGTAGTTCTTTTACAAGGGATATGTAAATAGGTATTAACGGACTTCGGAATGAGACATATGTCATTCGATACACTTTTTCATGCTGATCAACATCCCGTTTCTAACTTTTGCAAAACTCTGCGCCGAAAGCTGAAAATTGAGCTCAAAGTTTGCTCTGAAAACTTGGAATATCTCTTCGAAATTATGTTTTCAATAGAATGGGAGTACTAAAGCGTTCTTTAACATGAAAAGAACGCTGGAAACATTAATTTTCCACAAAAATCCGGCTGAAACGCCGAAAAAATAAGTTTTTTAAAAGTACAAGAAAAAGATGTCAACAAAAACGTGAAAAATCATAAAAATGACTCTAATTTTGTGTGAAAACATTGAAAATTTCGAGAAATTTTAGAATTTTCGTTTTTTCCAGTAAATTGAGCTTGTTTCGAACCTTAACCATACCAAATGTGTAGAGAATGAAAAATCACAGAAGATCCAATAAACTTTGTTGTGGTTTTTTTCTATTTCAAGCATTGTTATTAATACATGTAGGTTATCGTAAAAAACAGAAAATATTGATTTTCAACTTTCCACGCGGAGTTTTGCAAAAGTTAGAGGCGGGATGTTGATCAGCATGAAAAATTGTATCGAATGGCATAGGTCTCGTTCCAAAGTCCGTT
Organism: Caenorhabditis sp. 38 MB-2015; assembly: GCA_900536415.3. Lineage (NCBI taxonomy): Eukaryota > Metazoa > Nematoda > Chromadorea > Rhabditida > Rhabditidae > Caenorhabditis > Caenorhabditis quiockensis. The sequence goes on along the minus strand of LR548671.1, from coordinate 19,459 downwards.
AATAGCTAGTTTCATCTCCCTTGTTAGAGAATATATTTTTGAAAAAAAAATTAATTTTTCAGTGCCTTTGGAATGGTCAACAATGAGGAAGGAGTTTTTCATGTTCACCGGAGGTCCTAAGTTATACGAAACGCTGATTTGTCGATGGCTCTGGATTACTGTACATTGCATCGTGGATAGTGTTCGATTCAATTTTGATTTTAAAATTGGCAAGAATCAGGTTTTCAAGAGTTGTGGCACACAAGTTGCGCAGGTGAAGAAGGTCGAAGAACCTAGAGGAGGCTTAACATCGGATTACTTCACAACAATCCCGCAAGATATGGAAGCTTACGCTGAGTACAATCTGCAGAAAAAGGCACATGTGTATTTTCGAGTTCTGAGAAGGTCACTGCTCCAAAAATTGCTCAACCATTCGTTGCCAACGTTGCCAGCGTGGATATTTCAATTGGGATTGTTGCCACTTCTCCCGCCAGCTGCTTGCCGCTTCTTTGCAAATTATACATCAACGATCGCACATCGCCTGAAAACCTTTACGACGTCTGGAGAATTTCGTTATCTAGCCGAAAAAACGCTTCAATTCACGCATGTGCCACAAATACTACCGGAACTCACAAACAGCCACAAAATTCATCGAAAAATTGGACAATTCATGATTCTGGTGGCGGAGAGAATTCTGAATACGGATGAATTTCCAGTGTTTGGAGTGGAGTGGAAGCCGGTTATTGAGGAATTGACCGCGGGATCGTCAGAGTTTGTGTGTAGCTCCCAGATGTTTTTGACGATTTTTGAGAATTGTGAGTTTTTTTTAAATTAGAATTGAAAAAACACAAAAAAATAGTTAAATTTAGGGTTTTAATTGAAAAACTAAAAGCATCACACCATCCGAGTGTTAGAAAGAATGAAAATATGTCAAAAATTTTAAATTTTGATCATCGTTGAATGCGCTGCGGTTGCGATGCGTGTTCAAAGTTCCAAAAATATGGATTGTATGTATCGATTTAGATTTTTCTAGTTGAAAATGGTTTTTATACTTTAAAAAAATGTTCAACACTTCAAAAAAAAGAAAATTTCGAGTTCAAACATGGTCAGAAATGTCAAAAAATTATATTTTCAGTTAAATTTATTTTTTTAAATAATTTTCGAAGTTTTTCGTTCGAAAATTACGCGTCCTAGGTTTTTCCGCATAAAAAATCAATTTTGAAATCAATAAATGTCGAAATTGTTAAGAAAACTACGAAATTCCGTCAAATTCATTTTGAAGTCGGGTTTTCTGAAGTTTTTCAACTCAAAATTAGAAAAATAAAAGTTCATCCTAAGTCAGAAATGTCAAAAATTATATTTTCCGTCAAATTTATTTTTTATAATATTTTTCCGAAGTTTTTTACTCGAAACGTTCGAAATATACGTGTCCTAAGTTTTTTCGCATAAAAAATCAATTTTGAAATCAATCAATGTCGAAATTGTTAAGAAAACTACTAAATTCCGTAAAATTTATTTTTAAATTAAGTTTTTTGAAGTTTGTCAACTCAAAATTTGAAACATAGCAGTCTCTAGCTTCTAATCATACCTTAGAGTACTCCGAGAACCACTAACTCCACAAAAAATATCAAATCAAACAATTTATTCATTGCATAGCACTTTTCATACTATACAGTGACTGTGTTGAATGCTCCTTCTTCTTATGCGAATCGTCTCCATCCACTATCGACGCCAATTTCGTTGTCTCAATCTTCTCCACTTTCAGCGCCTTTTCCAGTGGTCTAGCCCTCAATATGACGACTGAGATTGCACCACATCCATTGACTTTTAGAATTGCTCCACGATTCTAAATTTGAGAATTTGAGGGGTTACATCGTGGGGAGGAAATTTACATACATCAGTTTCGTTCATGTACCTGGGAGCACTGAAAATGGTGACGAGCTTTCGATTGGATGTAAATCTGAAGCCTCTATCCTGAACTTGGTGTGCGCGAACAATCAGCTCCAAATCCAACTTTCTCACGCAATCACTAATCGCCTGATCGTTGAAGTTGACCGAAAGACCGCGTAGAGTGTTCTTCAAGAATTGCGCCTTTTGCTGAGTCATGTGCAAGTTCCCACTCTCCCATGGATCACTCCACAACAAATCTAACGCCAATTTGTTGTCGTTCGCATCAACTAATGGGCGTTGAATCTGGAAAATTTCAGGTCTATCTTGAAGTGGAGGGGGAGTTTACCATTCGAATGTCGTTGAGCGAGTTGAGCCATGGTGAAATGCCGCCGTGCATACAGAGAATTTTCCGGCCAACCAGACCGGCTAACGGCATCCAGGAGAAGGCGTCGTTGAAATGCTCCCATACTTCGGCTCCGTCGTTTGGACCTAATTTGTTGACTAGTTCTTCCTGAAGGAGAAATATTATGAATTTTAATGTCTGAATCTGTTCTGAGAGCTAGAAAATGTCAAAATTTACATTTTAGAAGGCGAATTTCCTTTCTGAAAGTATGTTTTTATCCTTTTTGTGAGTGAAAATCTCTTTTCTAGCGGAAATAAAATTTTTGCTTACAGTTTTGGAAGATATCCTCATCTAATTTTTTTTGCTACACAAATTAAAATTTTTACGGTTTTTAAAATTTTTGATTTGTAATAAAAAAAAAAGCTATTCAGCTAATGTCATTTTATGGAAAATGAGGAAAATCGTCTCATCGCTGCGAGACCTTTTCGTTTCGAAGATGTACCTTTAATTTTTACTACGGTTTTTGTGTGTTTACATTGTCGCAAAACTGGAGGTTTCGCGACATTTTAGGACATAATATGACATTAGCTGAATAGCTTTTTTTTTGTTTTTAAATGTTTTTTAAACATTATTTTTTTTTTATCTGAATAACCCTATAAGGTTTCAGAATTGTTTTTCAAGTTCTTGCCGAAGAATCTTCCTTTTTGAATATTATTTTTGGGTTTTTAATGAGAATTATATCATTCGATAGATTCTTCAACGCTGATCAACATCCCGTATTCGGTTTTTGCTAAACGCCAATTTCAGCCCTAAATTTTCAGCTAAGAAGTGAGAAAACATGTATTGAAGTATGAAAAATCACCCTAGAACCTTCATTTTCATAGTTTTGATGTTTGTGAGAATTAAATTCAAGATATTGTGTCCAAAAAATAGTCTAAAGTTTGCTTTTGTGAACGAGAATCTCGTTTTTTGTCGTTTTATCTGAAAAATACCCGATATTTAAACATGAGAGCTAAACTTTCACAAAGTATGAAGTAATTTTGAAACCGCTTTTTAAAATTGTCATATTTTGGGTGGTCGCTGAATCGAAAAATCTCTGGAACGAGTCCAATTCGAAACAGTTTCATTTTCGAACCCGATTCAGAAGTTTTTCTTAAAAAGTCGGATATAGCACAAAATCAGGAAAACCGATTTAGTTGCCTAAGTTTTCTCGGTCCGAATAAAAATTTGGACAGTTTTTGAACGCAGGAAAAATTCAAAAGCCTATTTTTCAGCTACATGATATTTCAAATTTGTTGATAATTTTCCAATGAAAACCTTAAAGCTGAAATTGCATTTCGCAAAAAATGAATACGGAATGTTGAATACCAATAGAATGAATATTCTTGTTAAAAATCAGCATATTTTTTCACATTTTCGATAGGCTTCGATGTGCGTATTGATTCTTACATGCAATCAGACAGGTCCAATTATATCTTACCCGGAATCCATACGTAAAATTGATCGATTTCGTCTCATGATTGCCGCGAAGAAGCATATATCGACCAGGATAGAGGACTTTTAATGAGAACACCAAAGCAATGCATTCGACGGATTGAGGTCCACGATCCACAAAATCGCCGAGGAACATGAATCTGCAACAATGAAAAGCGCTATTTTTGAAGAAATTCAGAAGCACAACTTTGTTTTCGGTATTCTCGATATATCAAAACTGTGTCGGTCGCGTCGAGAATTCAATATCCGATGCAAATCGCGATACTGTCCATGTATATCGCCAACGATGGTGCAAGGTGGTGACAACGTCGCCAACGTTGGCTCGCGCTTGAAAATCTCCGTCACCTGATCGACCAGCTCGTGTAGTTCTCTCGGACTATAGTCGATGTTTCGATCGCTGTCTTGAAAACGAAAGTGACGAGTGCAGAATTCGTTGATGTCGAATGATTTGTCCGCCTTATTATTATCTTTGTTATTATTGTCGTTATTGTTGTTTGTGTTAAACATCTGTAGAAAAAGTACTGTAGTATACTGTAGATATGGAGAGGTTAGTGTACCTTGAATTGCTACTTTTTAAACTATTTATATCATATGAAAGAGGATATCAAAAATAAATAGAGAGTGAGGTTTTTCGGAAGAGTTGAAGAAGTGGAGCACGTTTCACGTAAAATGCTATGTACTAGAAAAAATCCATTTTGTCCATATTTCGCACAATTATGCTCAAAGGTATCAGAAATGTGCTCCAGATTTTGTAGGAGGATATCTGAAAAATGGTGCTAGAAATATGTTTTCTGAAAATTTTCATTCCCTAAATAAAAACAGGTTTTTTCCGAGTTTTAAGAATTTTTTTTCTACTTCAAATTTTTGCAAAATACTAATCAATCCCCAAATTTGCAAAATTTTTTGAGAATTTTTGAAAAATTCTTGCTCAACATGTGCTCAACACCATTTTACAAAAAAAATTTAATTCATCGGCATGGACATTTTGTAGCCGGATGAAATTTAAAAAAAAAGTTAAAATTGCGTCACCAAAAACTTTCGGGTACACCAAACATAATGGCAATGGTTATTTTTCCCCAAAAAAAGTGCTGCACTTGAGTTTTTCCCTATTTTGGGTCAAAAATTGAGTGACCCAGATGAAATTTTTAGACAAATGTTTTTGAGCATGGCAAACGTAATGGTGATGTTCATTTTGAATCAAATAAGAGTTTCACTCGAGTTTGTACCTGTTTTAAATCAAAAAACAAATTGTTTTAGGTCCGAAATTGAACAAAAAAATTCACTAAAGTCTATGTAAATTAATTTTCGACTTGAAACAGGTACAAACTCGAGTGAAACTCTATTTTGGTTCAAAACAAACATCACCATGACATTTGCCATGCCCAACTACCCTTTATCTTAAAACTTTATCGAAATCTGGGTCAGTCGATTTTAGACCTAAAATAGATGAAAACTCAGGTGCACTTTTTGGTGAAAAATGAACATCACCATCATGTTTGGCGTACCCAAAAACTATGATTTTTTTTTGAAATTTCACTACATTTTTTAAAATCAGACATATTTTCGAAAAGGCCATTTTTAACTTTTCAGAAAGACATTTTGGCATTAAAAACCATTTCCAGAAATCTATAAATTTTCAGAAAGAAATTCATTTTGCAGATATGGTCTTACCAAAACTGTAAAATTTTCTTAGGTTCAAAACTGTTCAAAAAATGGAGCCAAACAGACTATTTTGAGCAAAATTATGACTATTTAACCAATACAAACTTTTGAAACAAATTTATTCACAAATTATTACTTTTCGACTGGCTCGACTGTGACAGTGTCTTTTGCTCCTTCTTTTTCTCCACTTGTTCAATTATCGATGTCACTCTCGTCGGTTCGCCATTATCCATTTTACCAACTTTATCCGTCTTTTGTCCCTTTAAAGTGACGACTGAGAGTTGACCATGACCGTACACTTTTAGAATTGCGCCTTTGTTCTAGAAAAATTAGTTTGAAAAGATTTTCTTCGTCAAAATAGAAGTGTGCAAATTGTCGTCACCGTGTGTACGTCAAACTTGAAAACTTACAGTTAACTCAGACAATCCCTTTAACAAGGAAGTAGAGACTTATACCATTATATAGTTCTTCTCTAGTACCCATTTTTCAGCCTTGAATTTTAAACTGAAAACACGAAAAAAATGCTCGAAAAACCATGAAAAACTAACAAATATGAGATATTGAGCTAGACTCTAGGGTAATTTTTTATCCTGAACACAGCCAGATGATCAGATTTGAATAAAATGTAAAATTACAGCATTTTCAGAAAATGTTTAGTTTTTGAAATTGTATTCAACTCGCTTTTCTGTTTTTTTTCGCAAAAAATTTCCTGAATTTTTCAGTCTAATTTCAATTTTATAGTTAAAAAAAATATATTCCTGGGTTATTATTCATACTTTATAACCCTTTAGATAGGCTGCAGACCTCAAAATAGATTCTATACAAACTTTGGAGCTGAAAATTTAAGCATTAGGGATCGCGTTTCGTAAAAATGAAGAACATGAGGTTGATCAGCGTTAAAAAATCTATCGAATGACTCTTCAAAAAACATACATCAGTTTCGTTCATATATTTAGGAGCGCTGAAAATGGTGAGTAATTTTCTGTCGGCGGCGAATTTGAAGCCATTATCTTGAACTTGATGTGCTCGAACAATCAGATCCAGATTCAACCGTTTCGTACATTCATGAATCGCCTGATCATTAAAGGTGCACGAAAGACCGCGCAGAGCATTTTTGAGATATCTCGGTTTATCGTTGATGGCGTTGATGTTCTCCTTATCCAATGGATCACTCCACAACAAATCTAACGCCAATTTGTTGTCGTTCACATCCACTAATGGGCGTTGAATCTAGAAATTATGAGGTCTATTTTGAAAGGGTGAGAAATTAACCATTAGAATGTCGTTGAGGGTGGTGAGCCATGGTGAAATGCCGCCGTGCATACAGAGAATTTTCTGGCCAACCAGACCGGCTAGGGGCATCCAACAGAAGGCGTCGTTGAAATGCTCCCACACTTCGGCTCCGTCGTTTGATCCTAATTTTGCTATCAGTTCTTCCTAGAAGAGAAATATTATGCATTTCGATTTTTTGGGGGGTTCAAAGTTGAAAAAATCTATTAAAAATAAAAATTTACAAAAAATTGCTGTTTCAAAACTTTTGGAAAATATTCTTATCTGATTTTTTTTTCGTTTGGATCCGAATTCATGTTACAAAAATTTAAATTTGATGTGTTGATATTTTTATTTTAATCTCAAATTTCGCTCAGAATTTCAATTTCCAAATATTAAAAAAATACACTAATTTTAGTCGTCAAAATCTGTTCTGGGAACTAGAAATTGTCAAAATCGACATTTTAAAAGCCAAATTTGATTTCTGAATATGTGTTTTTTTCTCATTTTGAGAGTGAAAATCTCAATTTCCTAGCGAAAATAGAGCTCACTTTTATGTGTTTTGAACAATATTTTCAATCTAATGTGCTCTTCATTGAAATTAGAGTCTGATCATAGGTAACTAGGTTTTCAATAGATCTTTTTTCCTCAAAATTCAAAATCAAATTTCTCACCCGAAATCCATACACCAAATTAATCGATTTCGTCTCATGATTCCCACGAAGTAGCATATATTTATTAGGAAACATGACTTTAAGACAGAAAACCATACAAATACATTCGATGGATTGAGGTCCACGATCCACAAAATCGCCGAGAAACATGAATCTGTTAGAAAAATCTTGATTTTCACACTGAAATCCAGCCAGATCTCACTTCATTTGTGCCAACGCCGAGATATTGAGATTCAGAGTTTTACCCTTGCCACTTTGACAATTCAATATCCGAAGCAAATCGCGATATTGTCCATGAATGTCGCCAACGATGGTGCAAGGTGGTGACAGCTTCGCCAATGTTGGCTCGCGCTTGAAAATCTCCGTCGCCTGGTTCACGAGCTCGTGTAGTTCTTTTGCAGTGTATTCGATCTTGAAAAAACAAATTTTGTTTTGTTTTTCAAAAAAAACAAATTCGAAAAACTGACAATATCTGTTTCTTTATAGGTGAAGAGACGATTGACGAAATTTTTGATATCAAATTGCTCGTTAATTGTGCTTGTACTTATCATCTGAAAAAATTACTGTAGTTTTGATGTACTGTAAATATGGACTGTACTTTAAATTGCTACTTTTTAAACTATATCATATGAGTAAGAATATTAAAAATGTGGAAAGTTAGATTTTTTCAAAAGAGTTAAGAAATTAGTACACGTTTAACATGAATTTTTTGTTCAAACTTTTGTATGCAATCGTGTAGTTCTCTTGGACAAAACTTTGGAGTAAACCAAAATGATAAAAACTTGAAGGTACATACAATTGAAGGTTTGTCTAACAAATCGTGTAGTTCTCTTGGAGAACAATTTTGGATTTTCGGGAATTATATAAACTTAAATATACATATACTTGAAGGTATGAAAGTTTTTTGAGACAATTCTGATATCAAAAACCTGTTAAAGTTAGTATTTATGTGAAATCAGTGCATTTTTGTGTGGTAGAGCACAGTTTTTTTTCCAAAAATACATTTTTGAATGGAAAAATTCACTGAATATAATTCTAAAGTTCATTGAATCCAGCTCTTTTTTCAAAAGTCAGCTTCAAAAATTGATTTTTAATTGAATATAGCTTCAAAGTTCCATTTTTAAGTCAGAAAATCATTTTTGAATAAAAAAATTCACTGAACTAGATCTAAAAGCTATTGAATTACACTCATTTTTCGGAAATCAGCTCGAAAATTCCATTTTTCAATGAAAAAATCATTTTTGAATCGGAAAATTCACTGAAACTGGGTCTAAAGTTCATTGAATCCAGCTCTTTTTTCAAAAGTCAGCTTCAAAAATTGATTTTTAATCGAATATAGCTTCAAAGTTCCATTTTTAAATCAGAAAATCATTTTTGAATCGGAAAATTCACGGAAACTAGAAACTCTGAAAATAGAAGAATCCGTTTATTTTTTCGAAAAATCAGCTTTAAAAGTTGATTTTTTATCAAATATAGCTATTAAATTCCATCTTTTCAGTCAAAATATCATTTTTGGATAAAAAAATTCACTGAAAATAGGTCTAGAAACAAAAAGTCCATGTATTTTTTTTCAAAAATCAACTCGAAAAATCCCCTTTTTAGTCAAAAAATAGTTTTTGAATCGAAAAATTCACTGAAATAAGTCTAAAGTTTATTGAATCCAGTTATTTTTTTCAAAAATCAGCTTAAAAATTGATTTTTAATCGAATATAGCTTCAAAGTTCCATTTTTAAGTCAGAAAATCATTTTTGAATATAAAAATTTACTGAACTAGATCTAAAAGCTATTGAATTACACTCATTTTTCGGAAATCAGCTCGAAAATTCCATTTTTCAATGAAAAAATCATTTTTGAATCAGAAAATTCACTGAAACTGGGTCTAAAGTTCATTTTCATCCAGCTCTTTTTTCAAAAGTCAGCTTCAAAAATTGATTTTTAATCGAATATAGCTTCAAAGTTCCATTTTTAAATCAGAAAATCATTTTTGAATCGGAAAATTCACGGAAACTAGAAACTCTAAAAATAGAAGAATCCGTTTATTTTTTCGAAAAATCAGCTTTAAAAGTTGATTTTTTATCATAGCTATTAAATTCCATCTTTTCAGTCAAAATATCATTTTTGGATAAAAAAATTCACTGAAAATAGGTCTAGAAACAAAAAGTCCGTGTATTTTTTTCAAAAATCAACTCGAAAAATCCCCTTTTCAATGAAAAAATCATTTTTGAATCGGAAAATTCACTGAAACTAGCTCTAAAAATAGAATAATTCGTTTATTTTTTCAAAAATCAGCTTCAAAGTTTCATTTTTTCAGACAAAAAATATTTTTTGAATCGGAAAATTCAATAAACCTAGGTCTAAGGATAAAATAATCCGTTTCTTTTTTCAAAAATGAGCTCAAAAATTCTATTTACCTGCCAAAAAATCATTTTCGAATTGAAAAATTCACTGAAACTAGCTTTAAAAATAGAATAATTCGTTTATTTTTTCAAAAATCAGCTCAAAAATTTCATTTTTCAGTCAATAAAACATGTTGCGCCAGACTCCACAACCTGATGAAAGATGCTCCAAACGCCAAAGCACTAGAATTCCACGCGCGCGGCAGCATCATCCGATTCGTTTTCTGGTTTTGTGCCAGCATTGTTCGATCCATTTTCCATGTTAAACTCCGTGACGATTTCTCAATTATGGAATTGAAATATAATGATTATGAATTTGAGATTGTCAATGAGCAAAAATGGATTGTTCATGAAAATGTGGATGTCACTATGGAGCAAAGTGAGAAATCGAACGAAGAACCGAAATTGAGTGAAAGTATGGAAGTAACTGATGTGAGTATTTTACCTTCTTTTTTTGAAATTTTTTAAAAATAGCTTTAAAAAAAAACCTTAAAATTTGAAAAAATTTATAAAATTTAGAAATAAAATTTAAAAATACAAATTCGTAATTGGAAGAATAGTATTTCACATGAACAGACATTAGTTTCAGTTTCTGTTTTTTATTTTAAAAACTCATTGAAACAGTTAATTTATCATTTTCTGAAAAATCCTAATAATTTTTTTAAAGGGGGGGGGGGGGGGNATACGTGGGTAAATTGAAATCGTATGTGAAAATTTCTCGAATACTAGGTTTTCCGCTGAAAATTCCTTTCGGCGTTATACTATATCGATGGTGCTCTTTTTTTTGCACACAACAAAATTGGTGAAGGCTGCACCAGAACAAAAATAGAGAGCTGCACCAAAAAATAACTTCAAGGGGGGAGGTGCACCAAAAATTAAATTGTGTTCAAAAGAAAAAGCATCATTGATATAGTATAACCCTCAAGGGAATTTTCACCGGAAAGCCTAGTATTCGAGAAATTTTCACATACGATTTCAATTTACCCACGTATAGGTATACGTTCAAAAAAAAAATTGAAATCCAAATTTCTCGAATACTAGTCTTTTCGGTAAAAATTCCCTTGGAGGTTTTACTATTCCGAGGGTGCTCTTTCTTTTCAAAAAATAAAAAGTATACCTATTTTTTCCCTNCCCCCCCCCTTTAAAACCAAAATTGGAAATTTTAAATTTGTTCACTGTTTCAATGTTTCTTGATCAATTGACATCTTTTCTTGAATTTTATTAACGTATTAAATGTTACAAGAATCATGTATAAATCTGTCAATCAGAAAATATTTACTGTTTCAAACAATTTATAACATTTCACTTTTTTTTTTTTGAACTAAGCTTCTACATCTGTTTGAAAATGTACTTTATCAAAATTACTATGCGCGAATTTGGATTACAAAATTGAAAGTTAAATTAGTTATTTTCTTCAAGAATATGTGAATGAAAACTTGTTTTTACTCTAACAATTTCGAAAAAAATCTGAAATTTCGAAAAGTTTAACCATTTCGCTACTGTGTTTTGGTCCTAAAAATTTTGAACCAAAAAGTTCTACCTTCTCGAAGATATTGGAATGAACATTCATTCTATGAAAATCGGCATCAATTTTTGAACGAAACTCACAAAAATGGAACTTTTGTATTTTCTCACTGTTTCAATGTTGTTTCATTAATTCTTCTTGATTTGTATTAAAAGTTCTGACGAATTCATATTTTCAAAAAATCATGTATAAATATGTCAATCAGAAAATATTCACCGTTTCGAACAATTTATAACATTTCACTTTTTTTTTGAACTAAGCTTCTACATCTGTTTGAAAATGTACTATATCAAAATTACTATGCGTGCGCGAGTTTGAATTTCAAAATTTAAAGTCAGTGTTCAATATGAGAAAAAATTCTGAAATAGTAATTGTCTTCAAAAATAAATTAATGGAAAATTGTTTTTACCTCTAACAATTTCGGAAAAAAAGGAAAGTTTCGAAAAGTTTAGCCATTTAGCTACTGATTTTTGCTCCGAAAAATTTTCAACCAAAACGTTCTACTTTTTCGAAGATATTAAAATATAAAAATCGCCATTTTTTAAATGAAACGAAAACTGAACTTTTATCTTAATTTTCATTAGACGTTCTGACGAATTCATATTTTCAAAAAATCATGTATAAATATGTCAATCAGAAAATATTCACCGTTTCGAACAATTTATAACATTTCACCTTTTTTTGAACTATGATTTTTCCATTCCAATTTAATATATCAAAACTATGCGCAAATTTAGATTTCAAAATTTAAAGCCGGTTTCAATATGAGAAAAACCCTCAAATAGTTATTTTCTTCAAAAATATGTGTATTTTACACCAACAATTTCGGAAAGTTTGCCGTTTTAAGTCCTGTTTTTCAACATTTTCACTGTTTCAACGTTGTTTTTTCAATTCTTCTTGATTTTATTGAACGTTCTGACTAAATTGAAATTTTCAAAAATCATGTACAATTCTGAAACTTATAGTTTCCAGGTTAGAAAATAATTACTGTTTCAAAAAATTTATAAAATTTCACTTTTTTTTGAACTGCAATGAATGAAGCTTTACTCGTCCAAAACAAACATATCAAAAGTGTTCTGCGTGAATTTCAATTTCGAAATTTGCAGTTGAAACCTATTTCGATTCTTAATAAATGATTCAATATCAGGAACGATGATTTTGTATGAAAAGAAAACCTAAAATGTTTAATTTCATTTAAAAAAAATCTCGAAATAAAGTTCAAAACTCAAAAAAAAACCCCAGAGAAAAATTTAAAAATTTGTTATGTTTTATAGAAAAACTTGATTTTTTTTTGGTGTCAATTCCTATTGAAAACAGTTGAATTTTCTGAAATTACTGGAATTATCAAATTTTTACAATTTCAAAATTTTTATAACATTTAACTTTTTTTTGAACTTTAATATATAGGCCGTTTCATTAATCCAAATTAAATTAAACTCCCAAAAATTGATATATTTTTATTTTTTCCTTAACTTCTAACGAAAACAGTTGAATCTTCTGTATTTACTGAAATCGATATTCGTAGAAGTCAGCTTAAAAAGTCAACCAGCCTCGTGAAATTTTTGCCGTTTCAAAAAATTCATAACAATCTGCATACTTCAAGTTCAGTTAATCAAACTGCAACTCCAAAATTTGAAATGGAATCCCCTGTGTAATTTAGTCTTTAAAACTTGTTAAATGAAATTTAAAACTTCAAAACTCAACAAATTCATAGAAAAGTAAGCAAATACATATATTTCTTAAAACAGTTCTATCGAAAGCCGAACATCACTTTTTTCAGGAAGAGCTCGAAGCTGCTCGATCACTCCGCGCACCCTCCACCCTTTCCTCATCGACCTCGGCTATGGTCAATCCGGAATATTTTGATTTCTACAAAAGAGTCGAACAGGACACGAAAATGTCGGACGAATGGAAGGATATGATTCGCGGAATGTTGTTTTCGAATCATCATTTGGTTAAAGAACTTGAACGAGTGGAACAAAGATATCAGCAAATGTGTCCTAAGTAGGTTCCTTTTCATGAACTACTGTATAATATTTGTTTTTTGTTGTTATTTTTTGGATGAAAAATCAAAAAAAAAAAAAAAGATCTTCATTCATTCGGTTTCTCAGTTTCTTTGTCAGTTTCCCCTCCTTTTCCTTCTGAGACCGGATCTTTTCCATGAATCGTCGACAAATTGATGGTTTTATGCAGTTGGGACATTGTCAGCATTTTTCGAGCCTCCTCTTGCATCATTGATCGACATGTGGCGATGCGCGATCGCGCTTGCTCCAAATGTTCGATGCTCAATGGTTGTTGAATGGGTACTTCTGGAAGAAAACGTTCCTTTGAAGAGCTGCAAAAATGTGGTGTCGAATTTTTTGGCCCAATTTTTAATATTATTTAGAAACTTCCACTTGTCAAAAAATAGGTGCTTTTTTTCGAATTTCAAATTTTCTACATGCTAAAAAATTTTTTAGCCCAATTTTTTAAATTTTTTAATACATTTCCACGAGTCAAAAAAATTGATTCTGGTTTTTTTTTCGAATTTTAAACTTTCGAAAATTTTTTGACTTTATTTTTTTCGAATTTTTTCAAATTTCAAAAAAATTTTGGCGCCATTTTTTCCGAATTTAAAATTTTCTCCATGTCAAAAATATTGGGCCCAATTTTTTTGAAACGTTTAAACTTCATGACTCAAAAAAATGTTGATTAAAATGATTCAAAACGTTTTGACCAAAACATGAATTATTTTTTTCAAATTTCTTTCTTCTGCGCTAAACAAGATGCAAGCGGAGTCTCGTTGTTGTTCACTTTCAAATTTTCTAGAATTTTTCGTATAGTATATTCTCTGTAATTTTTGTTGCTTTTTTTCGGAAAATTCGAAATTGAAGAAAAACAGATCAAAAATTCAAACTTTTGGCGTCAAAAATGGGGCGCTTGGACATATTCAATTTTTTTTGAGAATTTTGAAAATTGTGGCGCAAAAAAATCCAACTCTGGTTAGCAAAACTGATCATTTAATATTCCCAGGAAAAAATTTCAAATTTCATAATAAACAAAAAAATTGAAACCAAAAACTACAAAATATATTGAAATTCGTAATTTCATTTAAAAAATTCAAGCTTTGGAGCCAGTTTTTTGAAATTCAACACACAAAATGATAAAAAAAAAATGTTTGGCGCCATTTTTTTCGCCTCCACCAACTCACTAGAAATCGAGCCCATCACAATGATCGCAACAATTAACGAAACAAAAATCGCCACCAAAATCGACGAAATCAGCAAATCGACAATGCCATGAAGCCGTTCGATTTTCAAAAATGTGTCGGGCTCCGTTTGAGTGCTCCAATCATCAAATATTTTTTTGCCAAATGCCAATGTTTGAAACGCTCGCATTATACAAACACATTGATTTTTGATCGATTCAAGGTCTTTGTCGGTTTTGATGTATTGGACATCTGAATCGAGTTGTTGTTGCATGCCTTCCTGCAAAATAATTAGGCCGGCCTTCAGATTGGGCCTGGGCCTGGGCTCTTACCACGACTAACAATGCCAAATCTTCGCTTTTAATAACTTCACAAGCATCCAGTCGACAATAAACATTTATCATAAATTGTGTATCGTTTCCAATTGTGACCGATTCTTCAATTTCGAAACCAATACTTCCACGTGTGTTCTGAAAAATTCAAATTTTGACTTTAAAAATATACTACTTGAAATATGCTTCAATTTTGGTAAACTTTTTGAATTTCCGCTTTCTGTGCTAAACAAAGGGCAAGTGGAAGCAAGCGGAGTCTCGTTTTATTGTAATTTTTCAGAATTTCTGTAAATTTGTATTCATTTTCGGTTTAAAAAAAAAAGAAAATCAAAATTTCGAGAGAAAAAATCAAGAATTCAAACATTTTTGTTTAGTTTTTTTTTGCGCCGAACAAGTTGCAAACGGAATCAAGCGGAGTCTCGTTGTTTCCTTTTATTTTTTTTGTTTTTGTTGGTTTTTTTTTCAAATTTCCTCCTTTTTCGCTAAACAAGAGGCGGAAGAAAGCGGAGTCTCGTTGTGCCCTTTTAATTTTTTTCAAAATTTAAATTTTTTGATTTTTCTATTATAATAGTTAGTGATTTTTATAATTATGAAAAACGTTTTGAACGAAATCAGAGAACATTTTCTTAAATTTCCTACTTTTTCGCTAAACAAGATGCAAGTGGGAATCAAGCGGAGTCTCGTTTTTTCAGAATTATTGTAAAATTGATATACTTTCTGGTTTTTTTCATAGAAGATTCGA
Organism: Caenorhabditis sp. 38 MB-2015; assembly: GCA_900536415.3. Lineage (NCBI taxonomy): Eukaryota > Metazoa > Nematoda > Chromadorea > Rhabditida > Rhabditidae > Caenorhabditis > Caenorhabditis quiockensis. The sequence continues at coordinate 3,966 of LR548671.1, read as the reverse complement.
GATTTTAGAATAAAAATCAAGTATTCAAACAAAATTCTTAAAATATCTCTTTTCACGCTAAACAACATGCAAACAGAATCAAGAGGAGTCTCGTTGTTCCCTTTTAATTTTTTTTCAAAATTATCGTAATTTCATTCTACAAATTCCAACTTTTGAGCAAATTTTTCGAAATTCAACCCACATAATTCATAACATATCGATTTTCCGATGAATATCTTTTCTTTATCGTCTCCTTAACCTCAACAACTTTGTCACATTTTCCAGCAACATAAAACTGTCTTCGTGAATAGATTGGATATTCTTTATAGTTAACAGCAAACTCGGCCAATTTCTCCAAAACATGCGGTAAAAATCGATTTTTCATTTTTTCACTGTTTGAAAGATTCATCATGTACAAATGATCTGAAATTTCATCCAAACTATCGCATTTTTCCCATTTTTCACATCGACAAATCGTCGTTTCCTCGCCAATTTCACAATAATGTTGTTGCGTGGAGTCCAATTTAAAGTTCTCTTTTTTCGAGACAATTGAGATTATCGATTGATTATTGTAGGTGATTGTAGTTTGACACGTGTCAGTGTGAGAGCATGTTTTGTTCCATTTTAGAGCCTGAAATAAAATGTGATTGGGGAAAATGTGCTCTATTGATAACGGAAGAAAAATTGTCCGAGAGAAGTAAATATGTCATTCGATAGATTTTCCAACGCTGATCAACATCCTGTAATCAGTTCTAGCCGAACTTATATCGTATAGTTCACTAGTATAGCTAACTATACGATAAGCTGAAGTTCGTCTTTTGAGAATTTTGTTTTTTAAAAACTGAATACAGGATGTTGATCAGCATACAAAAATCTATCGAATGATGTATTTCTCATCAAAAATCTTCATATTTTCCTGAAACCTATACGTTTCAAAGGCGGGTCATGAATTTTACGCATATTTTCTTGTGTTAAAAAAGTTTTTTACATATATTGAGCATTTCACTGTTTCAAAAATATCATGAGAAATTTGTTATTTTTTATTCATCAATATTATCTCAGGTTGAAAAAAAACTCTTTCGCTGAAAATTTTGAAACAATTCTATAAATTTGAAATTACGGAAACGTCAGAAAAAAAAGAAATATTTCATTAAAAATTTTATTTTAAATATCAAAGATTTTATGATTATTTGTCAATTGTAAAAACTTCTGAAAATACTGAAATTTTTGATTTTCATTTGACAAATTAGCGTTCGAAAAATTATCAGGATGAAGAAATTAGCCTATAGTTTAGCTAACTATACGATATCTGTAATTTTTAAAATCATTTTTCAATGTCAACGATGAAAAAAATGTTTAAATTTCATATGAGATTTTTGAACAACAACTTCGAGGCTCAATTTCGTGTATTCAGAATCGCGTTTGGCAAAAACTGAATGCAAAATGTTGATCAGCTTTCAAAATTCTATCGAATGATATATTTTTCATCAAAAATCTCCATTTTTTTTCAAAAATTGTGCTCCTATGAGCAAACGAAGACATCCATTGTGTCAAAAATATTTTTTTTCTTTTTTTTTAAACATTTTTTTGGGATCGAAAAACACGAAAAAAAAAGAAAAAAATTCGACGCAATGGGGAATCGAACCAGAGACCCTACATTGTCGTTCGCTTGATAGACACGCCCGCTAACCAGTCGGCTATGGACACTTTGTACTTCTCTCGGAGTATTATAACTCACTGCAACCGATAAAGTGTTGGTTATAAATATTTGAATAATGATAAGAATATATAATAACATTTTCTTAGTTTGTTAATATTGAGAATGATGGAAAAATAATTTTTTTCTTTGAAAATTTAAATTTTCCACGTGTTCCACATTTTATATTCTCAAAAATTCCAACGTTATTGAAATAAACATTTTTCTGTTATGTTCCTTTAAAAATTACTGTAGCTATAAAAAAAGCTTGCTGTACTTGTTTTAATATCTTGTGTGAACAAAAAAGAACCTTTGCAACATGATGCATCGACCGAGCAGCCGACATTTTTGGTGTTTGGCTGTTTGCTATGTTTTGTGTGTGATGAACTGGACCTACAGTGCCTGGCAATAACCCAAAATTCAATCAGTAAAATTCGCTCTATTGATAACCATGTTTTTCCTAAGCTAATATACAGTACCTTCTCTAAAGGATCAGTTCATTTGGGACACATTTAGGCACATTTAGGCTAGGCATAAAACGCCCGTTCGCCCGTAAATTTTTGAGCCCGTTCTCCAGCGCCCGTGTGCCTGCACGCCCGTTTATCCGTTTACCCGTTCGCCCGTTTGCCGGGTCATTTGTTCTAGACAAATAATTAAGAAAAAAAAGAGAACGGGCAAACGGGCGTTCGGGTGAGCGGGCGAACGGGCATGCGGGCGAACGGGTAAACGGGCGTTTCGAAAAACGGGCGACCCGCTCGCTGAGTCGCTGAATTGAGAATTCAATCGGTAAAACTTGCTCTATTGATAACCATGTTTTTCCTAACCTAAGATACAGTACCTTCTTTAAAGGAGCAGTTCATTTGGGACACATTACAGTAACCTATGGGTACTGTATTAAAGCAACAACCTACCCCATTTTGTTAGAAACGTTTTTTTTTGTTGAATTCCCACTTTTTTATCTTCAAACGCTAAACAACGGGCAAGCGGAGTGTCGTTGCAATTGAAATTTTTTCGCTGTTTTTTGTTTTTTAGCTGGATCAAAAAAAAAGAAACGGTTTATTTCAATTTTTAAAAATAAAACCAATAAAAACAATCATATTTCGTTCTTTTTTCTGCCTCTTGTCCATTTTGTCACTTGATTGTTTGAAAAGGAAGAATTGCAGAATATCCTATACAGTAAGCATCAAGCATTTGTAAAAGTGTTGGAATATGAAACTGATTGGACTTGATGGTGGGATTGATACATTGACATCAGATAAAAATATTTGGATTTGGGTCACGTGAGAAAATGAGAAATGTGTTTTATTTTTTTTGAAATGGGATTTATAGGGTGACGTATATATTAATTTGTGGATTTATTAAACGGAAAAAATGTAACATTTAGAACTTTGGTGTCTCCTGAAGTTCACTACTGATGTTCAGAGTAGAAAATCAAAATTGTCGCCTTCAAAAATCAGCATTGAACTTCAGGAAACACTAAAGTTCAAAATATTGCCCTCGACATGTTAATGAAAAGAAAAATAAAAACTTTTGAGAAAGTTCATCACCCGGGATCGAACCTTCGACTAACCGGCCTCGACGTTGCTTCATCTGCCAGATCGGACGCCGGCGCCGCTCACACACATTCAATGCTATGAAACGAACGAAACATCGCCTGCCTGCGAGTTCGATTCCTCATGGGGGCGAATCCGCGATAAATTTTTTTTTCGTTCTTCCGTTTTTTCTCGCGTAAATTCATATCTACTAAATCGAATACGCTCTTTCACATGAAAAAACTTCATTTTTAATGTTACTCCCCTTTTTATTCACTTTTTACTGTTTCAAGAACTTAATAAATCCACTATTCTTGCGAATATCACGATTCCAAGCTCTCAATCAATGAAATCAAAAAAGTGTTATTTTCAGAGAGTTATCCTAGCTTTCTTATCATAAACATTTGGCTCCGGGGCATTTCGAAACCGGTTTAACCTTATTTATAAAAAAAATGGTTGAGATTTTGTCACCAAAGGTTTTCAGGTACGCCAAACATGATGGTGATGTTTATTTTTCACCGAAAAAGAGCTGTACCTGAGTTCTCCCCTATTTTAGGTCCAAAATTGAGTGACCCAGATTTCGATTCAATTTTTAGACAAAGGGTATTTGAGTCATGGTTATGTTTATTTTGAACCAAAATACACGTCATGTCAGCATGCAATTGACGAGATTGAGAGAGACGCAGAGAAAAGTTCTCTGAGAGAATTACAACAGTGAAAATTTCCATGGCCGACTGGTTAACGGGCGTGTCTTTGAAT
>LR548670.1:0-81934 GCA_900536415.3 Caenorhabditis sp. 38 MB-2015 | reverse complement strand
TCCGAATGGTTCGACATATCTGCAAAATGACTTGCTTTGTTGTTGTTGAGCTATTAAAAAACAATTCGATTGCGAAAAGTTACAATAGCAAATACGAATCAGCAAAACGAAGCCAAGTAGAATATACCCTACGTGAACTGATTACAGTTCACAACAAGATTACTTGTTAGGTGTGACGAGGTGAGGATCCCGTTTTGGGCAACCTCTGACGATTGATTCGGTTCGGCCCCCAAGTTGCATTGTCCTGGTTGTTGTTCTTCGGAACTTGCATGACAACAAAGATTAAAGTGGATAAAAACCACTATCGGAACAAGAAATGAACGAAGTGTTTGATATTAGACGTTTTATTGATCAAATACCGTTTATGACAAGAGGGGGATGGTTTAAGACCATCCCCAGAACACGAAAACCTACAAGGAACCTACAAGTCTAAGAAAACACCAAACCTCTAAATCAGAAAAAGAAAAGTAAAAACCGAGAACGTGCAAACACACAACCGGCGTCATTGACAGAAGACTAGCGCGTTTGTGGTGCACGGCGCGGCAATTTGAACACGGATTCTAATAGGGATATTACTCTCTTTAAAATTTTGTTCTGCTCCAATTTAGAAAAAAGACTGGGTCCGTTTTTCTGATCCGGATCGTTTCAGGGTGATTTTTAAGTTGTCTGGTCGATTCAGGTGGTCGATTTCAGGAACCACCCGAATCAAACAGTCTCCAATTATCCTAATTCTGATAAGCAACATGTGCGCTCCATTGATAATATAAAACTTCATATAGAGTTTCATATAATGTCAGAATTGAATTGTACGGATTTGATAACTCTTCTCGGAAATTTCTTGATACAGAAAACCAAATACACCAGTTTTCCGGAATCGGACCCGAAAAACGAACTCAAGCTGAATTTTTGAAACAACCCCAACAACCAAAAACGTTTCCTGGTCCCATTTTTTAATCAATTTTACTTTTTTCAAACATGGCGATGGGATACACTGCCATAATCACAAACTTATCCTAGTAAGAGGTATTGTGTTCAAATTTTCTTTTCCGGTCCGTTTCAGGAACCACCCGGCGTTTTTCTGAATTGGACCCGAAAAACGGACCAGGAGGACACAATTTTTGAAACAAACCCAACAATAACAATATATATGAAATGGAAGTTTAAAATCAATTTCAAGTTTTTCAAAAATCAAAAAATATGACGAAGTATCACAATTTAGAGGTTGTCTGATAAGTTTCAAAAATTCCGTTCTGCTCCAATTTTCGGGTCCGTTTTTTATCGGACTAGGTCCAACTTAGGTGGTCTGTTTTAGCAACCACCCGGCTCAAACTGCTTCAATTATACGAATACTAATCAGTAACATGTGCGCAGTAGCTATTCCCAAAGGTGAAGAAGACTTCTCGACACACACAATGCGTCACTCCGCGCATCACTGACGTATAACGCGGTTTTGCTGACGCACACTAGGTTTTTTTTATTTTATTTTTAGAGAGAAACTTCTCCTGAAACTTGTTTTAAGTTTGTTTTCGTTTCCTTTTGTGTATTTGTTGTTTGCACCGAATAAATTTGGTGTTAATACTGGTGTTCGAGTGAGAAACTCATCGAAAGGTTTGAAATCAAGCCTAAATTGAATATTTATCGACAGTCTGCTCTTTGGTTGCCACAGGCAAAAAAAAAGTATCTTTTTTTTACCGCGGTTTTTTAAGGCGGTGTTTGCACACAATTGCGCGAAATTCAAAATTAACTTTTTTTTTGTTTTCTCGTTCCAGTTGAGTGTAAATAAGACTATCAGGCAAAAAAAGTCATCGTGGGAAGTGGGAGAGATTGGCATAACATAAACTGGCACATTTTACGACCTTACAGAAAGAATATTCCATGTTTCACAAAATTTGGCAAAAAAAAATGGAAAAATAACGTTTTATGTGTAATCTGAACAGTTTTGGAGAAAGATATCAGTGTATTGGTTATAAATCGGAATATATTCTTCATTTTCCACACCAAATCAACGAGTTTGTGGATATTTAGCCAATAATATCACGAAATATTTAAAAAATTTTAAAAATATTCTCCCGAAAACTGTGCGGCAAGAGCGCATATTTAGTGTGCGGACCATTGCCATTTTCAGACGCGACAAACTCCTCCCATTTTTGCAGAAACATGTTTTTTATTTTGGAAAAGTCCGTAACTAATTTTTTCTGAATAAAAAATACTTTTTTTTTCACTGTGCGTTGCCCAAAACGGGAACCATTACTGCGCTTCGTTGATGTTATAAAATTTCGTATATAGTTTCAAATAATGGTCGAAACTTAAATATATTACTTATGTCAGTTGTTTACAACTTAGTCTCCACTACCAATCAATACCATGTGCGCAATATAACTATTTCCCACTTCACACCAAAAAAATTGGCGGGATTTTGAGAAGACATAGGAACAGGTGTTTATTATTGTTCATTCGTGTGTAGGATTTTTTTTGTTTTATTTCTATATTTTTCTATATCTAATATTTACTATAGTTTAGGGAATTTTTCATATGTCAAAAAATTCAATATTTAAACTATTCATTTTTACATAATCTCAATTTCTACCGGTATTTCTGGCGTTGTTGTTCGATCCAATTCGACGATTGGCGCTATTAGCGCGTCAATTCGTGTGCATTGTTGATCCCAGACGAATTCTCCCACGTTTTTCTTCTCCATCTCAATATACATGTTTAGCGAGGATTCTTTGAACTCGATTTTTCGATGTCTGGCTGAAAATTCTTTATTTTTTATTATTAAAAGTGTACTGTAGATGAAAAAAAAATGTGCATTTGCGTACAATGCACGAAAGACTACGACGAAACCGTTCAAAAGATTTTTTTTTCTTTTCCACGTTGTTTCAAGTGTTTTCAATATGTTTCAGGGTTTTTTGAATCTATTTTTTGCCCTACAACAAAACACCAAAGAAAAATGTTCAGTTTTCCGTATAACGCATGCCAAGAAACTAAATCTAAATCGAAAAAATACAATTTCATTCAAAAATTTACGTCATATCATTCTTTTTCTATTTATTCTCTTTTCCCTCTCAGATTCCCAATATAACACCTACATATTCATCTGGTGGTTGCATCATGAGCCGGCCAAAAATGTGCCTACTCTCACATCTGCCCATCTTTATGTTCGTTTACTATTCATTCCTTCATCTATATTTTTTGTCGTTACACTAGTTTTTAGTTTCTAGCAGAATAATTATTTTTCTGTTTCTCTATGTTTTCTGATTCAAAAGTTGGAAAATCTCCCTAGCAACAGGTTAACGTATAATTTCGTTTCATGCAACTCACTTTGTCGTCTTTTTCCTTCAGATTTCTTCAGTCCAATAAATTTTGGAGGTTCGCCTTTCTCTGAAAATCAATTTTCATCATCAAGAAACCGCAAAATTTTGAAACCAACCACATAAAATTGTTACTGAGAGTGTCAATACACTAGGCGGCCGATTTCGAATGATTCGAAATATCCCCATAAACCCTGTGCTTCTGCAAAATAAAAAATTGATGAAATGGAACACAGATCGATAGGGAAAAAATTTTGAGACAAAAATCCTTGAGATTTGACAATGTTTGCACAGAACGTGGGTTTAAAACTTGAACAGAAAGAAAAAGAGAAACAGAAAAAAATGCGTTTTAAATAAATTTCAAACAGATGTGACGACTAATTACTTTGAATTTATTTTGTTTACAAAATTTTTTTCGACAAAGTTCACATATGTTTTTGCTGCAACTAAAGTACTTTGAAAACAAACAAATTATGAAATTTTAAACTTCCGCTACCCCATTATGTGCATTTGTGCGTCATGGTGTTTGCAATTGATCAATGACGCGGCATTGCCATTTCGAAGTTGTTTGTTAGTTTGTTTTTTGTTTAGCTCTTTTTTGTGTGATGCAATTTGCTATTTTTTTTCTTCAAACGGTCATGTTCTTCTCTTTATTTAACCTTAATCACTTTCTATTTCTTTCTAAAAATAATATTTTTCAGAGTATTCAAGTTGGGAGATTAAATGTCGATTCACTATAAATTCCGATCAACCATCGATTATAAGACACTACAACTAGATGGGTTGAATATTCGAGCAGAAGATTTAGTGAGAGAAATATGTACGAAAGAGGGCATTCGTATCGATATGTTCAACTTACTTCTACAGGTGAGTAAATCATAAAATTTATTATTTTTATATATAATATTTAAATATTTTAGAATGCATACACAGAAAAGAAGTATAGTGACGAAGAATTGGTGCCAAGGAACTCATCAATAATTGTTCAACGGGTTCCACGAATAGAAGCAGCAAAAGTTCAGAAAGTACAGTGAGTTACACTTTTCCCATGAGTTTAAAGTATTCTTATTAATATTTTTATCAGGAGCGGTGTGAATAGTGGAATGGTGACACAGGATGCGTCTGCTTCACCGTCTGATTTATCCGCACAGATGTCATCGGTTAGTTTTTTCTTTTCAAAAAGTTTGGAAAAAAGCTTAAACCTATATAATGCCTGAATTGATTTTTAACTTCTAAAGAGATTTAAACCTTCAAATCAGAGACCAACAGAAAGTTTCATGTATTCATTCGGGGTTTTTGAGTCAGAGAAGTATTGAATATCAGGTTTAGCTTAGGTCTTGAAGTTATTTTTCTGCACAGCTTTCAATATGCTCAATCAGACCTTATTTTTCTATTTACAGGTAGATTATGAGAATATGGATGAGAATGAGCGATTGAACCACATCAAGGACGTTTCCACAAGAGCTTACGATCCATCAAAGTGAGTTGAATACGTTTTAATTTCAAAATTATCGTTTATTTTTGCAGTTTTCGGAAAAAGACGGGAGGAATTATGACGGGACCACCACCGCCGACGTATACTTGCAATCGATGCTATCAACCAGGACATTGGTACAAGAACTGTCCAATGGTAAACAACTTTTTTGAAATGCGGTTTGATTTATTTTTAAAAAATAAACCTAAAATCAAACTGAATAATTGTGTTTTGTTATTTAATGTTTTATCTTGATAAGCAGTAAGTTTGAACAGCGTGGAATAGAAAGCCTTTCAGCAAAGTACGAAACGAACGACAGGAATACCATCGCAAGAATTGATCGAGACAACGCCTGATGATCCGGCTGCAATGTTACATCCGAGTGGAAAATATGTTATTCACAAAATGCATTATTTAGCTCGACAAACACAGATTAGAAAGGTAAAATATCAATTACTTTTGATAAATGTGTTGAAAATTGAAAAAATAAAATATCCTTTGAAAAAAACCGAAAATCAGCAATAAATTAGTTTTGATGGTTTATGAACAAGACGAATGATATTGAAGGAACAACGAAAATTATCAAGAGGCTTCAAAAATCTGGCCAGAACTGAGAAATACCCTGCCTTTAAAATAATACGAATACTAACCCAAAAGTAAAAATCGGCCAACAAATCCGTAATATTCTTAAAATTTCAATTTTTTCTTAAAATTGCAAATTCCCGAGTTTTAGCTACTTTTTTCGTTAATCACCAAGCATTCTTTTCTTTTTTAATGGATTCTGGCTATCACTTGTTTTATTTAATGTTGATGTTGAAGAATAGAAACTCGTAGAACTGTCCTACACAAAGAACCGATGAAAACTCGAAAATCCCTTTTAAGTTCAAGGAAGCTTTGATTTTTGATTTTATGTGGTTTAGGAATTTAGTACTGAATTTCTGCTCGAATGTTTATTAATTTGGAGCAAATACGAGTTTCTGAGATTAATATCTGAAGAAGTTATGCTGAAAAAAGCCTTTTTTTCAGACAGAAGATGGATCCGGATCGCCTGCACTCGAGCAACAACCTCCTTCGTCCCTTATTTGTCCGTTGTGTAGTAGTCTTATCAAGGTAACCTATTTTCTAACGTTTTTCCTTAAAAAATCTCTCCTCGTTTCAGGAAGCAGTGATAACTTCATGTTGTGGAAGTTCGTTCTGCAACGAGTGCATTAATCAGAAATTGTTGGATTCCGAAGTGGCGAAATGTCCGAGCTCGGATTGCGATAACCAGCAATTAAATCTCGACGCGATTGTTCGAAATAAAAGTTTGCGCGACGCCGTCGAACAATGGTTGCTGAAAAACGGTGGCCAGAATGTCATCGATACGCCGACTGTTATACCTTCGGGATCCGGTACACCGCAACAACAGGAGCAAATTCGAATCAGAATTGGGTTGCAACCAAAACCAGCGGCGATAAGTCAAATATCACCAGCAATTGTTCCAACAACATCGGCACCAGTTGTTGTCGCCACCGCTGCCGCACCTCCTGTTGTTACTGCCCCTTCGCAACCGGAGCCTGTACTCGCACCGCCTGGAATTGCACCAGCGCAACCTGCCGCACAAGTGTCGCAAACTATTAATATCCCATTGGATACGAGTCTTCCTCCACCGACACTTCGTCCAACTATTGCTGATTCGATTGGAGTGCCTGGGCTACAGATGCCAACATATAGCCAACTACAACCAGCGATTCCTGGAATGGGTGTTATGCCACAACAAACTCATATGTTGGGCTATGCGTAAGTTTTTTTTTTTCAAAAACTATTTTTAAAGAAAAACCCGGGAAAAATGTGATTTTTTCAGAATGCCTAGTCAAATGCCGATGTATTCGCATGCTGGATTTCAGCCATCATCATCGGCACCACGTCCTGGAATTGATTGGGATGCGTTTTTGAGAAATAAGGATAGCAGCAGTCGCCACGAGTCGTCTTCGCGACGAGACCATCATCGAGATCGAGAACGCGATCGTGAACGTGAACGAGATCGAGATCGAAATCGCGAAAGAGAACGTGAAAAGGAGAAAGAGCGAGCTAAGCGACGAGAACGGGAACGAGAACGCGAAAGAGATCGTCGACGAAGAAAAACGACGACCAGTGGTAGTGATGATTCGGATGATTCAGAGTTGGACGATAAAAGAAGGAAAGAGTCGAGACGAGATAAGCGAACTAGTGGAAGCAGTAGACGAAGTGAGAAGAGCTCGAGAAGTAAAGATATGAAGGTCAGAAAACTTGGGTCCAGAAAATCCCGAGACAAAGATGAAAAGGAATCGTCCAGAAGGAAAGAAGAGCCGAAAAAGGAGAAGAAAGAGGATGATGATGAGGCGGCGATTGATGGAGCATTGGCTGAATATGAAAAAATGAAAGAGAATACTTCGTCGATAAGTTTGGAGGATGACGCCAAGGCCGCCGAATCATCTGCACAAGAAGAAACTGCTCAAGAAACTGATGATAATGAAGAGGAGAAGATCGAAGAGGATGAGGAGGATCATGAGGTAATATTTTGATCACTTCAATATATTATTGATATTTTAATTTTTCAGAAGCTGGAAAATTCGGATGCTCTTACTCAAAGCGAGCATGCTGAAAGTGATCATGAGGAACAGATTGAAGTTGAAATTGTCACGGAGACTAGCGAACCGGAAACTAAAGAAGAGCTCCAATCACCGAGAAGAGTTGAAGAAACGTGAGTATTTTGTGTAAAAATAGAAACTGAAAACTGAAAGTTTGTTTTTTAGAGAATCTCAATCATCGCAAATGAACTCGGATAGTGATTCGAAGAGTGTTTTGAAAGATAATGAGAAAGAAGAGTCGGTTGAGAAGGAGGATTCGGTTGAGAAAGATCGAGATGAGAGAAGTTCGTCGAGGAAGAAAGATAAGAAGCACAAGAAACATAAGAAGAATAAGAAGAGTAAGAGAAAGGAAGATCCGGAAGAGGAGGATTCCGAAGAGAAGCTGCGCAGAAAGCATAAGAAAAAGGAGAAGAAGACGAGAAGAGAGAAGGATGAAAAAGAAGAGGAGGATGATAAGGAAAGAGAGAGAAAAAGAAGAAAGCGGGAGAGAAAAGATGAGGATGTTGAGGAGGATAGTGATGTGAGTTTAGCTTTAAATATTATCAAAAGTAAATGAAAGTTTTCAGGCGCCTCGAAGTAAAGTGCGTAGAAGTGATGAGAAGAAGCGGAAAAGTGAGGAGAAGGAAGAGAAGAAACGAAAAAGCGAGGAAAGAGATGAGAAAAAGAAGAAGGATGATCGAAAAGAAAGAGATCGAGGTAGAGGAGATGAGAGACGCAAAGATCGAGAAGATGAGGATGAAAGAAGGAAAAGGAAGGAAGTTGAGAAGAAGAGAGCTGATGATACTGATGAGGATAGAAGAAGAAGGAAGGATCGTCATAGAGAAGAACCGGAGAGAAAGAAGGAAGAAGATGATGAGGAAAGAAAGAAGAGGAAGGATCGGCACAGAGATGAATCGGAGAAGAAGAAAGAGGAGGATGATGAGGAAAGAAGGAGAAGGAAAGACCGACATGATGTAAGAGAATCGGAAAAGAATAAGGAGGAACCATCGGCTGAGTCAAGTAGAAAACCGGTTTCATTTATGTTGACAAGTGCGAAGAAGGCATTGAAAGAATCTGAGAAAATGGAAGATTCGAAGAATGAGGTGAGTATGAAAATCGTTTTTATTTTAAAAATTCATTGATTTTTTTTCAGAAACCTGTTGAGAAGAAGGATCGTTTGGCTGACCGTTTGACAAGAAAATCTGGCAGCGATGTGGGAAGTATTCATGGTGGAAGTGGAGACGAGAGAAAGGTTAGTTTATTTATTCTAAACCAAACCACAGAAACAGAATATATTAAAATATTTTCATTTCAGAAGTCGTCGAGAAAGGCTAGAATAACCTCGGATTCTGCAACCGAAGAAAACGCTGGTATCAAACTCAAAAACACAAAAATTACCTTTAATCTGTGAATATTTGGACAAATCTCGTTAGAATCTTTTTTTGGATAGTTGGACCTATTTTTTGTCTGTCGTTTTATTATCATGTTTCATGTTATCCGGTATTGATTAATTTTTTTCCTAATTATCAAATCATTTAATTTTTAATTCGTGTAATAAATATATGTTAGTTAAAATGAGAAGAGTTGTAGAAAAAAGGTTTTATAAGCCGCCAATTTTTATCTGAAATCCAGTCCAGATTTTTAATTTCCAATGAGAATTGTGCAGAGAAGTATTGAACTTAAAAAGTCCACTTTCGGAGCTTTTTCCGAATTCCATAAAATGGACGTGCGTTTTGATGATTCAGTTGAAGGATGTAAAGCGGCGGCGAAAAAGGCTTCAGAAGGCTCGTTTGTCATGAAAGACCATGTCCTGATGGAGTACAAAATGCCCGATGGAAGTGTTGGCAAGATTCGGTCGCCGGTCGAAGGTGTTGTCAGCTATCAGCGAAGTGTCCAGCGAGGAGCCGTGCTTGAAAATGGGCAAATTATTGCCAACGTGAAGGATTGTACACATGCAATTGTGATTAAGGATATGTGCGCGACGTGTGGGAAGGATTTGAGAGAGTGAGTTTGTTGTGTGGAACTTTATCGAAATATGGAAACCCTGGAAAAAATAATTCAATACCCACTGAGCTCTGAAATGTTCCGAATAATGAAGTCTCGAGCTCCAACTTGCTAAATATGAAGAGTATGAACTCTGGCGTCCTTTTTATCAGTGAAGTAAAACTATTCTAGTTCGTGTATTATTAGGCTTCAAGATCAAATTTCGCATAATTCATTACATCTTTAAAAGTTTGTATATAAGTTTTTGCTCAAAAATGAAATTTTCTGAAAGCCCATCGAATTTTTCAAAATTATTGATGAAGTTTTGTTGGTTTCGTAGAACATTGAATGATGTTTTCGTTCCCAAAGCTTGTTTTGAGATTTAAAATGATTTTCTATGTGTGACACTTCATGGATTACGGATAAAGTTGAAAACAAAGTTTCAATAATTAAAATCAATATCTGAAACCCGAAAAAATGAAATATAGAAGTTCTCTTGTTGAATTAGAAGAGTCTTCAACTTTTTTCCGTTGACAAAAATCGAAATAATTTTGCTTCTGAGTTTAGCTCTTGAAATATTCAATTTCATTATCTTGCTTTTGAATAAACATCACTTATTAAATTTTAGGGAATTTATATATAATGTTTTGTTCGAGACGTAGAGATTATGCGATGTCAAAGCTGAAAAAAATGCAAAAAATCACGAATAAAAATCGTTTAAAGTTCAAGTCCAACTCTCTCTGTTTCACACGCTATTTCGAGAGTACTGTCAAAGGTCTCGACGCGAAGGAACGAAATAGTGTGTGAAACAGAGAGGGTGCTTTGAACGATTTTTTTCGTGATTTTTTTCAGCTTTGGACATCGCATTACATTTTGTTAACAATTTTTTGAAATATGTACATATTTTCATACAATATTCGGTGATATTTTCACTCCTGAAGTATATTCTTTGGGACACACCAGTCTTTGAAACAATGAATTGAAGAAACTCGAACCTCTCCTGTTGAATATGAAGAGTTATCTACGTTTTATAGTTTCCAAAAACCGAAATCATGTTTGTGAAATATTCAATTACATTTATCATACTTTTGCATAAACATCACTCAATACATTCCAAAAAAGTCATACATTTTTTAAAGTTCATCGAGATTTTAAACCTATGGATAACATTTGTTTGAAATATGTACATATTTTCATATAATATTGGGTGATATTTTCACTTCCTAAGATTGGTTTACGGTTTGAGATGATTATTTTGTGTGAGACTTCATCGATTACGAAGTTTGAATAATCAAAATGAAATTCTAAAACCTTGAAGAATAAAATCTCGAACCTCTCCTGTTGAATATGAAGAGTTATCCTAATTTTTTCGTTGACAAGAATCCGAAGTTCTGTGTTTTTGAAATGAAACTGAACTTGAAACTATCTTGAAAATAATATCTAATTTTCATATTTCCCAGCAGAGCTCAATATTTTTGAAGCATTGTATAAGGCAAAAGGTTCTAACAAAAACGGCCGAAGTACCATAGAAAAGGTGTCCAATCCTCTCTGTTCCACACATTTTCTCATCATCTCCCGCCGAGACCATTTGGCGTTATTATTGAAGAGCTTTCGCGGGTTACTTCGTTTTTATAGTTTTTCTCTCTCACTCTTCGATACTTAAGTAAAATCTGAATCTTTTAGTTTGTCAGACTTTCAAGAATCATTTCGAGAAATCGGATACCAGTTCCTACTAATCCATATCTTCAATTTCAGAAAAGGTGGTCGAGTTGGTCAAAGGAAAGAGCAAACTACTGCAAACGTTTCAATGATTCATCACGTTCCCGAATTGATTGTTTCTGATTCGGTGAGTCCTTCTTAAAAATTCATCAAAAATAACTTCTAACATTCTAGCTCGCCAAAGAGATCGGTTCGGCTGATGAGACGAATCTCCTTGCCACTCGTAAGCTGGTGTTGCTCGTCGATTTGGATCAAACCGTCATTCACACATCGAACCTGCCATTTACCATTGATCCAGAAAAACATACCGATGTCACCAAGTACAACATCGGAAATGGTGCGTATACGACAAAACTTCGTCCACATACGATGGATTTCTTGAACAAGATGTCGACAATGTACGAAATGCATATTGTGACGTATGGTCAGCGGCAGTATGCGCATCGAATTGCGCAGATTCTCGATCCTGATGCGAGGTTGTTTGGACAACGGATTTTGTCGAGGGATGAGTTGTTTTCGGCGCAGCATAAGACTAGGAATTTGAAGGTGAGAACTTTATACAACGAAATTCATAAACAATATTTTCTCAGGCGCTTTTCCCTTGTGGTGATGAGCTTGTTGTTATCATCGACGATCGTGCGGATGTTTGGCAGTATTCAGAGGCCCTTATTCAAGTGAAACCGTATCGTTTCTTCAAAGAGATTGGCGACATCAATGCGCCCAAAGGTTCGAAAGAACAATCGATTCCATCGACTGCCGTTGAAGATGCGGCCAACTCAGAAGATCGAGTTTTGGAGGAGATCGAACGAGTTCTCACCAATATTCATGACAAGTATTATGAATTGAATGACTTGCGGCCGACTGATGCGCCTTTAATCGATGTCAAAGAGATTCTGAACGATCAACGGAGACGTGTGCTCGACGGAAGTGTTATTGTGTTGTCGGGGATAGTGCCGATGAATGAGAAAATTGAGAAGACCGATATTTATCGGCTATGTATTCAGTTTGGTGCCAAGGTTTGTGATTATGAGGCCACGATTTTGTTTGTTCGATTTTTGGAAAAGTGAAGAAAAAATTCCAATTTCATGTTAAAATTCAAAATGTAGAATTATTTCTGAATTCCAATTTCTAGAGTTCCTTGAGTTTGATGAGCTTTGCTGAATCAAACATGAAATTTTTTCAATTTCAGAGTTCGAGTCAGAATTTTGATTTTTTTAAAGAGCGAAGATTTTTAACCCAGTACCTTCGATTCTCTGAACATTTATATCCTTAAATAAAAAAAAGTGATTTTTTCAAACAAGGATTAAAATTCTTCCGTTAATTAAATTCACCTGTATGATTATATTCCAGATTGTCGATTCGGTGACCGATGAAACAACACATGTTGTAGCAGCAAGGTGGGGAACCAATAAAGTTCACCAAGCTCTCCGAGCTGGAAAATATGTCGTGACTGTTCAATGGATCTACGCATGTGTTGAAAAGTGGGTCAAAGCTGATGAGAAGCTCTTTGAATTGACCAAAGAAACGACTCCACCATCTGGAAAACCGCTGGGAAGCAAATATGTGAATGATTTGGCGAATATGAGCACTATAGGAAAGACGACGTTGGCTGATATGAATAATGAGGTTGATGAACTTCTTGGGGACGACGACGACGACGATGATGATGACGATGAGGAGGAGAATAAAGACGAGGATGATCCGATGGAAATTGGGGAGAATAATCAGGATGGAGAAGAGCAAAGAGCATCGGAGGGAAAGAAGCAGCCGGAGAGCCCGAATCGAAAACGAAAGCATGCACCGGAAGAGGAGTGGGAAAGCGTGAGTAATTTTTTTTTTTTGATTCTAGAAAAAAGTATGGTTTTTTTTCAGGAGGATGAGGACAAAGAAGGAGACAATGACGAGGCGCCGATGTCCTATGCGAAATTGTTGTCGAAATCGAAAAAGGCGGGAAGAATTGCGGGAGATAATGGGGATGATGAGATATACGATGTTGATGATGAGGTTGGATTTTTTTTATAACTTCAGAATCATAAATGGGCAAGTTTTACGCTGCAAGAACTCGAAAAAAAAAACAGAGTTTCACTTCTATAACATTTTTAAATCAGCTCGTTCGTTTCAAAAAAGCAATTTTTCGATAATTTGTGTGATTTTTTTGTTTCGTTTCAAAAAATTTCCCTGAAAAAAGGCTAGCACTTTTTCATACATAAAGTATTCATGGAGACCATATCATTTTCTAACTTAGAAAATTCTTAAAACCTTCGGTGGGATATGGAATTTTCGTCAGCCATATAATTAAAAAAAAAAACACATTTTTCAGCATGGCCACGATGCTGCAGTTCACAATGAGCCGGAAGAGCAAGATAAGGAAGAAGATTTAGATGATGATGACGATGACGACGACGACGATGATGATGAAGATGAAGAGAACAATGGTGACACAGATGACGATGACGATTTCGAAGACATGGCCGCAATGATCGAACGACAAGTCAGCCACGAAGGAGAATAACCTCTCTTACCCCATCCCCCGAACATTTCACAATTATATTCAATAGCTCATACAGATACTCAAATCTTCAGTGACCACCGCCTTCCCCTCCCTTATTTTATCCGGGTTACTGTTCTGTTTTTTAGGGTCCCAAATCGCTGTAAGTATTCATTTTATTTTTTTTTATTATCATTTTGTTTTTTTGGTCCGTATTTTATTTTGTTATTGAAAGTAAGTAAATTTTTTGGTATTTTCATTGAAGTTTTTCTATTAAAAATGAGAAAGGTTAAAAGAACAGCTCAATATTTATTGATTTATTTGGAAACGTGAATTTTTTTGGCATTTCATTTAAGAAAAATGGTTTTCGATGAAAAGGTGGGTTAATTGTTATACTTCAATTTCGAAAAATTAGGAACGCTAACCATAATATCTAAATTTTGATTCTAGAAATTCCAAGTTAGTTTTAATTTCAGAAGATTATAGAATATTAACGGAATTTACTAAACGTTCACTTATTAATCTTCAAAATTTTTTAAAGGAGGACTGCGAGATATAAGCATGTTTCCTTCACTCTAAAGTATATATTCACCTTATATATGTCCCGTCGAGCAAAAAAATCAAAAAAATTTCGCACAAGAGGGCCAAACAGGTCCAGAAAGGATTTTTTGCTTGCTTTGCTTAATCGGCCATGCGTGCTCTATTGAACACGCGGGAAAGTGGAAAATTCATTTTTCATTTTCTTTCTCTGACGGAAAAGAAAACAAAATGCGCGTCAACTTCGGTGTTTTGGTTGCAATTTTCAACAGACGCGCGACGAAATTTTGCAGACCGCAGTTTCCAATTATTTCGCAGTCCACCTTTAAGTAGATAAAATTAAAAGCACCGCATAAAAGTCAAAATTGAATTTTTGTAGGTTATTTTTTGCGATCATTTTCTTAATGCGTTACAAGTAATTTTGCCAAACTTAAATGATTCAGGGTTTTTCTCATGCCAAGGAACCCATTAGTAAACTAATTTTCTCGAAAAATTGAAAATTTAGATAAGAAAGTTGATTTTTTCTGAAAAAAAAACTGGAACTCAGTTTTGAGCTTCACATTCTTGTTCAGCGCTTAAAGATCGACAAAATGATATATATCTCGTTGAAAAACTCCACATTTTCTTGAAACTATTATCTTGACAGGGTTTTCTCAAATTTTACACGTTTGTAGAACCCGTTCAGATTTTAAGAAAAATCTGAATCTTGTTGAAATCTCCCTTATCATCTCTTTAAATATATTCGAACTAGTCTGTTATGGAATTTTCGGCAAATTGTGTATGCCACGTAGATTATCAATTTTTCGTAAAATTTCAATTATTAAATTTTGAAACCAAAATTCAACCTATTTCCTTTTCAAGTCTGACAACTAAACAACAAAAAAGAACTGTATTCAACTCTAGACACTCTTTCAAATGTTTACACAAAATTGTGTTCACAAAACGTGTTTATTTTTCCATTTATATATTATAGATGTATACTTTCCACATTATTTTCCCTCCCCGATGATTTTTTTTCTCTTTTCACCCCCGAGAGACTTGTCCATAGAGCGCGGTTTCTCTGTCTAAACAAGCAAAAAAAAAACCTAGCCTCTCTTTACATTTCTGTGTCATTCTTTTTTAGTCTCTTATCGATTTTCTATTACATACTTATTTCAGTTCGAGGAGTATTTGCAGAAGAGGATGGATTTCAATCGAGATTTGGGAAATGAGACGATCAGCCAGATTCAGGTCAATATTCAGAATTTGAATCAGCAAGGTTGGTTTTTTCTCGATTCAAAAGAGAATTCAAAAAATGTTACTTTGAAGTAGAAAAATTCTACACAAATCATGAAATTTATCAAAAAATCTAGGAATTAGATCCGCTTCAAACTGTGCTCCGCGAGCAAGCACACTGAATAAAACCGGGCTCAATGAATCGGCCTGGAGTCCTTCAACTCTTGACCTACTGAAATTTCCATCAGAATAAAAAAATATACTTTGAAAATAATCAAACAAATCTTGAAAAATCAATAACCAAGTTTGAATTCTACCAAAAATCAAAAAATTTCAGCCTAAGAATGGCCAGAGTGTCAATTTTTCACATCCTGATACTTCTCATTTTCCGGAATTGAATTTCTTATCTTATTGCTTTGCCCCCCCCCCCCNTTTATGACAAGAGGGGGATGGTTTAAGACCATCCCCAGAACACGAAAACCTACAAGGAACCTACAAGTCTAAGAAAACACCAAACCTCTAAATCAGAAAAAAAAAAAAGTAAAGACCGAGAACGTGCAAACACACAACCGGCGTCATTGACAGAAGACTAGCGCGTTTGTGGTGCACGGCGCGGCGATTTGAACACGGATTCTAATAGGGATATTACTAAATGATTCATAATGTTTTGCAATAGTATTGATTTTTTTGTTTGAAACATCAAAAAACAGTGATATAGAATAAAAATAGTAGACCACAAGAAAATAGAAAATAAATTTGAAAAAAATCAGATTAGACGAACTGCGAGATCTTACAATAGGTCCATACATAAAAAGGTCCCCCATTGGAAAACTGATGTTAGAACCCCTCCAACGTGAAAACCCCTTAAAAATTGGAACCACTTCCCTCAAAAAAAACACTTTTTTGCTGCGAAATGTTACATTTGAGGTAATATGGTGCCGAAAAATAGGTTCTAAACTACTTTAAACAATAATCTGTAGTAAATCAGGTTTTCTTGCTCATGGTCTATTTTTTGAGTCCCACGAATTAGCTGTTTTTCAAAAGTTAGAACCATTTCAACAAAAAATATCCAGAAAAATTAGAACCCCTACATAACACCAGGTGGTGCTCATTTTTTATGTATGAATAGGTCAGAGTTTGAACTTCGAACAGGATAATATATTTTCTTCAGTTGTATATCAATTGTCTCATTTTCAATATTCTTATTATTTCAGTACAACAGTTGGATTCGTTCATAGCTCGTCTTTCGGATAGCAGTGATGCCGGAGAAAAACAGCGTAACCTCTTCAACGAAAAAGCTCAACAAGCTCAGGACTTGTCGAAGGAGACGAATAATTTGATGAAGAAGTTGGTGGAAATGTCGAATTCTAATGTGAGTTGATTTTTATTTTCATCGTGAAATGCAAATTCAATGTTTTATTGGTTGTAGAGAAATCTGAAAGTTCACCGAGAACGTTTGCAAAACGAATATATCGGTGTACTCAATCGGCTTCAAGCCACTCAAAGAAAAGCGGCGAAAACTGAGAAGGCCGGAATGAGGCAGGTGCAGGAGTCGGTGGAGCAACAAGACGACGATGTGTTTGGAGGCGGACAACATCAGATGCAACAACAAGTTCAACGGCAGCAAAATATTAATTTGCAAGAGATTAAGGAGAGAAAGCAGCATTTGGAACAGTTGGAGCAGGATATTGGAGATGTTAATGCGGTGAGTTGAGAAAAAAGAAGTTTTTTGGATTTAAAAATGGAGCTTTAATGAAAATTTTCGAACTCAAAAATAGCGAATTTTATTTTCCAAACTCATGTAGTTCTGTTATGCGGCGTCCAAACATTTAAAGGAGCATGCTGATTTTCTGCAAAAAAAATTTACTTGTAGCACACATGCACATCTAACTCGTCGGTTTCTCTTGTTTTTGAAAAAAATACGGCAGTTAGATGTGCATGGTGTGCTACAAGTAAATTTTTTTGCAGAAAATTAGCATGCTCCTTTAAATTTATACGATACTTTTTTTTTGAGTGTTTGGACAGGCTTTTTCAAAAATATTTAATGCGATGTTCAAAGCTGAAAAAAACCGAAAAATCAGCGAAAAAAAACGTTCAAAGCACTCTCTCTGTTTCACACACTATTTCGTTCAATCGCGTCGAGACCTCGTACAGTACTCTCGAGAGAGTGTGTGAAACAGAGAGAATCAGGCGGAAGCTTTGAACGTTTTTTTTCGCTGATTTTTCGGTTTTTTTTCAGCTTTGGACATCGCATAAAATATAAGAATTATGACAGCTTTAATAAGTGAATTTCAAATCTTTTAAAAATTAGCTGAATCTGGTACACTTGGGTGGCGAAAATATATTCTCCGAAGTGTAAATTCGAAACTTTGTCAGTCAATTTATATCAAAGTTATATAGAGAATCAGTTATTCATTCAGTTCCTTGATTTTATTAGAAAAATATCGGAAAACGTTGAGAAATAAGAATTTCTTCACGTTTTTAGTCGTTTTGTGAATCTTGATATTTTCGAATTGAGAAATGCAAAAATCAATATGAAAACGTGGTCAAATGTTGTGTCAACATTTTGTGAAATATATATCCAGAAAGTCTTGAAAGCCAAGTTGAGCAGGCTTTCTTTAAGAACTTGGGTCAGGCTCTTTGTTTGTAACTTCAGAGTCATAATCGAGGTTAAAATTTATAACCAGAAATGTTTTGACCACTATAAATGCGATTTTTTGACAGATTAATTTCCAAATCACAGTTTATTCAATATTTCAAAGCGTTTGTTTCGAAAAAAAATGGAAAAATTGAAAAAAAAAATTCAGAGCTATAAAATTACAGTTTCACGTATAATTCAAATTTCTAACTAAAATATTCACTAACACTATCAAAAACAACAAAAAGAATTTTCAGATTTTCGCCGAACTTGCCAAAATAGTTCACGAACAAGGTGATATGGTGGACTCGATTGAGGCGAACGTCGAACACGCTCAAATCCACGTCGAACAAGGTGCTCAAAACGTGCAACAGGCCGTCTATTATAATCAAAAAGCTCGACAGAAGAAACTTTTGCTCTTCTGCTTCCTAGTCATCCTCATTTTCATCATTGGACTCACCATTTATCTCGCCAAATAACCGATCACACGTCCCCCATTTTTCGATGTTTGTAAAAATTGTTGAGCTTATTTTTCTTTGTAATTTAAAAGACCCACAATGATTACTGTAGTTTTCAGATTGGTCCTGTGCACTTTTTTTACTGGTAGAAAGTATATTTATCTGAAAAAACTAACATTTTCTTTTTTCTCCCCATCTGTAAATAAGTATATACAACATATTTACACACTTTATGATGAATATGATGATCTTTTTTGACCTGCGAAGACACGTGAATGGGAAAAACATATATACAATGGTTAATTTATGGAAATATGCTAAACCTCGGTGCGAAAGGGGCACATAAAAGACTGATCGGTTTTCAGTGTTTTTCTCTCGTTTTGACAAAAAAAAGAGGAAAAAGAAAAATGGACGAGTTTTTAGTGGATTTTGTGATTGTTGCTGTCATCTTTGGTGCACTCGTGATTGCCACCATGGTTTTATTGTTTTTGGTGAGCTTGTTGTATCTGACAGGATGTATTTATCTGAAAATTGCTTCTTGTTTTTTTGTAGCATTCTAAAAACGTACGCCGCTTTTTTGGTGGGTGTTGGTGTTGTCGTGGGATGGTTGGCGATGTGGAGAAGTCGGCGTTGCCACCAAAGAGGACGACGATTCGGGTGGTGAAGTCGAGTTCGGAGAATGTGATCACGACGATTCCAATTTCGCCACCAGCTAATTCTAATCTCAAACCGCCGGTTAGAAGGTGACTTTTTCTTATTAAAGCAACATCCCGAGCTAAAAAAAAATAACATAAATCACTTCGCTATCTTTCGCCTAACAAAGGAGGTTATGGTATACTTTTTATTCGCCGGAAATTTTTGTGAAAAAAGTTATACTGGTTATTTTGATTTTCTATTCAAATCGCAAAAATGAAATTTTGATCTATAAGACGCAATAGAAATAGTGAGTAAAAATGAGAGGATCAGACACTTGTAGATCAAAGTGATAGAAATAGATAGTTGAAATGGGAAAAGAACAACTTACTGTTAATCCAACCAGGTCATCCAACGAAAAAACGTATATGTAGTTTGAGCCGACGAAATAGCAGGTCAAATTGAGAGAATTCGAAACTTTTGATCTACTTTTCGTTGGATGACCTTCCTCGGATAGACAATATAACTTTTTCACAAAAATTCATGGGGGATAAAAAAAATATACCGTGATGATCAGGAGGCCGAACTCTATAAGTGTACAATTTTTTTTTCAAAGTTGAAAGTAATAGCTCGCGAACCTCCCTTGTAAGCTGCACCAGATGCCAACATAGCGCAGCAGGGTGAGCGTTCGCCTTCAAATTGAGAGGTCGCGGGTTCAGTTCCTCGTGTCGGAGAATACTTCTTCTTTTTTTTTCTTGTGCTAACATTTATTTTGCGTGAACTTTTTTCTCTCGGTCTCGGCATTTTGCTTTGAGAAAAAAGATCTCGACAATATCCAATTCGGTTTCATTCAGGGTGACGTCGAATCCACCGGATATGCATCGAACTGCGCCGCCAACGTCCGCCAAGATTCCATTGGAAAGTCCTTCGCAGAAATTTGTGTTTATATTTCCGAAACGACCGACTTATCAGGTACGTTTTTGAGGGTTTTCATTCAAAAATTAGGTTCACTGAAAACTATACTTCAGTGGAAGAATCGATTTTTCTGATTAAAAGTTGATAACTATAAGGGTATTAATGTCAAAACTAGAGAACCAAAAACAGCGAAAAAAATAAATAGCATTTGAAATCGGCACCTGCACGTCTTATTAGTCGAAATTCAATCCGCAACATGCGCTCTATTGATAATGTCATATTTAGTCGATCCTAATGGAATTTTTGGTTGATTTTGATATCAAAATCGAATTCTACGCGTCGAATAATCTCATAGATCAACTTATTACCACTTGAAAAATTCTGGTTCTTTAAATTTTGCCCCCAATGGCACTGGTAATTAGGATTCTGGGTGATACTGTAAAAAACGCCGTGAATTTTAATATTCATTGAATTTTTCGATAAAAAAGCAAATTTGAAGATTTTGAGAGAGAAATAAGGTGCCAATATCAATTGATGAACACCTAAATTTTATCTGAATAAGTTCAAAAAAATTAAATTTAAAATTCGCGGCGTTTTGCAGTAAACTTTTGATATCGCATAATTAACATAGTTAATTTTCAGATGGAATCGAATCAAGCAACTCTGCACAGCGCCTCGACCAAAAGCTCCTATCTTCCCCAAATAGGGTCCCAATCCTCGCGTCGAAGTTCAAACTAATCACAAAACATAGCTAATAATAATTATCTTGTAAATTTATTTTCGGGTCGGGTAAAAATATATTATTTTGGTATTGCAAAAATTTGAATTGAATTAATTGGTTAATATCTTGAGCCAGAGCTTTTCCCACGATATGATTGATCATCAATATCATCGGGTAGCTCATCCTCGCCAATCTCCTCATAATCCTTCTCCAACGCGGCCATATCTTCACGAGCCTCGGAGAATTCGCCCTCTTCCATACCCTCTCCAACGTACCAATGAACAAATGCTCGTTTTGAGTACATTAGGTCGAATTTGTGGTCGAGACGGGCCCATGCTTCGGCAATCGCTGTGGTGTTGCTGATCATGCACACACTTCGGGTTTGTTTTCCCAAGTCGCCACCTGGTACGACGGTGGGTGGTTGGTAATTGATGCCGACTTTAAAACCAGTTGGACACCTATAAGGACAGCCATTTTTCTACTCAAAAATATTGAAAACTAAACAAACTGTGATCATTTTTCGTTGAAAGCCCTATTTTTAGGAACTTTTTAATATAGAAAACTTTGTTTCAAAATTTTAACCTGATTCCGATGGTGACATCTGATTTCAAAAACAAACGTGCTCTATTGCGAACACGTGGGTGTTAAAAAATTTTCTTGAAAAAGTTGTGCATACACTTCACGCGCACACGATGACGACAATTTGCACACTTCTCGGGGAAAAATCGGCAAGCTTGCGACAGTTTGTCGCAAACTTGCGGCAATTTGTCGCAAACTTGCGACATTCGGCTGTCGCAAGGCTTGCGCTGTTCTTGCGCCAATAGTCGCAAGCTTTGCGACATCTAGCAGCAAAACTACTGCACGGCTTGCGACACCCTTGCGNGTCGCAAGCTTTGCGACATCTAGCAGCAAAACTACTGCACGGCTTGCGACACCCTTGCGCCAGAAAAAATGTGTCGCAAGTTTGCGACAAACTGCCGCAAGCTTGCGACAAGGAAAAAGCCTTGCGACACTCTTGCCGTTTTTTCCCCGAGTTATTTTTTGGTGAATCCGGGCGATTCCTTCAACGAAAGAATATACAACTATCGTGTAGTTATTTTTCAAAATTTAATCGGTAACACGCGCTCTATTGATAATGTCATATTATTTCGATTCAATAAGGATTTTTGGTTGATTTATATATTAAAATCGAATTCTACGGGTCGAATAGATAACTTATCACTATTTGAAAAATTCTGGTTTCCTGTTCAAAAACAAAACTATATTAACCTAATGGCAGCGATTTAATTCTGGCTACAAACCAAGATTCAGGTTAACTTTCCATCCTGATCATTTTTAGAACGTTTTTATATGAAAATGAAGAATTGGAGTATTTTTTTATAAAATTTCACAATGAAATTTTCAGCAAAAGAAAGTTTCTAGGGTTCTTTTTCAGAGTTTGTTACACTACCTTAAAAATCAAAATCGCTGTTTTCTCAATTTCTAGTTGAAAACTATAAAATTGAAATTCGCACAGCGAAAATTGCTTTTGGTAAAAAATGTAGAGTTTGAAAATCTATCGAATTACATATTTCATGTTTCTCATCGGAAATTTCCACATTTTTTGAAACCTTTTTTTTATTGGTATCACTTTCAGCTTAGAGTCTTGCTTTAATGCGATGTCCAAAGCTGAGAAAAAATGCAAAAAATCACGAATAAAAATCGTTTAAAGTTCAAGTCCAACTCTCTCTGTTTCACACGCTATTTCGAGAGTACTGTCAAAAGTCTCGACGCGAAGGAACGAAATAGTGTGTGAAACAGAGAGGGTGCTTTGAACGTTTTTTTTTCGCTTTTTTTCTCGTTTTTTCCAGCTTTGAACATCGCATAAGAGGACTCTATTCTTAACCCCTTACCATTCAACAAATTGTACGGTTCGTTTTGTTTTCACCGCCGCAATTGCTGAATTAATATCCTTTGGCACAACATCACCTCGGTACAACAAGCAAACTGCCATATATTTACCACGTCTTGGATCACATTTCACCATTTGATAACCTGGTTCGAAACAGGCGTGAGTCATGTCAGATACGGTGTTTTGCTCATGTGATGCTCTCTCGGCTGATACTAATGGAGCATATGTGACAAGAGGAAAATGGATTCGAGGGTAGGGAACGAGATTGGTTTGAAACTCGGTGAGATCCACGTTGAGAGCACCTTCGAATCTCAACGAGGCGGTGATGGATGAGATTATTTGAGCGACAAGGCGATTTAGATTGGTATAGGTTGGCCGGGCTAGATCAAGATTCCTACGACAGATATCATAAATGGCCTCATTGTCAACCATAAAAGTGCAATCAGAATGTTCCAGAGTTGTATGAGTCATCAGAATCGAGTTATAAGGCTCGACCATTGAGGTGGACACTTGGGGAGCGGGATATATGGCAAATTCGAGCTTTGGTTTTTTACCATACTCGGTGGAGAGCCGTTCCATGAGAAGGGAGAGAAACCCCGAGCCAGTTCCACCTCCAAAAGAGTGGAAAATAACAAAACCTTGGAGGCCGTTACAATTCTCAGTCAGTCTTTTGACACGATCCATTACGACCTGAAAAATCCTTTTAATAGATCCTTAATTCTTGATAGTCAACTTACATCTATCATTTCACGTCCAATTGTATATCTACCCCTGGCGTAGCAGTTTGCCGCGTCTTCTTTTCCTGACAACAATTGTTCTGGATGAAATAAACTACGATAGGTGCCTGTTCGAACTTCATCTACTACAGTTGGTTCGAGATCTACGAATAGACAACGAGGAACAAATTTCCCTCCAGCGGTTTCAGCAAAAAAAGTGTTCAAAGTCTCTGTTTCCTCATCGTATGTGTCGTCTTGGACGTGATAACCATCTGAAATTCGTTTTTGAAAAAGTGCAAATGCAAGTTTGCTCTGTTGCGAAAAGAATTCTAGGCCACACAGAAAAGAAACTAGGCCACGTGTTTTTGTTTTTTCGAGTTTTTCTATTTCTTACCAGGTTGAATTCCATGTTCTAAACAAAACAATTCCCAACATGCATTGCCTATTTGAACACCAGCTTGTCCTACGTGTATCGATATCACCTCTCGCTGAAAATTCAACCAATTCAAAAAAACTCCATATAAAAATCTTCAAAACTCACGCTTCCACGATATTGAGGCATTTCGATATAACTATGTATAACGTGTAGAAAAACGGCAGAATGTAGAAGAGTGCCTTGGCGACGGTTGCATATTTAATGGATGGTCCAAGAGTTGTAACTATGGAAATGCCTTGTGTACTAATAATTTGGAAGTGGATTTGTATAGTAGGATGTTTTCAGGGATCTTTGTATTTCAAAGTGTTTCTCAATTACTCAAATAGTACATGAGCTTCAATTTTCGCAGGAAAAAAAAATCAAAATTTTTGAAAATTGCCAAAAAAAATCCGAAGAAATTATTTAAATATGTTTTGTAAAATTGCTCTACAGATGTATTTAGAAACATTCTGTATACTTAAAAATTTGTCTGTTATCACGCAAAAGTATCATATTTGTATTTTAACATGTGTGAACATCCCATCAAAATAACCGTGGCCTAGAAACACAAATTTGGAAGAGGTTTTTTTTTCGCTTTGTTATTTTTCTTGCTTGTTGTGTTTTTCCTTCGAAAAACATTTTTCGAAGTTCTAAAATCGAAAAATAATCTTTCAGGTATTTAAAATGGAAGATGCATGTTCGTCGTCTGCTCCAGAAATCGAAGAACTTCCATGTGAGTCATTGGCCAAGTTGATTTCATTCAACGAAGCGTATCGAGATGTAATAGACAATGCAATTATGTCGATTAATGATAAATTGAGGGAGAATAGAGAGAAGCAGGTGAGATTTGAGCTTTTTAAAACGATTTTTCAATAAAAAAAATTCATGATTTTCAGAGATTTCTACGTGAAGAACAACGGAGATTGAGAAATGCCGACATATCGAAAAAGAAGGTCCCTGTTAATTTGTATATGCCCCCGTATTTCAAGGATGAAAATGGATTGGTGAGTTTTTTTTTAAATATAGATTTACATTTCTCATATGCCATTTTTAGTGTCCTCCAATGAACTCGGAAGCTAGGAAAAAATTGGATAGCAAATGGTTCGACCCGCTCATGAAAGAAGAGAAAAAATGGACGCCGGCGGAGATTAAAACTCTTCGAAGTGGCATCAAAGATGCTATGATTTCCATTTCTCTTCAATCTTTGGTCTCGAAACGCGATCTTCTGACATCCAAATTGAAATCGGCAAACGCGACAACGACACAGTGCGAACGATACAAATGGACAATGGATTTAGAGGAAGTTATGCGAAAAATCGAGTACGCCAAAAACCGCAAAGAAGAAGAGATTCTATTGCCCAACGAGGATTATACATGTGTTCCATGGAACGAGATTGCAAATGTTGCTATGAAGGGAACTAGAACCGAATGGGCGGTACGGGCGAAATGGTTGAATGAATTGAGTCCAAAATGGAATAAAGAGCCGTGGAAACAGGAGGAGATTGAGAAGTTGAGAGATTTGCGTGAGAGCCCGAAGTTTGTGTCATGGACGATGTTGGCACTTCAATTAGGAACTAGTCGGAGCGCTTTTCAATGCTTGGAGAAGTATAAAATGGAAGTTGCGACGCATACAAAGTTAGTATACAATAACTCGATGTTCTTGTTTTTAAAACCCTTTTCCTTTTATTTTTCAGAGAATGGACAAATGAAGAAGACACAAAACTGATAGCTCTCACCAAAATGGCGACTGTCAATGGAAATATCTCTTGGGATAAAGTTGCGCAGTTTATGCCAGGTCGAAGTAGAATCCAAGTTCGAACTCGATATACACATAGTTTAGACACAAATATTAAGCATGGAAGATGGACTGATCAAGAAGATATGGTGAGTTTTTGAATGCGCTCCAAAATTCATTAATGATTTTTAGCTTCTCATCAGTGCTGTTAGTCGAATTGGTGCCAAAGATTGGGCGAAAGTTTCGGCGGCGGTTCCCGGACGAAACGATTCGCAATGTCGTGAAAGATGGGCGAATGTGTTGAATAAGCCGATTCATGTTTGTGAGCGATTCACGTTGGCTGAAGATGAGCAGTTGTTGTACGCGGTGAAGTTGTTTGGAAAAGGAAATTGGGCAAAGTGTTGCACACTTTTACCACAGAAAACTCCGCGACAGTTGAGAAAACGTTATATTCAATTGGTCGCTGCGAAATTGAAGGTATTTTCCAAAAAAAAAAAAAACAATGAATCTCCATAAAATCTCATATTTTCAGATGGTTGCTGGTGTTTGCAATGCTGTCGAAGCTATGGAATCTGCTCGCCGTGACGATGAGCCAATTGACCAATCAATAAATCAACCTACTGCCAATAAAGCCTTCTCGAAAGCTTTTGGAACTTTAACTGAATTCGATCAACAATGTGTGCTTGAAACGCCGGATGAGTTGTTGAAACGTGTGAATAATGGAGTGCAAAGTGTGACAGCTCGCTATAAGAAGTTCAGAGAGTCTCCAAATTGGCCAGTTATCGAACGAAATTTGCAAGAAATTTGTGAAAAGCATCGAACTGGACAAGACATTGAAATTAGATCGAATGAGGTTCTCAAAATGTTGAGTATCACCGATGTGTGAGTTGTCTTCCTCATTTTTTAATTATAAAAATTGTTGTTGAATTCCAGCGATGTTCGTTATATGGTTCAACAAAGTAAGAATAATCAAAAGATGAGGATTGCGAGAACGTGGAGAGCACAATTTGAGCACGGCGGCGGGAGAATTCGACCAATCTCCGATTATAAGAAAGATAGTAATGCGATAACGGTTTTCAATCATGATGTTCCAGAAGTTTGTTTTTCTTTTTGGTATCGAAAATATATTTGAAACTTATTTTGTCATCTTCTTACTCGCCAAATGTGAAAATCTAGAAAATTTTGGTGCGAATCTTACGAAATACAGCTTCAAACTAAGTTAAAATCAGCTTATTATGAGCTTTGTGCAGCGAAAACAATCAAAAATCTCCCAGCTATTCCGATTCCCTCTAAAAGTTCTTATTTTTCCAGTCCGAAAGACAGATGAGTTTAGTCGAAGCGTTATGCATGACAGTTCGCAAGCACGATTCATTGAACTGGGGAAAAACGTTTTGGACAAGTTTTCAATACAGTGCCAATAAAAATGTTGCGATTTTTGTGCAATCGGTAAGAATATTTTTATTCTACTTTTTAAAAAAATGAGGAATTTTCAGATGCTAAACGAGAAGAGTTTCGAGATGGCGAAGCACACGATTTGTCCAGCTGATTCGATGCTGCCACCACCGAAAACGACGATGGCGCCAAATACGACGAGTCTTCGACTTTTGGAAGTTGTTGAGCGAGCGAAAAGCGGGTTGAATCGGTTGGCCGGCCAATTGTTCTATCCGGTTAATGTCGGAATTGATGAGCAGAAGGTTTATGATGAAAGTGAGATGGAGAAGGAGGTGAATCGAGAGACTAGGTTGAATATTGGATTATCGAAAGAGGTCAAAAGTTCACTCGATTATCACATTTTCGCTGCTCGAATGCGCACAATTCTCCTGGAGCCATATCGCATGAAAATCGCTACTCAATCGGCTGAAAAAGAAGAGCAACGATTGCAAAACGAGATGTTTGTTGAAGAAAGATTGACGGAAGAAGAAACGACGATTTCGACAATTGTTGCAGAAAAACCGCTGAGCAGAGATACTCCGCAGGATTTGCAAAATATCAAAGATAACGGGATTGTTATTGAAACTTCGGATTTGGTCAATCCGACTGATATTCAAATGGTTGGAAGAAAACGAGTAGCTGATTCGATGGATGAGGTAAGAAAATCTGATACAAAAATATAGTTGGAAATCACTGTTTGTCTAAAATGTCTATAAATTTTTGAAATTAGCCCTCGCGCTATGAATACTTTCAAATTCATAAGAAAAGTTTGGATTTATAATATTTTCAAAAATTCAGATTTCAATATGAAAAAAAGAAAAAGAATGGGCCGAACCGGGGATTGAACCCGGGACCTCTCGCACCCAAAGCGAGAATCATACCACTAGACCATTCGGCCACATATTTGTATCAAGATAATTCCCAATTAGTGATAAGATTAACATCAATCACTTGTAATCTTAAAAAGTTCATTTTCGGAAGCAGCTTGATTGGGATACAGCTTATCTCCGATTCGTATGTTTGAAAATACACATGCGTTGAAATGTGGCCGAATGGTCTAGTGGTATGATTCTCGCTTTGGGTGCGAGAGGTCCCGGGTTCAATCCCCGGTTCGGCCCATCTT
Organism: Caenorhabditis sp. 38 MB-2015; assembly: GCA_900536415.3. Taxonomy (NCBI): domain Eukaryota; kingdom Metazoa; phylum Nematoda; class Chromadorea; order Rhabditida; family Rhabditidae; genus Caenorhabditis; species Caenorhabditis quiockensis. The sequence goes on along the minus strand of LR548670.1, from coordinate 53,943 downwards.
TTTTAAGTTTTTACCATGAGTGACATCTAATTTTCAAAATTCCGATCAGTTTTTCTGAGTTCGATAGAGAAAATTGAAATCCTCTGTAAAAATTGTTTTGAAGGTTGGAGTTGTCACCATAGCAACCTCAAATCTGAACATTCAGGCCAAATTTCGAAAAAAAAAATTGCGTGTATTCTCAGATTTTCGACAAATTCCAGACTGAAATTCATGATTTTTCTCCAGATTCTCGACGCGGTTATCAAACGATGTCAAGAAGAATCAGTCGAAGAATTGTATCAAAAGACAAAAAATGTAATGTATGGCATGATGGAACAAGAAGTTGAAGAAGATGAGCATCAAGAGCCACTTGATTTCGAAATGGACTTGGGAGAAAGTAACCAATCTTCCGTTTTCACAGAAGACGCACAGTTTTTAGGTTAAATATATAAAATGGGTTTTATTTACGCTGTAATATTAAAATAATTGTGGTTCGATCTCATTTTGTATTTTTATTTGTTCTTCTATAAATTTTTATGTTTTTTTTTTTAAATTTTGTGTGGAATTGGAAATGAGTCCCTAAAGACCTCTGAAAATACTTTTTAAAACTTGAATTCAATAACCCGCAAAAGTTTCCAGAATTATAAAATGGAAGACGAAAAAAGACGATTTGAAATGGAATTGGAATTTGTGCAAGCTTTAGCCAATCCGAATTATTTGAATTGTAAGAAAATTATTTATATTTAGACAAAAATTGAAGTTTTTCAGTCCTTGCACAACGTGGATATTTTAAGGAGGAGTATTTTGTGAACTATCTCAAGTATTTGTTATATTGGAAACAGCCAGAATATGCGAGGTTTGTTGAGATGGAGATTAAAGGGACATACATAGATAACTATAAAAAGTACAGCTTTAAAGTTGTCGAAAATGTTTATCTAGAAATTTCAGCTTAGTTTTTAAGGCTATTGTAGAGCTTATAATTCGTTTGATAATTTATTGATATAGGAAATTACGTTTAGTTTTTGAAAAATCAACGAATATATGAGCCAAAATTGAATCGGTAACACGCGCTTCATTGACAGTCAGACCATTTCTATTGTAAACTGAAATTACGCTTTATTTTTTCATGTCTAACTGTTCCAGAAAATTTTAACGTATAGCGAAACCGTAGAATTTTTCTTGGAGTATTTGGAAATCAGAGCCTGATGTATTTTAAAATTTTTGAAATTTTTCTCTGCTTCTGACAGTAAATAATAAGAAATTTCGATTCAGAGCTCATTCTATTAAAAGTCCCGTTTTAAAGTTGTCAAAAATTTATTGCTAAAAATATCAGCTAAGTTTTGAAGGTTCTGAGAGCTTCAGGCAGGGCTTATAAGTCGTTTGATAAATTATTGATTTACAAAGTTACTCTCAGTTTTTGAAAATTCAAAACCCTAGATAAAGTAACAAAAATCAAACATTGTTTAAAAAAAAAAAATTAATTTTTTACATTTCAACTTGTTACTTAGAACAAGAACTCTTTAGAACTGCTTTCTGAGTTTCATAGGCTGAATTCAAGTATTTTTAATGTGAATTGTTGATTCTAACTGTGATTTTGACATCAAACAGTGAGGAATTTCGACCCGGGCATGTTTTTAGAAGCGAGAACCTAAAAGCACCGTGTCCTGTATTTTTTCAAAATTTAGAGAAATAATTCTTGTTCAAAACATATTTTAGAAATATACTGTTTCATCGATTTCATATAATCGAGAGGTTTTTTATTTGCGTACACTGTGTGCTCTGGCTACCCTGTTAATTGACGTAATAAACTATGTGTTGTGTTATGTATTAACCGAATGCAATTACGATATAAAAACCACGCCACTTCTCTTTACACGAACACGAAAAACATAGCAGTGGTCGCATTACACCAGGCAAATGTCGGGTGCGTTAAAACACGACTATATATAAAGGGTATCCCCATTCCATGAGACAGGCGGTGCTCATTACATTTCGCCTGTCTAGATGATCGCCTTGTAATATTTCATTGAATAGTCGCTGACCTTTAGACTAACTATAACCGACCGGGAGTACTCGTAGGCCCGTAAAGGCTGCCACGATACGTTGAAGACGAACTCCTTCGAAGAGAATTGATTATATCGATTCCAAACACACGTAGATATTAGCCCAAAATTATTAACTTGAAAACAAAATTTGAGAGCACCGCTGATGTGAACCAAAAGGTTCAATTTTTGATTTTTTTTTTTCGTTGTTCCAGATGCATCAAATTCCCGCAATGTCTACACATTCTCGAAGCTCTTCAGAGCCCCCAATTTCGCGAAGCAATGGCGTATGGTCCCAGCGCGAAATTCGTCGAAGATCAACTAGTGCTCCAATGGCAATTCTACTTGCGCAAACGTCATCGATTGTGTGAGGAGCAGGAAGAGTTGGAAGCAACCGAGGCCGCCGCGTCGACATCCGCCGAACAGCCAAAAACTGATGCTAAATAAGGCGAAACTCTAATCTTATTATATGTGTGTAAATAATAAAAATTTCTTTGAAAAAAAAGAAAAAGAATGGGCCGAACCGGGGATTGAACCNGGCGAAACTCTAATCTTATTATATGTGTGTAAATAATAAAAATTTCTTTGAAAAAAAAGAAAAAGAATGGGCCGAACCGGGGATTGAACCCGGGACCTCTCGCACCCAAAGCGAGAATCATACCACTAGACCATTCGGCCACATTTCATAACAAGCTTATTTCTAATGATATGAAACATTGATAAGATTCTTCCGAAAAATGAAACTTTTTAAGGAACAATGATTGAGATCTCTTATCTCTAAATGAAAAATAAGCTTGTTTTGAAACGTGGCCGAATGGTCTAGTGGTATGATTCTCGCTTTGGGTGCGAGAGGTCCCGGGTTCAATCCCCGGTTCGGCCCATTCTTTTTTTTGTGTCTGAAATTTTCAGGTTTTCGAATCAGAAAAATTCTTGTTTAAAAAAATCAAAATTTCCGCTTATGTGTAAACACCGCGACGCAATATTGCACACAAATATATTTAAATTATTTAATTTTTTGTTTTCCATCTTTTTTTTTTTTGAAAAACTGAAAATTCTAGCACTAAAATGGTTGATAAAGACGATCGCCCAACATTTTCACGATATCGAAATGAAACGGATGGATTTGGATTGTAAGTTAGCTTTCTAAATTTCAAATTTACCTAAAAAGTTGTTTTTTTGTTTAGAGAAGTTGATATGGTATCGAAATTGATTGCTGATTATGAGTTTTCGGCGCATCAAGATGATCGAGAAAAGCTGGAAATTTTGCGAAAAATTGAGAATATTCTGAAGAATCACCCGGCGAATTGCTCAAAAGCTCCGAAGTTTATCTCGACTATGCTGACTGAGCACAATACTCAAGTGAGAAAGTTGGCGTATAAATGTGCATTTCATATTCTTGCCGCGAATCGAACTGTGAGTCAGAGTTGTTATATTTACGAAAAATTCCTCGATTTTCAGAACAATAAACTGCTCGTAGACGCTTATCGATTAGCAATGCTCAACTCAAGTCCACAAGTTGCTCAATTCGCCATAAACAATTTGTCAGACTTTGTGTTAGCATGTCCAGAAGAAGCTGAGAATCTTCTGAAATTCTCGTCAGCGGCGATGAAACGATTAGTTTGTCCAGACACTGAATCAGAAGCACAAATCGCTAAAGCATTATCTTCCACCATGCAATAAATTTATTATTTATTTATTTACTGGAAAGAAACGTTTTTTTTTCATGATCTAAATGGTATGTCTAACCAGTAGAATTATTTAAAATATGAAAGTTTTGAGTTGAAACTCAGGTTTTATAGATGTCGGTGAGAGAGAGGCGAATTCCTCGAATGTCAAATTCGAGTGAAGCGATTGCTTATTTTGAAAAATATCGGAGAATCAGATCAACTGATATGAATGTGAGTTTTTTTTTATTTGAAAAGTGAAAAAATGAACTAATTTGTTCAAGAATATGAAGTTTTCAACTTCATGTTTCCAAACCTGACGAACAAATTTGAAAAATAAAAAAATTGAGTAAGATACATAAATATGTAGATTCAAACCTAATAATCGGAAGAAGTTTTCCAAGTTCTCATCGTAGAACAACTAGAATACGGTAAAATTCGAATTAAGAACTGCATTTTAGCAAAACTCCAAAATTTCGTCATGAAAACTAAGAATATCGACTCTTATAATTCAAGCCTGGTTTTCGAGGTTCGATTTTTGAGGTTCGCCTGCTTCATCAAAAAATGTGAATTCAATAATTGTTGAATTCACAATACAAAAACCACGTGTCAAAACTTTCAATCTCAAGTTCCAAAATGGTCAAAAACTTTTTGTCTCATGTCGAAAAATGAGACAATTCCTAGATATCGAAGCGAGAAACTGCAATTTCAATAAGATAAATCTGAAACTTTAGATTCCAAAAAATTTCTGAATAAAAACCATAAAATGTATTTTAGAACAAGATTTTTCTACCAAGTGGTATTGTTTTAAAGTTTTTCCTGAATTCATATCCGGCTGCTTAAATTTTTGGTCTAATCTCCTTTTAGCGGTCAAACCACACATCAAGTTTTCAATAACAAACGAAGATTCCAAAGAAAAAAAGCAATAAAAACTGCAATTTCAGTATAATGAATCTGGAATTTTAAAGTCTCCTAAAAGAAGTTCTGAATAGAAACCACGATTGAAAAATTTATTTTTAAAACAAGAATTTTTCCTTGTGCCACGTAATATTTTACGTAAAAGTTATTTATCCTTTCAAAATCCGAAGTTTATTCGGTGTATCAAATTCTCATCAATTTTTCTCCCAGGTAAAACAGATCCAATCAATTGCCTTCAATCTAGACGGCTCGAAACTCGTCTGCGGCTCCAACGACAAAAAAGTGAGTGTGGCCGACGTCGACGGCGGTCGCCTCCGCTTCTCATGGGTCGGATCAAGTCACAACGCATCGGTCGAACAAGTCTCATGCAGCGAGCGATCGCCCTACCTCTGCGCATCGGCCAGCTCCGATCGAAACGTGTGCGTTTGGGACATTCGACAGAGCAAACCGACGCATCGAATCTCCAACAAGGTTGGCAATATTTTTGTGAAATGGTCGCCGTGTGATTCGTATTTCATTTTTGGCGATCGAGATAGTCGACTCAATGTTGTCGATATTCGCAATTATGAAGTTGTTAATGTAAGTCGACGTTTTGCTAGAAGAAAAACGATAAAATTCAACTTCAGACATTCGATATGAAACAAATGACACACGAATTCATCTTCCATCCCTTATCAAATCATTTACTAGTGGCGAGTTGTTATGGAAAAGTCGAAATCTTGAAGTGAGTATGAAATGAAACTAAAAAATCTGTGAAAAATCCAATTAAAATTCATTAAAAATTCAGAGAAACCTACCAAAACAAGCCACTGAAAATATAAAATTTCAAAATCTTATCAAATCAATCATACATAAAAAGGTCCCCCATTGGCAAAAAAAAACCCCCCTACATAACACTAGGTGGCGCCCTTTTTATGTATAAAATCAATTTCTTGATAACCAACAAACTGATTGTTTCTAAATCACAGATAGTTAATATATTACTTTTTCAATCCACAATTTTCGTCGTTTTGAGTGATATTTTATTAAAAATGAGAGTTTAAACATCTCTTAACATATTGAACATCCCTTAGTCTTCCAAGACTGTTCGAAATTTAAATTTCAAACTTTCATAGCTGATTTTTGAATTTCACAGTAAATTTTTGCTCAATCTGATTAGGTGATATTGTTCGTCATTTCAAGATATATAAAATATTACCTTTTTTCAGGCAACTTTTCAATTTTTGTAGGTATTCCTATGGAACCTAAAAAGCCCAACGTCAATGATTGTTATGAGAAAAAGTCGATAAGGCTCGATTTTTTCGATTTAAAAAACATTTTCAGCGCGTGTATGATAGCAAAATCCGGTTGTAAAGATAAAATTAATCTGATAAAATATTTGATTCTGAATATAATACATTCAATGCGATGAAATAGAGAAGCTTTACTCCAAGCTAGCCGTTTCATTTTCTCCAGATTCGCATCCGGAAGTCTCGAACACGCCGCAACTATTCAAGCTCACTCCCAACAAGTCGATTGTCTCGCCCTGTCTGTTTCCAAAGACGGACGACGTCTCGCAGTCGGCGCATCTGATGCATCGTGTTCGATTTGGAGTTTAGATGAGCTGATATGTGAACGAGTCATCCCGCGACACGATTTTAATATTCGAACAGTGTCGTTTTCATGTAATGGATTATTGTTAGCATCGGGAAGTGAGGACCCGTCGATAGATATCGCGTATGTACCGGATGGAAAAAGGTAAGCATTTTTTTAATTATGGATATTTCTTACTGTTGAGAAGATCACATGCTCTGTTCAAAGCTAAAAAAGCAAAAAAAAAAAATTTTTACTGCAAAACACCGATTCTCTCTCAAAGTATATAATTTTGCTTTTTTAGAAAAAAATTCAATAAAATTTTAAACATCAACATAAAGAACGATCCATTATCAAAAATCATCACAATAAATTTTAAAAACTTCCAATATTTTCCACCCTTGTGAAGTACGTTTGGTTAATTTCCAAAAATTTCATATTCAATAATGGAATTGGTTTCCTTTATTTTTCTTAAATTATATCGAATTTTCAAGAAAAATATAATTTTCATGTTTTAGAAGACCTCAAAATAAAAATAAAAGTTTTAAATTGTTTTCTCGCGAGAAGAAAACTTAGGTTAATGATTTAAAATCTCTACCTACGGCAATATTTCTCTCTCAAAATATACAAATTTGCTTTTTTCTTTCAAAAAAAAAATTCGTTTCAAATACATTTTTCAGTAAGGTGTGCAGGTACCGATTTTAAATGCGATTTTTTTTTTGGTTGAGCTTTGGACGCTTTTTTAAGATTCGGACATCACAATAAATTTGAAAAAAAACCTCCAAAATTTCCCTCCCTTGTGAAGTACGTTTCCGAGATTGGTAAATGTTCAAAAATTTCATATTCGATAGTGTACTTTTGGTTCTTACCCCTTCTTCTTAAGTTATATGTTTACTTTCTAGTTTAATTATTTCATGCATTTTTCTCAAAATTTTGAAAAAAATCTAAGATTATTTTTTTTGTGAGAAGAAAAGTTATATTAGTTAATCATTTAAAATCGACAATATTTCTTCCTCAAAATTTTTAAATTTGTTTTTTTTAATCATAATATTCAATGAAATTTTGAATATTCTTTGCAGTAAGATGTGCAGGTACCGATTTTAAATGCGATTTTTTTTTGGTTGAGCTTTGGACGCTTTTTTAAGGTTCGGACATCACAATAAATTTAAAAAAAAAACCTCCAAAATTTCCCTCCCTTGTGAAGTACGTTTCCGAGATTGGTAAATGTTCAAAAATTTCATATTCGATAGTGACTTTTTGGTTTTTATCCCTTCTTCTTAAGTTATATGTTTACTTTCTAGTTCAAATATTTCATGCATTTTTCTCAAAATTTTGAAAAAAGTCTAAGATTATTTTTTTTGTGAGAAGAAAAGTTATATTAGTTAATCATTTAAAATCGACAATATTTCTTCCTCAAAATTTTTAAATTTGTTTTTTTTAATCATAATATTCAATGAAATTTTGAATATTCTTTGCAGTAAGATGTGCAGGTACCGATTTTAAATGCGATTTTTTTTTTGGTTGAGCTTTGGACGCTTTTTTAAGGTTCGGACATCACAATAAATTTAAAAAAAAAACCTCCAAAATTTCCCTCCCTTGTGAAGTACGTTTCCGAGATTGGTAAATGTTCAAAAATTTCATATTCGATAGTGACTTTTTGGTTTTTATCCCTTCTTCTTAAGTTATATGTTTACTTTCTAGTTTAAATATTTCATGCATTTTTCTCAAAATTTTGAAAAAAGTCTAAGATTATTTTTTTTGTGAGAAGAAAAGTTATATTAGTTAATCATTCAAAATCGACAATATTTCTTCCTCAAAATTTTTAAATTTGTTTTTTTTAATCATAATATTCAATGAAATTTTGAATATTCTTTGCAGTAAGATGTGCAGGTACCGATTTTAAATGCGATTTTTTTTTTGGTTGAGCTTTGGACGCTTTTTTAAGGTTCGGACATCACAATAAATTTAAAAAAAAAACCTCCAAAATTTCCCTCCCTTGTGAAGTACGTTTCCGAGATTGGTAAATGTTCAAAAATTTCATATTCGATAGTGACTTTTTGGTTTTTATCCCTTCTTCTTAAGTTATATGTTTACTTTCTAGTTTAAATATTTCATGCATTTTTCTCAAAATTTTGAAAAAAGTCTAAGATTATTTTTTTTGTGAGAAGAAAAGTTATATTAGTTAATCATTTAAAATCGACAATATTTCTTCCTCAAAATTTTTAAATTTGTTTTTTTTAATCATAATATTCAATGAAATTTTGAATATTCTTTGCAGTAAGATGTGCAGGTACCGATTTTAAATGGGATTTTTTTTTGGTTGAGCTTTGGACGCTTTTTTAAGGTTCGGACATCACAATAAATTTAAAAAAAAAACCTCCAAAATTTCCCTCCCTTGTGAAGTACGTTTCCGAGATTGGTAAATGTTCAAAAATTTCATATTCGATAGTGACTTTTTGGTTTTTATCCCTTCTTCTTAAGTTATATGTTTACTTTCTAGTTTAAATATTTCATGCATTTTTCTCAAAATTTTGAAAAAAGTCTAAGATTATTTTTTTTGTGAGAAGAAAAGTTATATTAGTTAATCATTTAAAATCGACAATATTTCTTCCTCAAAATTTTTAAATTTGTTTTTTTTAATCATAATATTCAATGAAATTTTGAATATTCTTTGCAGTAAGATGTGCAGGTACCGATTTTAAATGCGATTTTTTTTTGGTTGAGCTTTGGACGCTTTTTTAAGGTTCGGACATCACAATAAATTTAAAAAAAAAACCTCCAAAATTTCCCTCCCTTGTGAAGTACGTTTCCGAGATTGGTAAATGTTCAAAAATTTCATATTCGATAGTGACTTTTTGGTTTTTATCCCTTCTTCTTAAGTTATATGTTTACTTTCTAGTTTAAATATTTCATGCATTTTTCTCAAAATTTTGAAAAAAGTCTAAGATTATTTTTTTTGTGAGAAGAAAAGTTATATTAGTTAATCATTTAAAATCGACAATATTTCTTCCTCAAAATTTTTAAATTTGTTTTTTTTAATCATAATATTCAATGAAATTTTGAATATTCTTTGCAGTAAGATGTGCAGGTACCGATTTTAAATGCGATTTTTTTTTTGGTTGAGCTTTGGACGCTTTTTTAAGGTTCGGACATCACAATAAATTTAAAAAAGAATACCTTCAAAATTTAACTCGAATGTTTCAAGAGTTTGAAAGAAGTCTGAAAATTTTCTCTGCAAGCAGAAACCCCAGATTCATCAAATAGTTTAAAAAAAAATAGATGACTTTTTTCTCACAACAGCCGATTGAATTTTTTTATACTAAAAATCCCATTAAAAACAAATTGAGACCGATTGTCATTGCGAGACCTCTTGAGGTGTTGAGAAACCACAATTAGATGTACCTTTAATTTTTATAGCTGTACTCAGTTGGTCTCGCTACGATACACTTTTTTGTTGGTTTTAGGAGATCAAAATATTCTCAAAAATAGTGGACTTTGAGAAATTTTTCACATTTTTTAACTCCATAAAAATAGAACATGGTATAAGTCGAAATTCCTTCGATCACATGCGCCCTATTGATCAAAAATCGAAAGAACTTTTTTTTTTAATTTGAAAACTAGAGATACTTGAATGCAGTTCTCCAACCTGATATTTTTCGTAAGTTCTATTTTCCCAGATGCCACGAGATCAAAAACCAAGGCGAAACCTACACAGTCGCCTGGCATCCCACCCAACTTCTACTCGCCTATTCCACCTCCGATCCGACAAATAATAAGCGATGTGTCAAAACATTTGGACACACCACGGTTTGAAAGTATTTTTTTTTCTTGCCTTTTATATATTTATATGTAATATGAAATATTCAAACAACGATCTCTTTGCCGACCGAGGAAGAAGATGTTGAAGGTTTCTTCGGTGGAGCACTTTGCACCTTATAGTTCTTGTCAACCTTCTTGAAATCGCCTTCTAGTTGAATCTCTGGAACAGGTAACATTTTGTCAAGATTTGATTTTGTTTTTGGAATTTGAAAGTATTTACCATCTCCTCTATCGTCGATTGATTTCGCGAACATTTCTTCCAATTGTTTTTGGGTCATTTGACCCTTGCCTGGTGGAGCTGAATCCGCCTTTCCGACGGTTTGACGGGTCCTAAAATAGGTTCAGAAGAAGTGTTGAAAATTTGTTACAAAGGTTTTGGGGGTACGATGTTCATTTTTCACCAAAAAAAGAGCTGAATGTGAGCTTTCCCCTATTTTAGAACCAAAATTGACTGAAATTTTCAGACAAAGGATATTTTAGAATGGCAAATGTCATGATGAAGTTTATTTCGCATAAAAATAGAGTTTTACTACCTGTTTTAAGTCCGAAATTGAACAAAAACATTTCAAGAAAGTCTTTGTCAGTCAATGTTGGACCTAAAATAGGGGACAACTCGCTCTTTTTGATGAAAAATGAACATCACCATCATGTTTGGCGTACTCGGAAACCTTTGGTAACAAAATTTAGAACCTACATCACTTCTTCTCCTCCACTTCCTGGTCTCTCGGCGTTTTGTTGACCGTAGTTTTGTTGAGTGTTGTAGTCGCTGGAAATTTCCAGGGCTCCGTGAGCTAGCTTAGAAGAATAAAGAGCTCACTTGTTGTTACCCCAACCGTTGTTGTTTGTCTGACCGGCGTCGCCCCAACTACCACCCCCGGTATTTCCACCGAATCCACCATTTCCACCAGTGATTTGTTGAGGACTGAAAAAATTCAGTTATTCGAGCTTAAAATCAAAAATCGGGTTTCCTAGGCCATCCATTTGGTTTCCTAGGCCATTAAAGGGACTCGGCAAGTTGCTCTTAAATGAAAGAGCACATTTTTTAGGTAAGACCCTCGAAGGATTTTTTACGGAAAAGTCTGGTATTCGAGAAAATTTCATTCGAAAAAAGAAATTTGGAAACTTTTAACTTATACGTTGAAAGTTTCCAAATTTCTAACTTTGATCAAAATTTTCTGGAATACTAGGCTTTTCGGTAAAAAATCCCTCGATGGTTCTACCTAAAAAAATGTGCTCTTTTTTTTAAGAGCAACTTGCCGAGTCCCTTTACCCCACCTTTAACTTAGTTAGGCCGCTGAATGATCATAACTCGGCTCAAAATAACCCGTTTGTTCCAAAATTTCGGACAATTGTCCCGCATTTCCATGGTGTATGCACACAAAACACACAACTTGACGAAATTGTTCAGAAACCGTAGTCAGGTGTCTTCAAGTCGTCATAACTTGTCTCAAAATAACCCGTTTGACCCCATATTTTGCAGAGTTATGCTCAAAGGTATGAGCAATGTGCTCCAGAATTTATAGCATGGTATTTAAAAATAAAACATCTGGAATTTTTTCTGAAATTGTTTAAATACATAATAATAAATAAATACACATTTAATGCCAAAATGTTCGAAAAATCCTGAAACTTCAAAAAATTTCTTGTGATTTTAACAAGAAAAAAATATTTTTTTCAAAAAACAAACTGCTCAAAAAAAAAAGGGAGAAAGTGTGCTCTATTGCGAACAATTTTCTTTTGTTTTTTTGTAAAAAGTTGTGCATACACTTCACTCGCACACCGTGACGACAATTTGCACACGTTTAACTCACTTTGACGAATAAACCGGATTTCCTCCCACATTACACCGATCATAACTACAACAACACAAACTGACGGGAATCGCTTGAAACGTGGTGAAAATGCACGTGTCCTTGGCCAACATGCATCGCCACGTCGAACATCCCGCCTTCACCACATTCAACATCACATAGGCGGATGTTGACATGTTATAACAGTATGACGAACTCGGACATTCTTCGGTCGTTTCGCCGACGTTTTGCATCGCCAACATTTTCATACCCTGGAATGAGAGATGGTCTTGTTTTGGGGGGCCTGGGGAGGGCTTTATATGGGACCATTTTAGATGTTCAGTTTTCATAGATGTCTTCTGTGAAGCTCAGAATTGAGCTACAAAGATGATACTTTTTTTTTCAAAAATATTTTTGAATGAGAGGTGGCCTAGTTTTGGGGACCTGGGGAGGGCTTTATATGGGACCATTTTAGACCGGAAAAATATCATTTTGTAGATCTTGAAATGCTGAACAAGACTGTGTTATCAAATTTTTCCAATCACCTCTGTGAAACTAGAAATTAGGCTACAAATATGAAACTTTTTCCTACATTTTTTTTTTTTTGAATGATAGGTGGCCTAGTTTTGGAGGCCTGGGGAGGGCTTTATATGGGACCATTTTAGACCGGAAAAATATCATTTTTTAGATCTTGAAATGCTGAACAAGACTGTGTTATCAAGTTTTTCCAATCACCTCTGTGAAACTAGAAATTAGGCTACAAATATGAAACTTTTTTCCTACATTTTTTTTTTTTTGAATGATAGGTGGCCTAGTTTTGGAGGCCTGGGGAGGGCTTTATATGGGACCATTTTAGACCGGAAAAATATCATTTTTTAGATCTTGAAATGCTGAACAAGAATCTATGTTCAGTTTTCATAGATGTCTTCTGTGAAGCTCAGAATTGAGCTACAAAGATGATACTTTTTTTTTCAAAAATATTTTTGAATGAGAGGTGGCCTTGTTTTGGGGGCCTGAAGAGGGCTTTATATGGGACCATTTTAGATGGAAAATATATCATTCTGTAGATCTTGAAATGCTGAACAAGAATCTATGTTCAGTTTTCATAGATGTCTTCTGTGAAGCTGGAAATTAGGCTACAGAGATGAAACTTTTTTTCTGAATGTTTTTTTTTTCGAAAAAAACTTCTGGCTACAAAACCCACGTCATTTATTTTTGTCACAAAAAATTTAAATTCAAAATCCACGTATCAGAAAAATTTTGTTTCAAAAATCAAAAAGCTTCTTTTTTTTTAATTTTAATTTAATTTTCATGTTTTTTATTTTAAAAGTCAAAGATCTGCATTTTTTAGTTTAAAATTATTTTTTTAAAGATTTTCTTCAAAATTTTCTTAAATGTTAGAAATCGAAGATCGACATTTTTAAATTCAAAATTAAATAAATTTTTTCAAAATCTAATTTCTACATTTTAAGAACCTGTAATATCTGGTTCCATTAGCTTACATGGTAAAATTTTAAACTCAAAAATCGACGTGTCAATATTTGATGTAAAAAATATCAATTTTCAAAAGCCACGTGTAAATGAGACGTGAAAAATCTAGGTTTCAAATCCACGTGTGAATTTTGACAAAAATCCAGTTATCACTAAAAAGCCACGTATCAAACTCCGAGTCCCACCACGCTTCCTCTACCGTACTCACATTATAACACGTCAGCGTGTATGCGCAACCAATGAATAAAAAAGATAAAATCAATGATTCTCGTAACATTTTTGAGACAAAAGTTATCCTTTCGTTCTTGTTAGAAAGAAAGAACAACAATCTTCAAAACAACTGTTGTTTTCCGTGATAAAGAGCACAAAAAATTGAGCTCATGAGCATGAGCTCAAAATGACTCATATCTGAAAAATATCTTTTCTAAAAAAAATACAATGTTACAGTAATTCTAATTCCTAATCCTCTTTTTGTAGCTATTCATATAATAAATAAAACACACATATAGCGAGAGAGAGAGAGAGAGAGAAGAGACGCAGAGATGAGAGACAGGTGCACATTTGTGCTCTATTGCTAATCAATGCTTCCTTCCTCTTTTTTTTCTATTTTATTCTAGTTTTTATTTGTAGCCAATAAAATATGCGGTTGAAATGAGTCAAGAGTTGGGATTGACAAGCTCACGAGCATTTGAAAAGCTTTTCGATGAGGCGAAGACGACGATCGCCGAATGGTATAGTATCAATGTTGTAAAGTTGGTTTTTTGTTGTGAGATTTTTCGTGAGAAAATAGTATTTGAGGGTGGAAATATGAGTTTTCATTGTGTGAAACACGTTTTCAAAAAGCTTGTTTGTTTGATTTTGAAATTTTTAGTGAAAAAATAACTTTTCCAATTGGCTAGGTATCTTTAAGATGGGGAAGAGTTGAAATATAGTTGAACCTCTCTTGTCAGTTTTCGGTGTTTTTCGAATTTGAAGTTTACAGCCCTGTTTAGAAATCGCTATGATACAGGTTTTCGCATTTTGCTATCTGAAAACTTTGAAGCTGAAATTTGCTTTGCGGATTGAGAATTTCTTGAGGTTAAAATGTTTCTCGTTGTCTCACTACAAACGTTTAAGCTGAAATTTCAGCATTAGGAATCGTGTTTCGGTAAAAACTAACCTCAGAATCTTGATCAACTATCGAATGATATAAATCTTTTCAAAAAAAATCCTGATTTCTTGACAATGTTCTTTGGTTAGTTAGACTTCTAACAAGGGAACCACAATAAGACCTATACCATTCGATACAGTTTTTCATGCTGATCAACATCCGGCATCTGATTTTTGCTGAGCTCCACTCAGGAAGCTGAAAATTGAGATTTTCAGTTTTGATCAAAAATATATTAAAAGTAATAAAAATACTTAAGGAAATTACACAAACTTTATTGGATCTGGTGTAATTTTTCATTCTCTACACATTTGGATTGATAGAACTCTGAAAAAATGGAGAACAGGTTCAATTTGCTGGAAAAAAACTGAAAATTCGAAAATTTCTATAAAATAATAATGTTTTCAAGCAAAATAAAAGCATATTTCATAATTTTTTTGTTGACATCTTTTTATTTAGCATTTCAGCTGGATTTTTGTAATAAATAGATGTTTCCATCATTCTTCTCATGCCAAAGAACCCTTTGGTACTTCTACTCTTCTGAAAACATATAAATTTGAAGAGATATTTCACATTTTCAGAGCAAAATTTGAGCTCGATTTTCAGCTTTCCGCGCGGAGCTCAGCAAAAATCAGATGCCGGATGTTGATCAGCATGAAAAACTGTATCGAATGGTATAGGTCTTATTGTGGTTCCCTTGTTAGAAGTGTAACTAACCAAAGAACATTGTCAAGAAATCAGGATTTTTTTTTTGAAAAGATTTATATCATTCGATAGTTGATCAAGATTCTGAGGTTAGTTTTTACCGAAACACGATTCCTAATGCTGAAATTTCAGCTTAAACGTTTGTAGTGAGACAACGAGAAACATTTTAACCTCAAGAAATTCTCAATCCGCAAAGCAAATTTCAGCTTCAAAGTTTTCAGATAGCAAAATGCGAAAACCTGTATCATAGCGATTTCTAAACAGGGCTGTAAACTTCAAATTCGAAAAACACCGAAAACTGACAAGAGAGGTTCAACTATATTTCAACTACTCCCCATCTTAAACATACCTAGCCAATTGGAAAAGTTATTTTTTTCACTAAAAATTTCCAAATCAAACAAACAAGCTTTTTGAAAACGTGTTTCACACAATGAAAACTCATGGGAAGATGAACAAAAATTTTTTAATCACTAAAAAGTGATTTCCAACTGTCTAGGTGTCTTTAACTTTTGACAGATTACCATCTCAAAAAAGAATCACTTTAAAGTCAGTATCCCATACCCAAAACATCATAACAGTGACCTTAAAAAATCAATATTTAGAATAGGGGTCCAAAATATGAATTAATAGTCAAAAAAAAAAAATGTTTAGCTATAGGTTCACAAAAAGCTATAAGATTGTGCTGAGCACAAATATTTGGATATTTTTTTAGGGGAGCACCTGCTTAGCGAGTTATGTGTGCTCTATCGAAACTGACTTTTTCTCTCGTTACTCTTTTTCAGTCCCACACTGTGTCGCCTTTTTGCTGCATTTTTGTTTGATACCATATGATTCGAACTCTCAAAAAAATTTTTTCAACCTTTACAAAGAGAAAATCTGAAGTGTCAAACACGCTCCATTGACAAAGTGTAACTATTCAGTTCTTACTAGACACGATCCCATATGTGAAAACTACAGACTAAAAAAAAACTACCCTACTCGGGGAAAAAACGGCAAGCGTGTCGCAAGCTTGCGGCAGTTTTTCTGGCGCAAGGGTGTTTTTCTGGCGCAAGGGTGACATTTTTCTGGCGCAAGGGTGTCGCAAGCCGTGCAGTAGTTTTGCTGCTAGATGTCGCAAAGCTTGCGACTATTGGCGCAAGAACACCGCAAGCCTTGCGACAGCCGAATGTCGCAAGTTTGCGACAAACTGTCGCAAGCTTGCCGATTTTTCCCCGAGTAGAAAATTAAATAGAAAATAAACTGACAAATATCATTTTATCCTTCAAACTCGCTGTAATGCAAGGTTTCGACCTTGCTCCCTTCAAATTTTGATACTGAAGTTCACAGATTTAAATTAGGAAAAAAATTGAATGTTGATCAACGCTAAATACTTAGGCGTTGTGTTCGCTTCTAGGCCACTCTTCTATATCCCACCAATTTCCAGCAAATTAGAACCGGCGCAACCCAACAAAATCCGCACGTTCTCCCGATTTTTCTGCACCCGCACCTTTATCTACATTCGCCTCGCCCTCGTATTTCTCATCATCGGCTCATGTGATATGTGAGTTGCTCATCGTTGACCTCAAAATAACTCGGGGAAAAATCGGCAAGCTTGCGGCAATTTGTCGCAAACTTGCGGTGTTCTTGCGCCAATAGTCGCAAGCTTTGCGACATCTAGCAGCAAAACTACTGCACGGCTTGCGACACCCTTGCGCCAGAAAAAATGTGTCGCAAGTTTGCGACAAACTGCCGCAAGCTTGCGACAAGGGAAAAGCCTTGCGACACGCTTGCCGTTTTTTCCCCGAGAATCTAGGTGAAAAAAATTCCAGCACGGGTAATGGCACCTACTCCGCTGTTGTTATTTATATCCTCCTTTTGATCTACACAATTCTCCTGGAGATTTGGCAAAATCGCGTTCGCTCCAACATTTTCCAACTCAAATATCGCAAAGCCTACGAGATCATCGACGACCTCCAAAATGCACAAGTCGCCTCCTATATTTATCACACAAGTCTCGAACCGGTCACCGATGACGTCACCATTTGGCAGGCTTGTATTCGAGATGGACACGTCGTCGAAGTGCCCCGGATTCTGCTTGTTCAGGGGGATGTGATAGTGTTTCGACCGGGTCAGATGGCTCCGTGCCAATGTGAGACGTTTGATGGAAAAGTGCTGAATGAGGGGGATAAGATTGAGTGGAATGTCAAGAGGGATAAGGAGACCGATATTGTGGAACCACTGGAACCGATTTATGTGAGTTGGGCTAGTGTTCGCACACAAAACACACAACTTGACGAAATTGTTCAGAGACCGTAGTTAGGTGTCTTTAAATCGTCATAACTTGGCTCAAAATGCTCCGTTTGGCTCCATATTTTGCACAGTTGTGCTCAAAGGTATCAACAATGTGCTCCAGGATTTATAGCATGATATCTGAAAAATAAAACACCTGGAATTTTTTTTTAAAGTTACTAGAAAAAACATGTTTTTTATTATGCAAAAATGTAACTTTTCTAAAAAAAAATCATTCTTGTGATTTTACCACGAAAAAAAACATTTTTTTCAAAAAATTTGCTCGCTGTTTTCGTGGTGTTTGCACACAAAGCACACGACTTGACGAAAATGTGCAGAAACCGTAGTTAGGTGCCTTTAAATCGTCATAACTTGACTCAAAATAAGCCGTTTGGTCCCAAATTTGGCACAGTTGTGCTCAAAGGTATCAGCAATGTGCTCTAGTATTTATAGCATGATATCTGAAAAATGAACATCTGGGATTTTTTCTTAAAGTTTCGTTTGTTCAAAAATTATATATGTTTTTTCTAGAGACTTTGGCTAATGTTTGTGTAACGCCAAAATATTTTTTTTATTCTGAAGTTTGAAAATTTTGTGGAGTATCTTGAAGTTGACAAATCTACTTTGAATCTTGCTTAAAGCAACACTCTAGGCTAAAATTTGATACCAATAAAAAGAAAAATAATATCCACGTTTAAAAAAATGAATATTTTTAGTTTTTACGTGAAATTTCAAATTTTAAAATATCAGAATCAAAAACGAAAATATTTTGGAATTTAAAAAACATTTGTTAAAGTCAATATTTTCAGAAAAAAATTCCAGACTTCAATTTTCAGATATTGGAGCACATTGCTGATACCTTTGAGCATAACTCTGCAAAATATGGGGTCAAACGGGTTATTTTGAGACAAGTTATGACGACTTGAAGACACCTGACTAGGGTTTCTGAACAATTTCGTCAAGTTGTGTGTTCTATGTGCATACACCATCAAAATGCGGGACAATTGTCCAAAATTTGGGAACAAACGGGTTATTTTGAGCCGAGTTATCAGCTATACGTTAAAAGTTTCCAAATTTCTTTTTTCGAATGAAATTTTCTCGAATACCAGACTTTTCCGTAAAAAATCCTTCGAGGGTCTTACCTAAAAAAATGTGCTCTTTCATTTAAGAGCAACTTGCCGAGTCCCTTTACCCCACCTTTAAAGGCCTAAGAAACCAAATTGATGGCCTAGGAAACCAAATCGATGGCCTAGAAAACCACAAAAGCAATTTTCAGGCTCGAGTCATATCATATCCCATCCAAGCTCACCTAACAACAACACTATCTGCCGAAGAATCACCTCTTCAATTCGATTATCAACTTCAATTCATAATTCACAAGGTCTTTGAGAGATTTCTGGTTCCCCTAGTCTTGCTCTTCACCATTATTGGGACAATGATTCGCTACGTCTATTCTCCGAGATCTGAATCCGAATCTGAATCTTCCCTATTTGCCACTAGATTTGTCTTCGCTGTTCCGGCCCTCGCCATTCTCCCACTTCTCACCATCCAACTCCCAATAATCCTTCATTACGTCAAGTTGTGGAATAATCGATTGATTGCGAAAGAACTTGGCATTTCGGCAAAATTCGAGTCATCGAAGGATCTCATATCGGTGCTGTCAAGTATTACTGGAGCATCGTTTGTTGATAAGAAGGGCGTGCTCTCTGCGCAACATCCATCCATTGAGAAACTTGTCTTCGCCACCAAGGATGATTGTCGTTTCGAGGTGGTGAATTTGTCTTCGGAGCAGGATTCGGAGAGCCCGTCGACTTGGAATTTATCGATTGATGATCCAGCGTGGCATAGGTAGGATGCTACATTGAGATTTTCACGTTCAATCAAGGTTCAACCTCAAAAAAGTTACTGCATCTAGACTACAGTTGAACTGTAATTGCTTAGCATCGTTTTTTTTAAAAACTTCTATCTAGAGAACAAAGATGAAGAGAGCAACCGTGCTCCACCGAACAATCGGTTTTTTTACGTTGAAGTTTTGAAAATGAAATACTCTGCTAAACATGTGGCAAAGCGTAATTGCGTAGCATCGTTTAGATCAACCATATTCTCAAGAATATAGGTGAAGAGAGAAATCGTGCTCTACCGAACAATAGGTTTTTTAACGTTGAAGTTTTGAAAATGAAATACTCTGCTAAACATGTGGCAAAGCGTAATTGCGTAGCATCGTTTGAATCAAGCATAATCTCATAATATAGTTAAATGAGCAATCGTGCTCTATCGCACAATGAGTTTTTCTCACGTTGAAATTTCATATTTTTCTATACATGTGACATAGCGTAATTGCGTAGCATCGTTTGAATCAAGCATAATCTCATAATATAGTTAAATGAGCAATCGTGCTCCACCGAACAATCCGTTTTTTACGTTGAAGTTTTGAAAATGAAATACTCTGCTAAACATGTGGCTAAGCGTAATTGCGTAGCATCGTTTGGATCATATTCAATCTCAAGAATAGAGGTGAAGAGAGCAAAAGTGCTCCATCGAACTATTTGAACAAAAAATTTTTTGAAGATATTTTGATTTCATACTTCGGGGTTGTATTATTGGGATTGTTAGCTACAATTTCTAATAAGTTTTGGTAATATCGATTTTTGCTTGGGGTGTCGCTTTAAAGTTGAAGATATATACCGTTTTTCACCGAACGAGGGGTTTTTTTCACGTTGAAATTTGTGAACAAAGTTTTCGCTAAACAAGTGGAAAAGCGTAATTGCGTAGCATCGTTTGAATCAAACTCAACCTCAAAAACATATAAAGAGAGCAAACGTGCTTCACCAAGCATTTGTTATTTAAAACTATACGAGTCACTGTATCTAGACTACAGCAAAATCATAATGGATCAAGACACATTGAAATCACCTCATTTTATCGTTTCAGATTCGCCCCACAACTCCTCCCCATCGGCCACAACATTCTCCTCAACTCATGCAAACAAAACGAACAATTCCACAAGTTTCTCGACCATCTATCAGTCATCGCCTCAAAAGTGCCGCGAACCATCGCGACAGCAAATCGCCGATGCATGTGTCAACTTCCATTCCTCATCGGGTTCATCGAGGATGCGGTGCAGAACTTCAATCAAAAACCGGCCAAGATTATTGGGATCTATAAGCGACAACCGGGCGAGGCGCCACTTCCCGGCCTCACCAAACATCGAACACCATTGGAGATGGCGTTTTGCACCATTCATGACAACGCCAACTCGTTACATGCTCATTTGTCGTGTCAGGGAACTGCTAATATTGTTGTCGATGCTTGTAGTCATATATGGAATGGGACGAGTGTGATGCCGATGTCGAAGAGATTGATCAGCGCTGTTAAGGATTTTTATCAGAGGAATTCGATGACTGGGTTAGTGAGTGATGGTGTTTGCACACAAAACACACTAATTGACGAAAATGAGCAGAAACCGTAGTTAGGTGCCTTTAAATCGTCATAACTTGGCTCAAAATGCTCCGTTTGGCTCCATATTTTGCACAGTTGTGCTCAAAGGTATCAGCAATGTGCTCTAGTATTCATAGCATGATATCTGAAAAATGAACATCTGGGATTTTTTCTTAAAATTTCGCTTGTTCAAAAATTATATATGTTTTTTCTAGAGACTTTGGCTAATGTTTGTGTAACGCCAAAATATTTTTTTTATTCTGAAGTTTGAAAATTTTGTGGAGTATCTTGAAATTGACAAATCTACTTTGAATCTTGCTTAAAGCAACACCCTAGGCTAAAATTTGATACCAATAAAAAAAAAAAATATCCACGTTTAAAAAATGAATATTTTCAGTTTTTACGTGAAATTTCAAATTTTAAAATATCAGAATCAAAAACGAAAATATTTTGGCATTTAAAAAACATTTGTTAAAATCAATATTTTCAGAAACAAATTCCAGACTTCAATTTTCAGATATTGTCCTACAAAAATCGGAGCACATTGCTGATATCTTTGAGCATAACTCTGCAAAATATGGGGTCAAACGGGTTATTTTGAGACAAGTTATGACGATTTGAAGACACCTAACTACGGTTTCTGCACATTTTCGTCAAGTCGTGTGTTTTGTGTGCAAACACCACGAAAACAGCGAGCAAATTTTTTTTTCGCTGTTTTTGTGGTGTTTGCACACAAAACACACAACTTGACGAAAATGAGCAGAAACCGTAGTTAGGTGTCTTTAAATCGTTATAACTTGGCTCAAAATGCTCCATATTTTGCACAGTTGTACTCGAATGCATGAGCAATGTGCTCCAGGATTTCTAGCATGATATCTGGAAAATAAAAACCTGGAATTGTTTTTGAAAATAACTTTTATTTTGAACAAAAAAATTTAAAAGTATTCTAGAGACTTTGATGAATGTTTTTCAATCCCAAAATGTTCAAAAAAATTCGAAAATCTTAAAATTTTTCTTAAAGCAACATCATAAGCTAAAAATACCAATACATTTTGAAAAATATGAATTATGGGGGTTTTTTTTCACGTTGAAATTTGTGAACAAAGTTTTCGCTAAACAAGTGGAAAAGCGTAATTACGTAGCATCGTTTGAATCAAACTCAACCTCAAAAACATATAAAGAGAGCAAACGTGCTTCATCAAGCATTTCTTATTTAAAACTATACGAGTCACTGTATCTAGACTACAATAAATCATAATTGAATAACTTGAACTAGACTTTATACAACTTTTCAACATTACAACTTCAATTTCTGGATCAGTCTAACAAGGGAACCTTCACATTTGGAAGTGGGACTTTCAAATGAAACATATATAGTCTGGTAGTTTTCGATACGTTAAAAACGATTCTGTAAAAATTAGCTGCGTTTCGGTCAGCTGAGCTCCAAAAAACATGCTCCAAAGTTTCACGATTTTTACACCATTGCATAAACAATAAAACATCGAAATAGTGTAAACAATTAAGAACGAGGCAAAATGTNCTCAGCTGACCGAAACGCAGCTAATTTTTACAGGATCGTTTCTAGCGTATCGAAAACTACCAGACTATATGTGTTTCATTTGAAAGTCCCACTTCCAAATGTGAAGGTTCCCTTGTAAGCAAATAAAAACGATACGGGAAATTTCGTATTTTCAGTCATAAAAATCTCTTAAAACTCTGAAAGTGAACTTCATTTATTCAAACATTCATGACTGACGAAAAATGTTTAATTAAAACTGATTTTTGGACATAGCTTTACTACACCAGGTAGCAAAATCAACATCCTAATAATCGAATTTCAGCCTTAGGGATCACATTTCGCAAAAATGAACATAAGGAGATTGATCAGCGTCAAAGATCTATCGAACGATATAGGGCTCATCAAAAAACTCCAAATTTTTTTCCCCAAAAATTATCAAATATACGGGTTACTATATTGACGAAAATGTGCAGAAACCGTAGTTAGGTGCCTTTAAATCGTCATAACTTGGCTCAAAATAGGTTGTTTGGGCTCATATTTGGCACAGTTGTGATCAGATATATGAGCAATGTGCTCCAGGATTTATAGCATAATATCTGAAAAATAAAACACCTGGAATTTTTTTCTAAAGTTACTAGAAAAAACATGTTTTTTTTTATGCAAAAATATAACCTTTCTAAAAAAATCATTCTTGTGATTTTACCGCGAAAAAAAAATTTTATACTACAATACTTTACAAATCTTCTTTCAGACATTGTTTGGCAATCTCCTATCGTCCACTATACCACAAACTCGATCCATCCGTTGACGGCAAATTCATCGAGATCCCCCTCAACCATGAAAATCGGAAATTGGGCCAGAGTCTGCCACGTCATCAAAGCACTGAATCCCTCGATCAAACAACCCTTAGGACTTCTGATGAAATCATCGATGCCTGCTTCAATGAACACGTCCTATGTGGGCTCGTCGTGCTCCATTATGAGGCAATTCCTCAGGCGATTAGTGTTATTGAGAAGTTGGATGCATTATGTGTTAGACCTGTGTATTTCTCGAAGGAGAATGAGCTAAGAAGTCGTGTGTTCGCTGAGAAACTTGGCATTGAAGCCGGATGGAATTGTCACATAAGTCTGGCCGATGAGGAGATTCAATCGAAACGTGTGCAAATCAATAATGAGCAATTTGTCAGTGCTCAAAAAGCGAGTCGCCCCAAATTCGGGAAACGCTTTGCTCTTAGTGAGAGCCATTTGGAATCGTTGGACTGCGAATCACTGCTACGTGGATCTCCGTCATCGCGGAAGATGAGTGTCTCATTGGCGCATGCAAATGTTGGACCAATACCGAATATCGCCAGACTACCCACGGGAATCCGGAATGTTCGACCACATTTGGATGACGTGGATAATGTGCCACTTTTGGTGGGCTTGTTTACGGATTCGACGACACCGGCGGTTGAGGAGATGATTGAAATATTGCAGGTGAGCGAGGAGAATTTCGCATTAATGTAGTTTAAATACAGTAATCCGTACTTTAAAAATATTTTCCACGTATTAAAATTATAACCTAGTCATTTTGGTCGAAAATAGAAGTTCTCCGACGATGCGACGCATTTAATCTCTGCCACAGGTTTAGCAGAACCACTTCTTTGAAAATTTCAACGTGAAAAAATCGATTGTTCGGTGGAGCACGGTTGCTTATTCAACTTGTGTTTTTAAGATTGAGATTGATTCAAACGATGCTACGCAATTACGCTTTGCCACATGTTTAGCAAAGCCTTTATTTTTCGAATTTTACACATAAAAAAAATTGTTCGATGGAGCACGGTTGCTTTCTTTAATTTTATAATGAGATTGAGCTTGATCCAAACAATGCTACGCAATTACGCTCTGCCATGTTTAGCGAAAATTTTCACGTGAAAAAACCGATTGTTTAGTGGAGAACCATTGCTTTTTTAACTTTATTACGAGATTGAGCTTGATTCAAACGATGCTACGCAATTACGCTTTGCCACATGTTTAGCAAAGCCTTTATTTTTCGAATTTTACACATTAAAAAAATTGTTCGGTGGAGCACAGTTGCTTTCTTTAATTTTATAATGAGATTGAGCTTGATCCAAACAATGCTACGCAATTACACTCTGCCATGTTTAGCGAAAATTTTCACGTGAAAAAACCGATTGTTTAGTGGAGAACCATTGCTTTTTTAACTTTATTACGAAATTGAGCTTGATCCAAACGACACTACGCAATTACGCTATGCCATATGCTTAGAAAATTCAGAAATTTCGGCGTTAATCGTTTTTACGGTTTTATTGAAGTATAGATACATTCGAAGTCTTTTTTTTTGAGATTTTAACGGGGAAAACCGATTGTTCGATAGAGCGCGGTTGTTCCTTTCTTGTCTACTTTTAAGGTTGAGATTGATTCAAACGATGCTACGCAATTATGCGTTGCCACATGTTTAGCAAAGCACTATTTTAATGCAATGTTTTCCCAACCGAAAAACACGTATAATAAATTTGGCGCGAAAAATCCACGTGTCAGAAGACCTCAAACAGAGTTTTTTTCCAGGAAAACGGCGAAGTCGTCATGGCGATCGGCTCCTCGCGAAACGTCAACAACTCCCAACTCTTCTCCAAATCCAACATTTCCATCTGCATCGACGACGTCGAAGAAGCGACATGCCGTCTAAACCACGCCGAAACCTCCAATGTCAATGAGATCTCCACTCAGCTCTTGGCACTGGCCACAGATTTCAGGTTAAACCACCAGAATCTTCTGCGCCTTCCTGATTTGATAAATTGCGCCCGCCATCGGATGCTCTCCTTCCGCCACTCGTTCATATTTCTCCTATATTCTTCATTATTCCTCTGCTTAACCTTGCTGATCTCAATCTATCTATTCATCCCAATCATTTTCACACATCTCCAAATTCTTCTCTCAACCCTATTGCACATCCCAATCCTCTTCATCGGCAGTATATTCACCAATTTCGAGCCCAAATCCAATATCATTCGAATAGCTCCAAAAAACAGTGAGCAAATGTCGAAAGCCGAAAAGATCAAGTTAATTACAACGTTTTTTATGCAATTTATCCCAACTACACTCTACTTGAATATCATGTTTTTCTTCCTGGACTGCAAATTGAACTCCTTTTGCATATCAGCTCAATCCGGGGAGGATTTAATCCGACATATTATGGGTTTTCACTTCACGACGTGTCTTTGTGTGTTATCATCATCATTTGTGTATGGATTACGGACGATTTTGACGTCGAACCCTTTTCGATGTTATACATGGTTTATATCAGTTGTTATATGCATCATTTCGCAGGTTAGAAACGCTTATTTCAAATAATGGCCTAACTTTTGCATGTTCTTCGGCCACCTCTTTTATTCCGATTTTTTTTTTTGGTAAAAAATGACTTTTTATCGGAATAATATTCAAATGGACGTGAAATATATAAACTACAAAAAATGAAAAATGAACGTGGCCTAACTTTTGCAGCTGGCCGAACTGTGTGGGGTTATTCGGCCACCTATATCTTTCCGATTTTTTAAAATAAAAAATAAATTTTCATCGGAATAATATTCAAATGGACGTGAAATATATAAACTACAAGAAATGAAAAATGAACGTGGCCTAACTTTTGCAGCTGGCCGAACTGTGTGGGGTTATTCGGCCACCTCTTTTTTCCGATTTTTTGGTAAAAAATAACTTTTTTTCGGAATAATACTCATATGGACGTGAAATAGATGAATTTAAACTACAAAAAATGAAAAACAAAAGTGGCCTAACTTTTGCAGCTGGCCTAACTGTGTGGTGTTCTTCGGCCACCTCTTTTTTCCGATTTTTTGGTAAAAAATAACTTTTTTTCGGAATAATACTCATATGGAGGTGAAATATATGAATTTAAACTACAAAAAATGAAAAACAAAAGTGGCCTAACTTTTGCAGCTGGCCTAACTGTGGGGCGTTCTTCGGCCACATTTGGTTTTTTTCTTTTTTCATTCTATATGGTTCAAATTTATACATTTTAAGTGGAAAAAACTAACTGCCCTATACAGTTTTTTATGCTGATCAACATCCTGTTTCTAACTTTTAATGGACTCCGCCCGGAAAGCTTGAAATTGAGCTCAAAGATTGCTCTGAAAACTTGATATATCTCTTCTAATTCTTATGTTTTGAGGAGAGAGGAAGTGTTAAATGGTTCTTTGACATGAAAAAAACGCAGGGAAAATTCATTCCGAACAAAAACTCGGCCCAAACGCTAGAAAATTCGAAAAAAAAACGCCAACAGAAACCTGAAAAATCATAAAATTCAAATAGTAAAGGTGGCCGAAGAACACCACACAGTTCGGCCAGCTGCAAAAGTTAGGCCACCTTTATTTTTCATTTTTTGTAGTTTAAATTTATATTTTTCACGTCCATAGGAATATTATTACAAAAAAGTTATACTTTACCAAAAAATCGAAACAAAAGAGAGGTGGCCGAAGAACACCACACAGTTCGGCCAGCTACAAAAGCTAGGCCATATCCCTAATTAATTTCTTTCTTCAGATTGGTTACTCTCTTCTCCGCGGTGTGCCCCTCTCCCAACTCTTCCCACCCATCCCCTCGATTATTCTGCTCATCTGGCTCGCCATTATCATCATAATCAATGAGCTCATCAAAATGCGACGAATTCGCCAGTTCACTCGCGAACAACGTCGCACCAAATTCGATTTTGACACCAAATTAGGCATGAATTCACCATATTGAAAAATTCACCACAGAAAAAATGAACATTTTTCTCTTCCTTGTTAAAAATTACTTGTAGTACACCATTCTCTAGGCCACCATTTGGTTTTCTAGGCCATCATTTGGTTTCTTAGGTCACAACTTGGTTTCTTAGACCACTACTTGGTTTCTTAGGTCACCATTTGGTTTCTTAGGCCACCACTTGGTTTCTTAGACCACCATTTGGTTTTCTAGGCCACAATTTGGTTTTTTCAGGCCACCACTTGGTTTCTTAGGCCACCATTTGGTTTCTTAGGTCACAACTTGGTTTCTTAGACCACTACTTGGTTTCTTAGGCCACAATTTGGTTTTTTCAGGCCACCACTTGGTTTCTTAGGCCACCATTTGGTTTCTTAGGTCACAACTTGGTTTCTTAGACCACTATTTGCTTTTCTAGGCCACAATTTGGTTTTTTCAGGCCACCACTTGGTTTCTTAGGCCACCATTTGGTTTCTTAGGTCACAACTTGGTTTCTTAGACCACTATTTGGTTTTCTAGGCCACAATTTGGTTTTTTCAGGCCACCACTTGGTTTCTTAGGCCACCAATTGGTTTCTTAGGCCACCAAATGGTGAAAAGTTGATCTATGGGGTTATTCGACTCGTAGAATTCGATTCTGATATTAGAATCAGCCAAAAATTTCATTTAGATCGGAATATTATGACGATTTTTTTTTTCAAAAATTGAAATTTTTCAGAAAAAATATTTCCAGATTATTTTTCAGATATCGTCTCACAAAATCTGGAGCACATAGCTAATACCTTTGAGCATTCCTGTTCAAAATATGGAGCCAAACGGAGCATGTTGAGCCGAGTTATGACGATTTAACTAACAGTATATAGACTACAAAAAAGTAACTTAAAGGAGCACACCAAGAAAGTGGGTGTGTCCCTTTAAATTGATACGGTATTTGAATATTTTCTAACTTTTTTTTCTCAAGTACATTCATAAATCTGTCACTCATTTTAATGCGCTCAGTCAACTCCATTGGGCGGGGGAAAATTTCGCGCAGTTTTTCATTCGCTCCACTTTTTCCGCTCAATTCTTATCGCTCAAAAAGTGCCCGGTGGGATTTGTGTTCGGAAATGGATGAAGAAAACGAAAGCAGTGGCACACTTTTTTCTTCTTCTCACAAAGAAGAAGAAGAAGATTACATGGAGTCGGTGGTGAGTACCAGGCATGGTGGAACTAAGATTCGACCTCATCAACATCAGCGGCCGAATAGTGTGAATGCGACACAGGTGCTCATTTCGTGCTCGAGGTTAGTTGCAATACAAAAAAGTAAAAAGATTTTGTCACCATGGGGGTTCGAACCTGTGACTAACCGGGGTCAATGTTGCCTATCTTGCCAGATCGGACGCAATGCGTTGTTGTCAATAGGGAGGTTGCTTAGGGTTGTTTTTAACGCTTCCAATCAGGCCTAAAATGGCCTAAAAGTTCAAGGAAATTAGGCCTATTCATTGGGGACCTAATATTCCAAATCGGACCTGTCAATCTAGGCTTGATGATAATTCAAAGTGGGCCTGTTGAATAGGGTCTAATAGACCAAATCAGGCTTGTCAAATGAGGCCTAATGCTATTTCTAATGAGGCCTTTCAAATGAGGACTAGTTATTCAAAGCAGGCCTGTTAACAAGGGCCTGAAAATGATAATCAGGTCTGTCAAATGAGGCCTAATAATCCTGATTAGAGCGGTCCAATAAGCCCTGATGATAATCTGAATCGGACCTGTTTTATGAGGCCTATGAATCCTAATCGGGCCTATAGAATAGGGTCTAGTTGTTCAAAATAAGCCTGATGATAGTTCAATCAGGCATGTCAAATAGAGCCTAACAACCCTATTCAGGTCGGTTCATTGAGGCCTGATGATAACCCAAATCAGGCCTTTCAAACAGGTCCTAATGATAATCTGATTCGGGCCTGTCAATTGAGGCCTAATAACCCTATTAATCGGATCTGTTTTGTAAGGCCTAATAACTCCAATCAAGCCTATCAAACAGAGCCTAATTGTTCAAAATGAGCCCTGATGATAATCCGAAACAGGCCTGGCAAATAGGGCCTAATAGACCTAATCGGGCCCTTCAAATGAGGACTAATAATCTTGATTAGACCGGTCCAATGAGCCCTGGTGATAATCCAAATCGGGCTTGTCAAATGAGACCTAATAATTCTTATTAGATCGGTCTAATAAGCCCTAATGATAATCCAAATCAGGTCTTTCAAATAGGGCCTAATAATCCAAAACAGGCCATAAAAATGACGCCCTCATAGTTCAAATCGGGTTTTTCAAATAGGTCCTAATAGTCCGAACCGGAGCGGTAAAATGAGGCTTAATAATAAATCAAATCAAGCAGGTGAATAGAGGCCTAATAACTCTAATCAGGCCAATCAAATAGGGCCGAATTGTTCAAAATGAGCCTGATAAATTAGACCTGTTGGTAGTTCTGACAAGGTCTGTCAAATGAAGCCTGACAATCCTAATTATCAGGCCTGTCAAATAGGTCCTAACAATCCTGATCAGGCTAGTAAAAGTAGACCTGATGATATTTCTTATTAGGCCTGTCAAATGAGACCTAATTATCCGTATTGGGCTTGTCGAATAGGTCCAAATCAGGCCTGTACAAGGAAGGCCAAGTAGTCAAATCTATCTATTTCAGAGCCGTGTTCGCTCGAGCCCTCTTCATCGTCCATTCGCTGGTCA
Organism: Caenorhabditis sp. 38 MB-2015; assembly: GCA_900536415.3. Taxonomy (NCBI): domain Eukaryota; kingdom Metazoa; phylum Nematoda; class Chromadorea; order Rhabditida; family Rhabditidae; genus Caenorhabditis; species Caenorhabditis quiockensis. The sequence goes on along the minus strand of LR548670.1, from coordinate 24,117 downwards.
CAATTCGTCAAACGGTCCTGATCGCTGAAAGGTATTTTTTCCTCTTTCCCCCAAAAAAAGTTCACGCCGATGTTTGACCTTTTTTCCATTCTCCCCATCTCAACCCATGTTTCATACATTTTTTTGTTTCCAGAGAGAGTGTCTGGGGATTTGCGTTGCTCTCGCTTTTGATCGTCTTCGAAGGCGGCTATGCCATCATTATGAGAGCCGGTGATGAACGTAAATGGTCAGTGGCTCCAGAAAAAGACTAGAGCGTGAAAAAATGAGATTCAGGTTTTGCTCAAGTGTCTTCTTGTATATCGTGGCGACGGCACCGCCCATTTGGTTGTTGGAGACGAGAATATGCGCCTGGCGAAATGATAATAATGGAGGGACGACGACGTGTAAGGGGGGGGGGTTGGTTTTCTAGGCCACCAATTTGGCTACCTAGGCCATCAAATTTTGATTACATTGCTGATACCTTTGAGTAGAACTATGCAAAATATGGGGTCAAACCGATTATTTTGAGCCGAGTTATGATGATTTTAAGACACCTGACTACGGTTTCCGAACATTTACGTCAAGTTGTGTGTTTCGTGTGCAAACACTATGAAAATGTAGCAAATTTCACACATGCAAATTTCACACATTGAAAACTCATGAAAAGATGAAAAAAAAATGTTGTAATATTTAAAAAACAAAACATTCGTTCGTTGAGCGAGAAAGTGTGCTCTATTGCGAACACGCGGTGTGTTTTTTTTTTTCAAAGTTTCTTGAAAAAAGTTGTGCACACACTACTCGCGCACACGGTGACGACGATTTGCACACTTTAAAGTCATATTGTGATCTTTTGAAAGTTAAAAAACCTTTTTTCAACCAAAATTAATAAAAATCAGTGAATTGTCTGAATAGATAGCTAAATTTCTGCCTCAAAAGTCATTAATTTTGTACAAAAAAAACAGTTATTGAAACTTTAAATAATATTTCTTTTTAGTCATTTTTTACTAATCAAATTTGATTCTTATAGGTTCCAAATTAGACATACTTTTCCAGAATTATTTGAATTTAACATTTTCTAGATACAAAAGTCATTGTCCCAGAGTAAATCGGAAAAATTCGAGAAACCTGGTCATATATAATTCAAATATCTTTGGTGGGAAAAGTAAAAGAACTCAGTATAATATTCAGTTTTAGTCGTTTTTTAATAGGTTCCAAAATATGCATATTTTACCAAAACTTTTTTCTAGAACATAATCGATTTCCGATCTCAAAAACCTGGAGAAACAGGAAAAAAGTGTGTTCGAAGCGAAAAAATTATAAAAATCAGAAAAGTTTTTCACAAACTGAGCAGTTTCACAACCTTCATTCATGTCTTACCGAAAATTTAGAATCACAGTTAAATTCGATTAAAAAAAACTGATAAAATTAAATTTTCAACCAATGAAAGGGGTTTTTCACAAGAAAGTTATAGTCAAAATGATGATCGTTGTCTCGTTTTGAACTGTTTTAAACGATAAAACGGAAAATCATTATCTTGTTTAGGAAAACGAAATAGAAAATGGCACAGCACTGGTACAAAAGTCCTTCCCCAGACAAAAAAATTTGACAATTTTGAGAATCCGGGTCATATACGTTTCAAATATATTTTATGTAAAGAATAAAAGAACTCACGATTTTTTTCTTTTCGTTTGCTACGATCCTTATAGGTTCCCAAATAGACATATCGATTTCTTTTCCAGCCGCTGACATAGGAGAACTACGTCTCCAGCTCCTTGAGCAACTTCTTCTTGTCAATCTCATTGTTGGAAGATGGCTTCTTCCAAAAGGTGATATTTCACGCGAGCAATTGTCGCAAATCCTCTTGGCTTATTTGGTAAGTAGTACCTCTTTCTTTTCCACAAGCTCGAAAGGATATCCATTTTGTTTAGGCAATCTCATCCGATATTGTCGAATTTTTCGATGTCTTCAAGGAGAAGGTGGTCTACTCCAACACCCGTGTTCAAACTATTGTTTTGACCGCTTGGACGGTGAGATTTACTAATAATAATAATGGTTTAAAGATTACCTTTTTCCTGTTCTTGCAGCTGAGTTTATTCCAATTTCCATTTGTGCTCACTGTGAGTCGAGCGAGAAAAATGCGCGTTGCTATCACAAATGATTATGAGCAATTCTTCGCGCAACATCGCCCGCGAAGTTGCTTTAAAGCGTTTTATGATGTTGATATTTGGGCGATTGTGCTGGCAAATGTGCTGCAGGATGTGCCATTTTTATTGGTGAGAGTTAAAGTTTAATTTTTAAAAAATGATAATCACAGCCATTTTTCAGACTCGTTTATATTTGATGACTGTTCATAACTTGGTCACCTATACTATGATTTTCTTCTTCTTCAAAAATATGCTTATTATTCTTCTTCAAACCTACAGGTCACTCATTATCATTAATGATAGATACATTAATCCAAAGCCACCAGATGTGGATATCATTGAGCATAACATGGATTTGATTAAATCGCCATCACCCGATGATCGACACCATCATCATGGGCGGAAGAATGGTGGCGATCACCATAATAATCATCATAAGAAGAAGAATGATGCGAAAAAGAATCATCATCATCATAATAATCATCATAACAATAAGCAAAATCAGCATCAAAGGAGGAGTAGTTCGATAACTCCTACTAAGAAGAGAAGAGCATCGAGGAATCGATCGATATCTGAAGAGCGTGAGCAACTTTTTCCGCGAAGGGGAAGACGATTGGACACCTTGGAAGAGAGCTAAAACTATTTTTATTTTTATTATTATTATTTTACAATGAACAATATTTTACAAGATTTTTTAAAAAGAACAAAAAATACAACTTATATGGCAAGTTTTGCCTTCAAACTCTCTTCCTGGAGACGAATTCTTTGGTATTCTTGACGAACTCGAGTGGTTTGATAGCCGATGGAGAATTTGAGAACGTTTCTTTCGATGTAGGTCGCATCGTAACTTGAAGATAGCTTGGATTCCAAGTCTTTCACGGTGGCTTGGAGAGTTTCCAGGTTTTTAGTGCGATTTTCTTTTTCTTCGTGAAGAACTTTGAGATTCGCGCGAATATCGATTAATTGTGTATCCATGGATTGAACGGACTGGAAATTTCATTTAAAAAAAACGAATTTAAGACAATTTGAAAACAAAACTCACCAGGTTATTGAGAGAATCAATAACCGATTCGAATAAGCTTCCAAATTTTTTCTCCACATCGATTGTGTTTTGATCATCCAATCGGAGAATAAGTTCTTCACTAGAGCTTTCTAGTCTGTCTTCGTATTGTTTTTTGTTTTTCTTGAGTCTAAAATCAATTTTTGAAAATACTTTATACCAGTCTTTAGAAAAAAAATGTAGAAAACTCACTTTTCATTGGCCAGTTTTAATTGCTTCAACATTTTATCCAATGCGATTTTTTCAGCTTTAAACTTCTTTTGTTCTTCAGCCACTTTTTGCTTGAAAATATTCTCGTCTTTTAGCTCGTTTTGTTTTTCAGTTTTACGAGAAGTTTCAATGAACTCGTTTTCGCTTTTGAAGGCATCTTTTTGACTTTCGATTTCGGCCATGAACTTTTCAAAGAAGAGTTCTTCATTTTGTGACATTTTCCTGAAACTTGGAACAGTTGTTTTGAAACTTTCTGCAGTGAAAATCAAAGAAAAAAAAATAAAAGAAACAAAACAGAAAAATCATTTTGATTTTCAGGCTCCTGAGGCGCGAACAAGATTTCAGTAATGCGCCTTGAAAATTTTGTTACGGTTTTTTCTCGTCAGAGCAATATTGCATTCTTACTTTCTTTTTTTTCCGAATATTTTTTTTTTTTAACTTCACTTTCCACTTGTGTATTCAATGAAACCTTGCTTATCTCTCGACAAAACACATGGCCTAGAAAAATCAATTTCTCTTCCACATAACAAATTTCGTTACATTACATCATTTTCTTTTTTTCAGAAATGATAAAATTGCCACATCGGGTCTTATTAAGGCTACATGGACCGGATACGAGTAGTTTTTTGCAGGGTCTTATCACGAATGATGTAAAGTAAGTTAAGAAATTGATATAAAAAAAGAATTAAATTTTTTGTTTCAGCAAATTGAAGTCGGTTAGTGGAATCGCCGCTTTTTTGCTCAACACCAAAGGAAGAGTGGTGGAAGATGTACTTTTGTGGAATAGAGGAACCGATGATATATTTTTAGAATGCTCGAAAGAGAATAAATCAGCTCTCATCAAAGAAATCACCAAGTATCGCCTCAGGAAAAAGGTGGAAATTGAAGAATCCTCCGAATCGATCGGTTTCATCGAATCATCAAATGAAAAGTTTAACGATCCAAGATTCTCGAAATTCGGCTCCCGTGTATTCGGAAATCAATTAGAAGGAGAAGTCAATTCTGAAAAATACAACAATTTGCGAAGAAAATATGGAATCGCTGAGGGCGCGAATGAATTGGAGGGACTTTTGCCGTTTCAAGCGAATGGGGATTTTTTGAATATGGTTTCGCTGGATAAAGGATGTTATATAGGACAGGAATTGACGGCAAGAACAGCTCATACTGGTGAGTTTTTATTTTTGAAACTTGTTGTTAAAAAATTAAAGTATTGATAAATGATGACAATAAATCAAATGAGAAAACGTTCAACAGAAAAATTGAACTAAAAACTAATTTATAATCATTGAAATTTTCAAATGTTTGTTTAATAGAACTTAAACTCACAATTTTGCTCCAAAAACTGAAAAGTAACTGATAATTCGACGCCAAATACCAAAAAACAGTTCCAAAAATGGAGAATGACTCAAAAATCTTCCGATTATAACAAAAACTTTCTGTTAGTTGGTTATGTTTCAATAAAAAGTAATATTTTGTGTAAATTCTTTGCGAATTCCATAATTAACCAGTACTTTAAGACTAAACTATACAAAAACCAAACTTGTATGAAAATTAAAGTTAAAAAATCGATCTTTCATTCTTGAGAAAAATTTTAAAAAAAATCTTGTCTGAAAAAGACAAAACAATTTTTCTGACATTATCAAAACTGATTTTGAACATATCTTCACTTGAAATATAACTTGTCATCTAAAATTCGCATTCCAGGCGTTTTTCTCTGTTTTAAATCAAAAAACAATCAGCAAAAGTTCACGTTTTCAGATATTTCTTTAGTTAAAATGTAGCCTATGATCTCGAAAGTCTGTTTCGACGCTAAAAAAAGATTTATTTGAATTCAAAAACAGATGTGTCACATCACTCATTTATACTTGTTTACAATGATTTTTTGTTGATTAATTTTGGTTTGAAATTAATGACTAATTTTTTTTATTTATGTTAATTTTTCACTCAAAAATTTAGATTTTCTCGATTTTCTGGCTTAAAAACTTTGAATTAGCGAAAATAGATTTTCAATTAGCGAAAATAGATTTTTGAATTAGCGAAAATAGATTTTTCCAAAGCAAAATAGATTTTCATCGCCAAAATTTTGAATTTCAGGTGTAATTCGCCGTCGAATTCTTCCATTCAAACATCAAGGCGGACCCATCGAATCCGGCGCCGACATCCTGGACGAAAAGAAGAACAAAGTGGGCAAAATCATCTCGAGCGACGCCACCAACAGTCTTGGCGTTCTTCAACTCTCCGTCTTCACCAAAACCCTGACAACTGCTGAAAATGTTGTGTTAGTGGCTGAAAAACCCGAATGGATGCCGGAGAAAATTCTGGAGAATAATAGTAATAAGAAAAGCTTGTCGTCGTAGAAAATTTCAACTGTTATTAAAGGTTCTGTAGATTGTCTTTCAAACTAGTCATAAAGTTTTTGTTTTTTTCTAATTATTAAGTTTAAATTTAAAAATTCTAATCTGTTTCTGAACAGTTTTATACCTTTATAAATCCCGGAAAGCCTGAAGAATCTGAAATTTCAGCACAAATGTCGAAAAGTCAGATAAAAAGGTTAGCAGAACTGGAAGAATTGGCAAGAAATGAAAAAGAAACCGAAGAAAAAGAGGAAGTTGAACCGATTCGAAAAGGACCTGCGAATAGATTTGCGTTTTTTGGTAATCGATTTTTTCTCTGAAAATACATATAAGTTTTTGTGTTTCAGATGAGGGAGAAAACTGTGATAATGATGGAGAAGATCAGAAAGAGAAAGAAGGAAGTTCGGATGTTGTGAAGGATGGGAAGAGTAAAAAGCAGAAGAAGAGGAATAAAAAGAAGAAAGAGAAAGAGGAGGAATTGACGGATGAGCAGCTTCTTGATAAAATGGTTGAAATGGTAAGTTATCCACAAAAAAAAATTCAATTAAAATCTTAAAAATTTCAAGAATTTTATGAATAAAAATTCAAATTAAAATAAGTCAAATGGAAATAAAAAACTAACAAGGGAGATGAAACTAGGTATTAACGGACCTCGGAATGAGATGTCATTCGATACAGTTTTTTATGCTGATCAATATCCCGCTTCTAACTTTTGCAAAACTCCGCGTGGAAAGTTGAAAATCAATATTTTCTGTTTTTTGCGATAACCTACATTTTAATAACAATGCTTAAAATGAAAAAACCACAACAAAAGTTTATTGGATATTGTGTGATTTTTTATTCTCTACACATTTGGTATAGTTAAGTTTCAAATGAATGCAAAACAAGCTCAATTTATTCGAAAAACTGAAAATGCTCGAAATTCTCCATGTTTTCACGCAAAATTAGAGTCATTTTTATGATTGTTCACGTTTTTGTTGACATCTTTTTTTTTGCACTTTTAAAAACTTATTTTTCAAGCTTTTCAGCCGGATTTTCGTGGAAAATGAATGTTTCCAGCGTTCTTTTCATGCCAAAGAACCCTTTATTGAAAACATGTAATTTCGAAGAGATATTTCAAGTTTTCAGAGCAAACTTTGAGCTCAATTTTCAGCTCTCCGCGCAGAGTTTCGTAAAAGTTAGAAGTGGGATGTTGATCAGCATGAAAAACTCTATCGAATGGCATATGTCTCATTCCGAAGTTCGTTAATAACTACTTGCATCTCCCTTGTAAGTATTTCGGTTATAATTCAAATTCAGATTTTTTTTGAATAAATATGTTGACATAATGCGCGTAGAATTCAAAAATCATTATCACATTCCCTGAAAATCGCTCGTTTTTATCGTGTGGTTGAACAAAAATATTACTTTTTAAAGTTTTTTTTTCAAAGTTTTCAGCTTTCAAATCTTTTGTATTACTGAGAAAGAGCGATATTTTTCCTACGAAATGCTTTTTTGAATGAATTTTCTCGTTCAGTTTGAAGTGAGTTATGATTTTTTGAAGTTGACACAACATTTTTTCTCGGAAAAATCCCGATTTCTCTTTTTCTTAAAACATATTTATCATATTTGAATGTGCTAGGTGATTAAAATTATCTATTTTTCTGATAGCTTGAAACATTTTCTGGTTTTGTGAGCGTCAAAATGTTGAACCCGGATCAAATACGTTTATCATGTTTTATTTAGTTTCTTGTTTATGAGATTTGGTTGGTTCACATTCATCAATCGGTTTCTATCAAAAACGAAGACATTCTCATATTTTTCTTTGAAAAAAGTATTCTGTTTCAGAAAAATTTTAATCGCTAACATAACAGAGCTAATATACTAAATTCTAACCTTGAAAAATCGGTTTTTTGTTCAGTTTGAAACGAATTTTCAGTTATTTTTGCAAGACTATTATTCAGAGCGTCAAATGTTGAACTCGAATCAAATACATTTCTCATATTTTATTTAGTTTTTTGTTTATTAGAATGTTGTGATATGTAGAACAAAGTTTTCAATTTTTTCAGTTTCAAAAGTGGGGTTCTTTTATCGATTTTATGAAATCTAATTTAGAAAAGTTTCAATTGCTAGCATAGCAGAGCTAATAATATACTGAAATAAAATCTTTAAAATCGAACTTTTGTTTAATTTCAGCGAGAATTCTATTAAACTGAACCCCGAGAAAATACGTTTCAAAATTTTCATTTTGTTCCTTTGGCTTCATAGTAGTTTACTCTTGAACAACTGAAAATTATAACCCTAATTTTTAAATTTACCAGAACTTAGGAAATATAAAAAACCAGAAAATTCTTGCCTGAAATCCAAGATCATAAAAAAACGAATAAATTCAGGATTAACCTTGAAAAATCTAAGTTCAGTTCAATTTCAGACAATAGTTTATTGAGTTTTTTCTGAACTCGAAATAAATACGTTTCAGGTTTTTCATTTGTTTTTTACTAGTTTACTCTTTTTTCATTTTCGCTGACAAGTGTTTTAAAAACCTAAATTTGCAAGAAAAAATCAATTCAATTGTCTGAGAAAAAAAAACGTTCATTTTCAGAACAATGCGAAAAATGCGCAAAGCTTATCGAAAAAAGGACTTCTTCCTGAGAACATGTTCGGAGAAACAGACGATTTGGAGGTGATTGATATCCCCGCACTGGAAAATCTTATGAAAATCGACCCAAAGATGTTCGATCCATCGGCTGAGCTGAAGAAATTGTTGGGAAAAGCGTTTTCTGGAACGGGAGCGAATTCGGGAGGCGGTGGATCGAATGTGAGAGATCCGAAATTCAAACCGCCGGGAAGAATTGTGAAAATGAAAACGAGTTGGCCGATGGTGAAAAATATTGGATTGACAATGGTGCATGATAAAGATGAGAAGGATATCAAATGGTTCAAATTCGTGCATAATTCGAAGTATGAAGGATTGGAGCGGATGTATTGGCTGGCTGAAGATTCGATGAATATTGGAATAGTTCAGGAGATTATACAGGATTCTTGGTATCATTTGAATTCACAACTTATGATGTCGAACATGTATCGAATGCAAGAGGATGTGACACAGGCGGCGGATTTTGTTGAGAGAGGAATCTTCTATTGTGAGCAGATGTTCGCCTCGCAGTTCCAAGTGGGGGGTTTTTTTTTGTTGCAAATTTTAACTTCAAAGTTGTGAAAAATATTGACTAAAATGGTCCAAAATGAATCAAACAAGCATTAAATACATTGAAAACGCTTCTATAATCATAGTTTCAGTATTAATTTCCGAAAAATTGTGCATTTTAAGCCTGAAAATAGCCAGTTTTTCAGTTACCTGGGTATTTTATGTTTCTAATTGTAAGAAAAGTTAATGGCTAATTTTCGAAAAATGTTCAATCCTTGAGATCTTATTGGACTCTGATTTTGTGCCTGTTATAGCTCTAAAAACTAACTTTCAATCTGGATTTCAGTTGAATTTAAAGATTTCTTATTTGAAAATGACCCAAAAACTCTAATTTTGAATATGAAACTTTGCAGTTGTTACCAAATGAATCACAAAAAACATTAAATACATTAAAAAAACTTTCTATAACCATAGTTTCAGTATTCATTTCAGAAAAAATTGTGCATTTTAAACCTGGAAATAGCCAGTTTTTCAGTTACCTGGGTATTTTATGTTTCTAATTGTAAGAAAAGTTTATGGCTAATTTTCAAAATGTTCAATCCTTGAGATCTTATTGGACTCTGATTTTGTGCCTGTTATAGCTCTAAAAACTAACTTTCAATCTGGATTTCAGTTGAATTTAAAGATTTCTTATCTGAAAATGGCCCAAAAACTCTAATTTTGAATATGAAACTTTGCAGTTGTTACCAAATGAATCACAAAAAATATTAAATACATTAAAAAACCTTCTATAACCAGAGTTTCAGTATTAATTTCAGAAAAATTGTGCATTGTAAACCTGGAAATGCCCAGTTTTTCAGTTACCTGGGTATGTTATGTTTCTAAGAAAAGTTTATGGCTAATTTTCAAAATGTTCAATCCTTGAGATCTTATTGGAACTCCGATAAATCAGAAACCTATCGAATAGAACTGTTATAGTTCTAAAAAAAAACTTTTAATCTCAGTTTCAGCTTATATGAAAAAACTTCATAGCTGAAAATGTTTGAAATTTAAACTATTCAAAATTTACACATTTTCACCATGTTCTGAAATTAATATATGTATATATTCACGTTTCTTAATTTTAAAAATTAAATTTTAAAAACTTTGAAGACTTTGAAAGATTGATTTTTATTGTTTCAGTCATTCTCCTGAAAACATCGCTTCAGATTTTCATTTTAAAAATCGATATTAACCAATTTCCATAAACCAGGTTACAGTTTTGATGTCATTTCCGGAGTAAAACTAGGACTCCAACCTTGATTTTGTGCCTGTTATAGCTCTAAAAACTAACTTTCAATCTGAATTTCAGCTAAATTAACAAAGTTTTGTCTGAAAATAGAAAAACAACGCTTCAATTTAAAAAATCCACATTTTTCTTAATTTTAAGTCGATTAAAAAAGCCGTTCTCCTGTAAATATCGCTTCAGGTTTTGAGTTAAAAATACATATAAACATATCCCGATATCTTTGTCCAGTAGAAATTCAGACGTAAATTAGAACTAAGGACAGTTTTCAATACTTTGATATATATTCGAGTCTCCTAAATTTAGGGATAAAAAATTGATTTCTAAAAAAGTTTCATAAATAATCAACTTTTATCACAGCCGTTCTCCTGGAAGCATCGCGTCAACTATCTGGAATATGAAAACCGAGCCTTCTACCTTCTCCTCCATCGTCATATGTTGAATGCGATTCATAAGCGATGCTTTGAAACCGCCTTGAATACGGCCAAGTTCATCTTCAAAATGGATCCGCAAAGTTAGTTGTTTCCCTAAGTTTTCTTGCTTCAAAAATCTGTTTTTCTAGGAGACCCGTTGGCGATCCTAATTCTCATTGACACCATTGCTATTAGAGCTCGACAATATACTTGGCTGCTCCAGTTCTTTGAGTCGGCTCTTGAGTGGAAGAATCTGATGTACCTTCCGAATATGGTCTATTCTTTAGCGTTGGCTAAATTCAACTTGGCTAAAACGCCGATTCAAAAAGAGGGAGCTAGTGATGCGTTGGCTGTTGCGATTCGCCATTTCCCGTCTGTCGTCACCGAGATTCTTGATGAGCTCCAGATTCATCCCGACTCGCTAATTATGAACCACGAATTCTTCTCGAGTTTCGCTGCCAATCGAGAACCGGATGGTTTGAAACAGTTGACGAAGATTTATGTGAAACAGTCGGCTGAATTGTGGAAAAGTCCGGAGGTGTTGGAATGGTTGGAAACTGTGACGAGAAAAGTTGCGCAGGGCTCAAAGGATGAGCTGAAGGTGTGGAAGGAGAGGTATGCATTTTGGTTTTTGGAAAGAAACGAATAAAACTCTGAAAAATCTGTTAAGTTTTTCAAAAACCAAATTAACCACGTTTCACAAGCTTTATTTAATTTTCAATTTAAAAAATTAAATTAAATTGATTTAAATTTTAACTTCGTGCTTGTGAGAACTTATGATCACCTAATTTTACTTCGTTTATTGCAAATTGAAATCTATTTGAAACACAGAAAATTTTATTTAACCCGAAAAAAATTAAGTTTGTGTATACCATGTTTACAATAATCCCTGGATTTTGTTTCAAATTAGAGAATGAACCTGGATCTAATACGTTTCACATGTTTTGTTTGATTCATTTTTTTTGTGAAGTTTTTGGTTTTTTTTCTATTGATAACGTTTTCAACATTTTCTTATTAAGACTCCGGTTTTGATGCATATGCACTTAACTAAGTTATATTTAAAAAAAAAAACAGAGAATTCAATTTTTTACTAAGTAAATTAATTACGATTTTATGTATCATCATTTTTAATTACAAAAAATCCCTTTGTCAATTCTTACAACATTCCTCTTGAATGGCTCATTTTTGCATAATATCCTTTAAGTCGGACTTAGTTTCGGTACTTTGGCTTATCCTACGCCTAGATAGTGATGTTTTCTTTAAAGCCATGATTCACTGTTGAAGTAGAGGTCTAAAATGGAGAACATAAGATTTTGATGAACACGAAACTAAAAATGTTACGTGAAACATATTTGATCAAGGTCCAACACTCGACGGTGACAAAAAGCAAGAAATTTTTTAAATTCAATCATTTTTGTTGCAAGATATGTGTGGCCAAACTAGGAGTAAATGTTTTTACGCGAAAAAAAATTAATCTTTTTTGAAATTTTGAATTTTGTTTATGCTATCAAAATTTCAATCAAAAACAAAAAAGAAGTGAAATATGTAAAGCGTATTTGAACCAAGTTCAATATTTTAAAGTCAAAAACCAGGAAATTTTACTAAAATTTCGAGAAAACTACAATTATTGGCTTTTTGTGTAGTTCTAATTCAAAAATTGAGAAAAATCACCGTGTCAAAATTTTCATATGAATAGTTTTTGAATATTCAGTAGTTATAAAACCCATTTTTTGTTGTAGAAGTACATGTAGAAACAATTTAAATTCAATATTATCTATTTAATAATAATACCTTGTTTTTGAAACGTATTTGAACCGGGTTCAATACTTTCGATTAAAAACCAGCAAACTTTCCTAAAAGTTCGGAAAAACTAAAATTATTAATTTTTTATCACGTTTTACTAATTAAAAGTATTTATTTATTCAGGAATTCACAAAATTCACCTCTTCGAAATTTTTATATAAATCATTTCTGCTAAAATGTGTTTTTACAATCGAAACCAATTTTTTTGTTAAAAAAAGCATTTACAATTAAACGAAAATTGATAATATTACTGTTTCATATTTTTCATGAAATTTCACAATCAATTTTTATTCAATATATCTATGAAGAACAACTGAAAAAAATCGAAAAAGTATTATTTCAATCTATTTTTAAGTTTTAATAAACAAGAAATTTTTTAATCCAGCTATTTTCTTCAAGTTCGAATAATTTTTTTCTTTCCAGAAGAACCAAGCTGTTCGTCGGAATTGCTCCGAATATTCACCGCCTGTCATGTCTCCTTGGATATAGTGAGTCGAATTCACTCACCGACCCGATCCCACCACCAAAAGGACGAGCCAGATATCGCAGAGAGGATCATGTGACAAGAGGAAGTGATAATTCGTTTTTGGCTGGGCTGATTCATTCGTTATATCCGGATTATAATCCGGTAAGTGCTTTATTTTGACAAAATTTGGTGATTCAAAACAAGATTGGCAGAATTTTGAATCTGAGATCTTTGAATTTGGATAATTTACGTTTTAAATATAGGATTTGGTTGGCTGAAAATTTTTTTAAAAATTCTCAAAAATCAACCTAATTTCCAAATATTTCAAAATATTCGAAAATTATTCAAAACTATTTATCTAAACGGCAATTTTTTCATTCAAAACAACCTAAAATATGTTTTTAAAAATTCCCCGAAAAACTCTGAAAATAAATTTAAAAAAGTTAGTTGCAAATTTTTAAAAAATTCTCAAAAATCAACCTAATTTCCAAATATTTAAAAATATTCGAGAATTATTCGAAACTATTTATCTAAACGGCAATTTTTTTCATTCCAAACAACCTAAAAATACATTTTAAAGAATATGTACCCTGAAATACTCTGAAAATAGTTATAAAAACTTGGTTGCAAATTTTTAAAAAATTCTAAAAAATCAACCTAATTTCCAAATATTTCAAAATATTCGAGAATTATTCGAAACTATTTATCTAAACGGCAATTTTTTCATTCCAAACAACCTAAAAATACATTTTAAAGAATATGTACCCTGAAATACTCTGAAAATAAATTTAAAAAAAGTTAGTTGCAAATTTTTAAAAAAATTCTCAAAAATCAACCTAATTTCCAAATATTTCAAAATAATCGAAAATTATTCAAAACTATTTATCAAAACGGCAATTTTTTCATTCAAAACAACCTAAAAATACATTTTAAAGAATATGTACCCTGAAATACTCTGAAAATAGTTATAAAAACTTGGTTGCAAATTTTAAAAAAATTCTCAAATAAGACTCTAATCTTTCAAAAGTACATAAATTGTAATTTTTTTCATTCAAAAATGTTTTTTGATGAACTTTGTTTAGCTTAATGAGCAGATTGTTGATTCTATGTTTTTTGAACTTCAAAGTACATTTCCTTGTTTTTGAAAATTTAACGTTTCACATGCTTTATTAAGTTTGTTGCTTTTAGAAATATTATAATAAACGGCTGTCTCACAATTTTGAAAATTAGAATATTTTTTTTGTGAAATTTTGAGAATGCTAATCGGTAACACGCGCTCAATTGATAAACTATAAATTTTTGCTCCAAAAATGGAGTTTAAATTAATTTTGAATGTTAAATTCGAATTCTACGTATAAAACTATTCCATCAAACTTTTCATTTCATGATTTTATAATTTCGGGAAGCTTATTTTCAAGTGGGAAGAAAACTGAAATTAGAGTAACTTGATAATTTAAACTATATATATATAGTAAATTTTTAACTATATACAGTAACCCATCTTCATTCTAGGATGAAAATCTTGGCGAAGCGGTGAATCGAAATGTTGGTGGCCTCATCGGTCGACTTCGAAACATGCTCCAAAGAGATGCTCCTGAACAGGTTGTTATCGATCCGGATGAGTTGATGAGACAAATTGTCGAAGAAGAAGAAGAAGAGCAAAATGGGCAAGAGGGTCAACATCAGTGATTTTGTGATATTATCATTATCTAGTATTTATGTGAAGGTCATTTTTATTTTTATTTATTTAAAGGCACAAAACTTTTTTTGTTGTATTTCTTTCGTCGATTGAAGAAAACCCGCTGCCAGAAGATATGTCGGAGTGTCGTTTGGATTATTATTATTGATATCATTGTTGTTATTTCTCTGGTCCCATTAAATGTGCGCTTATTGATGGTTTGAGCATTTCGAACAGAATGACTAGGATTATGACGGCTGATATGTATAAGGTGAGCACCAGGGTTAGCTCGGTTCTGAAAAAAACAAAAGAAAAATTGGGTTTTTAGCAAAATTATGGGGAAGCACGTGGAATTTAGGGCTTTTTTTTTACTTCAAAAAGGCTTCTTTTGAGCCTAAATCGGCCTACTAAACTTTTAAATGAGCCTATTTTCAGTTGAAATGGGATCTAAATGGCCCCATTTGACCTGGAAATTGGGCAAAATGAACCAATACGGTGTACGAATGGGCTCTTCACTTCAAAAGGGGCTTTTTTGGACCTAAATCGGCCTACTTGGCCTCAAAATAAGTCATTTTTCACCAAAATTCATACGTTTTAAGCAAAATTATGAGAAAAAACTTTGAATTTCGGGCTTTTTCACTTCAATAAAGGTTTTTTCGAGTCTAAATCGGTCTATCTGGGCTCGAAATGAGCTCATTTTGGGTTCAAATATGACCTAATTGGGTTCCAAATAGGCCCATCTTGATTAGGACATTTAGCAAAATGAACCAATGTGGTCTAATAATGAGCTTTTTCACTTCAAAAGGGGCTTATTTGGGTCATAATCGGCCTCAAAATAAGTCATTTTTCACCAAAATTCATACGTTTTAAGCAAAATTATGAGAAAAAACTTTGAATTTCGGGCTTTTTCACTTCAATAAAGGTTTTTTCGAGTCTAAATCGGTCTATCTGGGCTCGAAATGAGCTCATTTTGGGTTCAAATATGACCTAATTGGGGTCCAGTAGGCCCATCTTGATTAGGACATTTAGCAAAATGAACCAATGTGGTCTAATAATGAGCTTTTTCATTTCAAAAAAGATATTTTTTCGGACCTAAATCGGTCTACTTGGGTTCAAAATGCGACTCTTTCGTTCACTATAATTCTCATTTCAAAAAATCCCATTTTCTCTCCATTTACTAATGCACTTTTTATGACAGTAATTAAAGGCGCATCCTGATCACCCAAAATTAATGAGTCCAAATGTGCTCCATGGATAAAATTAAGAAAAAAAAACAGTACCTGGTCAACGTGACACCAACAACCTCTTCTTGTACACGGAATTTTGTTCGTTCTTCTTCTGCAAAAAAATCGATATTGGGAAATGGTTAATTTAGGGATATGGATTGGGACCTTATGGGGGTATATATATATGGCTCCTTTTGGGACATAGGGTGGAACCTTTCGGGGTTGGGACCTTTTAAAGTTATTCATTGGTGCTTTTCGAGGACATAGATTGGAACCTTTCAAGGCCCAATTTCAGACTTAAAAGAACGTAGACACCTGGAGATATAACAAATTCTATTCATTTCATAGGTTTTCAGAAAAACACTTCAAAATCGTTTTTTCGCCACATTTTCATGGTGTTTGCACACAAAACACTCCCTTTTGCCAAAAAAAATTGAATAAAAATGTACTGTAGCTACTGTAACTGATCCGTTATGTTTAAATGGTGTTTGCACTCAAAACACACAGTTTGACGGAAATGTTTACAAATCGTAGGAAAAACCACCTTGTTTCTCTATGGTTTTTTGATTTTTTTAGTGTGGAAAGTTGATTTTCTAATTGGTTGGCCTAGAAAAATGAAAAGTTGTATTTCTAGGCCACATGAACAAGTTTGCTCTAATGCAAAAACGGAATCGGCTTGAAAATTTGAAATATTATTTGCATAACATAAAAACTCATAAAAGGTTATATTCGCCTTTGCCAAAGAAAATTGAATAAATATAAAACTACTGTAGCTGACAACAAACACCACATTTGACGCGCAAATCTTTTTTTTTCATTTTACCCGGTCAAATCAACATTTTCGGATCATATTTTGGGAACTTTGGAACCCTATTTCTCACGTATCAAAGGCGGTCCTAAATTGACATTTGAATTATGATAAAGTGTCCTCGTAATCGATGACGTGTGCATCATTTTTACATGACAAAAAATCTGCAAAATCTCGATGAAAAATAGTGAAAACGAGACTATAAAAAAATATATCCGGTTTTTTTTGCTTATCAAAACTATAACTAGCTATAATAATTTCAGTCAAGATATGCAAAAAAAAATGAGAGAGTGAGAGCGGATTAGGGCGGGGATATATGAAATTATCGATTTTTTGAGGGGTTTTTTGAAAATGGAATGGGAAAATTGATATACTTGTTGTGAGAATGCACTTTTATGGGAGAAATGATTTTTTTTTCATTGGAAAATGCCTGAAAATTTTTGAAGTTGACGTTGAAAATAATAGTTAGTTGCAAAAAAAGGGGTTTTTTTTTGGTGAATTTGTGATAACCTAATTTTAGCGCTTAGAGTAGATTACTTGATATTTTTGGTTTCGGCGCGAAAATTGGGGAATTCAAATTTTTGAGAGGTGGATTTTTAAAAATTCGAGTTTTGTAGCTAGAAATGGAAAATGACGAGTTTTGGCGACGAAAATGTGAAATTAAAATTTTAAAACTCGAACTTTCCCGCAAAAATTCAAACTTTTGAATTATGAATTCGAAACCAAAACATTCAAACTTTGCCACGTGTAACTTTGCGAAAAAAAATTGGAAATTTCAATTTTGTTTTTGAAACGTGGATTTTTGAATTTTGACGTTGAAACCAAAAAAATTCAAAATTATAAAATATTAAAAGTTGAATTTCCCGAGCAAATTTGTAAAATTCAAATTTCTGAAATTTGGATATTCGAATTTAGGCGCCAAAATTATGAAATTCAAATATTGAATTCTGCCACGTTTATGGTTTGGTCGAAAGAATGACGATTTCGAATTTTTGTTTTTAAAACTTTAATTTCACTGCCAAACTGTGAAAGTCAATTTTCTAGTTTTTGAAACGTGGATTTTGGCGGCAAAGTGTGAAATTCAAATTTTATGACGTGGATTTTTGAATTCTGACGTTGAAACCAAATAAAATTTAAGCACTTGATTTTCCCTGGCTGAATTCGAATTTTCGACCAATGTAATTTGGCGGTAAAAATTAAAATTTGAAAAATCTTGAAATGTAAACTTTCCCGCCAAAAATAAGAACCAAAATTTCACGTAGAAAAAAACATTTTACACACTGAATTTCGACACGTCGTTTTGATGATCAAAAGTCAAAAAATGGAATTTTGCCACGTGGATTTTTGGCGCCAAAACTTGAATATCTGTTGTTTCCATAAACATACTCATATCATGTACCAAAAAAAAAAAAGAAAACACATTTTTCATATTTTTGTCAGCGAGAAAAAAAGGTGTGTGTGTGTGTCGGAAGTTACGAATTATTTCATGCAAAAATAAGCACATTTTTGGCACGCCTACATTTTCAGAATTTGGGGGGAACCGAAACCCGGGTCCCATAAATTATCCAGCCACGCCCCCAAATATAGTTTTTTAAACTTACGTCCAACAACTCGACGCGAATTGAACATTTCTGTTTTTTTTTTCAGAAGATGAAGATGGGGGGAGACTGAAATTAAAGATATTATATATATTTTCAGACAAATAGACGAGATATTATAGAGAGTGCAGAGAGGCAGAGATTATATATGTTTTTTTTTTGTTGTGCAATGATTTTCTAATTGAATAAAGCTGTGTGAAAGGGATTGGAACGGAAAGAAAAAGATTTGGAAGATGATGGGAATCGAACCTGCGACAAGGGTATGGACGGCGGGCAAAAGCGCAACCGATTGCGCTATGGTGGTAACTGAGAGAAGGGGGAAGAAAGGTATAGACGTAGTTGATGATTTTTCGCGAAAAAACCTCGGTTTTTTAGAAAAGCTGTTTTTTTGACACGTGGCGTTTGTTGCTAAATTAAGAGAATCCTTTTTACACGTGGCTTTGAAGAAAAATCACGTTGAAAATCAATTATGTTTTTTTGTCAGAAGGAAAAAAAGAAAAAAGTTTCGCCGTCATGAGGAAACGAACACGCGACCTCTCAATTCAAAGGCGAGCGCGCAACCAGCTACGCTATCTAGGTCACTGGTGCAGCCGAGGCGAAGTACAGAGAAATGATCGATGGTTATTTTTTGTGGGTTAGCCGCAAAAAAATGACGAATGACGCGAAATGGGCTCTTGAAATGAACAAATAAACATTTGTGTATATGAAAATTGGCAAAAAATCTTTGAATAAAAGGGGAACCCCCTATGAATAATGGATATAGGGGGAAAAATTGAGCAAAGCGCAAAAAGCAAAAATACAAGAGGTATTTACAAAACTCATCCCGCCCCACACGTCTTTTCTCTTCTTTTTGTCTCTGTTGCTGTTCTTCTCAGGAAAGTGCAAATAAAACACAGAAAAAAAAACTTTTTTTTCTGGTCGTTAAACTTGTGTTGAGAGAAATCGCGAAATTTTCCCACTGGCCAAAGAATTATTTGATTTTATTAAAACTATGAACTGAAAAATGAAAAAGAAAAAAGAAAAAAGAAAAAAAAAGTCCGCCGCTATCGAGAATCGAACCTGGGTGTACAGAATCTACAAGTCGACACACAACCAATATACCACGTGTGCACTTTTTGAAAAAAGAGAAAAATGTCATCAAAGTTAGATGTATAATGTGTTTTAAAAAAGATGAAGAACGGATCGACTAAGTAACTAACTAAGTAAGTAAGAAGTAACAAAGTTAGATGTAATACACTTGGGAATTTTGACAAATTAATCTGAAGAATAAATATTTTACTTGTCTTATTTGAAAAAAAAAGTTATTTTCTCTGGCGCGCTCTCTCTCTATTTGATACACTATCTAAATTTTCAAAAAAAAAAAAAAAAAAAAAAACTTCGCGGGCATGGGGAATCGAACCTGCGCCCTCTCAATTTACAGACAAACGCGCATCCTGCTGCGCTATGCAGGCCACTGTTGCAGCTTGGGCCAAAGATATAGAAATGATCGATGAAAGTTGTCGCAACGGAATTTGAAACGTGGAAATATCGCATTCAAAAAAAAAATTTTTTTCGAAAAATGTCAAAAAAAGAACCAATTTCCGATCAAAAGTTCATTTTCTGAACGTCGAGCCTAAATTCAAAATCTGACATATCACTTTTTCAAAAAATAAGCGAAAAAAATAAATGTCTAATCTGAAAATTCGAATCTCCTTCTTTCCCTTTTCCTTTTTTTGCTTCCCCTCAAACATAATTCAAAGTCTTCCCTTCTCATTTCTCTAATCCTCTCAATTTCACACACTCTCTCACCTTCTGAATTATAAATATCCGTCAAAAGTAGATGATAACTAATAACTCCAACTGCTGTTTTTATCATCTTCATCGATTTTTGTTTTCTTGAATTCTCTTTTTTAAATTTTAATTAGATGTATTGTTTTGTTTTTTAAAACATATGTAGGTGGGAAAAGAAAAAAAAAAAGAAAAAATTGTTCGCCAACATGGGGGTTCGAACTTGATCTCCTCCACGAGAGTGATGAATTCGAAAACCACAACGCTACCAATATACTAGACGTGTTCGTGCTGCACCCATTGTAGATTCCATAGAGTATTTCGGTGAGAAGCTACAGTGCCCCATGTATTTTCCTCATGTCTCTCTCCATTTTCGCTCAAACAAAAAATAGCTGCGCGCATATTTTCAGTCGAAAAATGGCAGACGACGAGCAACGTCTCGTACCCATCACCTCCTTCGATTTTCTCGTCAAAAAATCACCGACGAAATCCAAGAAACCAACCTCATCGAAGTTCTCGAAAGAAATGAAGAAGCGACACTTTCGAGTCATCGATCGACAGGTTAGCCATTGTCCGTCCAGAGGGGATTATGCTTTATGCTCCATGAACAAAAAAGTAGTACCTATTATTGGAGGGGGGAAGCTAGCTAGAGAGAAAAAGAAGAATAGACAGAGCTCACAAAGCCCATCATTATCTTCATATCACCTAGGTTTTTGTGGTTGAAAAAGTTATTATTGATTTTGGCCAATGCTTCAACCACCTTCTTCTGAAGAGGCTTCTTCTTCTTCTTCTACTTCTTCCTCTTCTGAAGTCACTAAAAAAATCCGATTCACTGCTAAACATCATTGGAGACGATTGTCTGATATTGTTGATGGGGTTGGTTTTCAAAAAAAAAAAAAAAAAAGCTTTGTCAGTTGCGGGCTTCGAACCTGCAACGTTGGCTGGGGCCGCAAATCAAAACGCAACCACTACACTAACTGTGCTGATGAGTGACAAGGGTTGAATTGCATAAAGAAGATAGTTGCTTTTCTTGGGGCGAATTTCGAAAATTCAAAAATTGAAAAATAGTTTGCTGGATGTAAAAAACCTATTTTTCATGAATTTTCAATAGTTTTCGAACAGAAATCGATAACTGTAAAAAAGTAAACACGCGACGCAACCGCAACGCGCAACTATATGAAAATTTCAAAAAAAAAAAAACGTGTTTGTTCGCCGGAGCGCACTTGAACCCATTTTTTCGAACCCTGCAGTACTCCAATCAACCTGCACATCGTAGAAAAACTATTCTCAACAAAAAATGAGCACGCAACGCGACCGCGACGCGTTCGAACATCAAATATGATTACAGTACTTCAACCAACCTGCACATCTTATACAGTTTGATATGCAGGTTCCTAGATTACTGTAGAATTCACAAGAAAGATTTCCAGAAAGTCAGTAAACCTCAACAACTCGACGAATCGGAATGGAAGTCGCCGAGAAGTGAAGACAGTTTCAAACTGTAAGCGACCTACATCTCCCGAACCACCTGTTTCTCTTGTTCATTACAGAACTGCACCAGGTCCTTCCACATCAGCCCACATAGATTCACCGAAACCTGATCGATCGGGTGGAGTGATTATCCAGATTGATGAGGCGGATGATGATGGAGAATTCCGGCGAGTTTCGAATCATAACAATGATGATGAGAGATTGAATGCGTCGTCCCTTGGAATTTCATCATCGTCCAGGTCAAATAGTATGATTGAGGATGATGTGAGATCGCAATTGTCGTATATTATGAAGGAGAGATTGCATAGTTTGGCGAAGGAGGTTGGTTGTTTTCGATTGGTGTGGACGCTGATTAACATGCCGTGTTTCAATTTCGCAAAACGAGATACCTAATGCACAATTTTCAGCCTTGAAGTTCACTCTGAAAATACAAAAATCTCTTTTTAAAAAAAAAACATGAAAAACTGGGACTAGACTTTAGGGTAACTTTTTCTCTTGAAAACATCTAGATGATTAGTTTGATAAAAATAATAATAAAAATATTCATTTCGTTTTTCTGTAAGAATTTCCAGGTTCTGAAATTTTCAGCCTAATTTACAAGGGAACCTTCACATTTGGAAGTGGGACTTTCAAATGAAACATATATAGTCTGGTAGTTTTCGATGCGCTAGAAACGATCCTGTAAAAATTAGCTGCGTTTCGGTCAGCTGAGCTCCAAAAAACATGCTCCAAAGTTTCACGATTTTTTCACCATTGCATAAAAAATAAAACATCGAAATAGTGTAAACAATTAAGAACGGTGCAAAATGTGTTGAGGTGGCGCAGCCGGGAGGAGGAGGTTGCGTGGAGTGGATGGTTGTGTGTTCGATCCCTGCCGCATGCGAAACTTTTTTCTTTTTTTTTTTGAAACACGTGGTTACTGTAGGAGAATAAATTCCGTGTAAACACCCACGTTGTTTCTCGGAAAAATCAATATTTTAAATATTTTTTTTTAATTTTTACAATTTTTACAGGATCGTTTCTAGCGTATCGAAAACTACCAGACTATATATGTTTCATTTGAAAGTCCCACTTCCAAATGTGAAGGTTCCCTTGTGAAATTATGTTCTAAAAATATACAGAAAAAAAACTGCTCAGAGTAACTCAACTTGTACAAACCCGTCTTAACAATCAGTGAATCTTGGATGATAATATTCAAGCTGCCTTAGTTTATTCTTGAGATCGAGTAAGACCTGCAGGTTGGTCAAAGTACTGTATGCCATGCTAGCTTTCAGTTCTTGTAAGCCAATATTCAATAATAACACGATCAGAATTGATAGTTATATTTTTCTAATGATAGCTTTATGGATAAGTGAAGACAAAAACGGGAACTACAGTAACCGGAGATCCAATCTGACCTCAGTTTGAGAAAAGAGGTCCAAAAGTGCTGTGAAAAGTATTAGTAGCTTGGAAAGGGATGTCAAAAAGTAGTAAAACGGTCCAAAAAGGTATAAACTTACTTTTTTCACACCTTCCAAATTAGACAACTACCCAATTTTAAAAATAATTTTCTACACTAAAAATATCAGTCCTAGTTTAAGTTTTAGTTCAAGTTCTAGCTCATTTTCTAGCATGGATCGTAGCTAAGGTTCCAGTTCACGTTCTACCTCTCGTTCTAGTCAATGTTCTAGCACAGGTAATAGCTCAGGTTATAGCTCAGGTTCTAGCTCAGGTTCTAGCACAGTTCATAGCTCAGGTCATAGCTCAGGTCATAGCTCAGGTTCTAGCTCAGGTTACAGCTCAGGTTCTAGCTTAGCTTCTAGCTCAGGTTCTAGCTTAGGTTCTAGCTCAGGTTCTAGCTCAGGTTCTAGCTTAGGTTCTAGCTCAGGTTCTAGCACAGGTCATAACTCAGGTTCTAGATCAGGTTCTAGCTCAAGTTTTAGCCAATGATATTTTTAGTGTAAATTTTTAGTGTGAAAAATCAAAATAAAATAAACAAGCTTTTTCGCTCTATTGAGAAGAAACAATTCGTTTTGACTAAACCACAAGTTTATGGCGTTTTTCACACAATTTTTGAAAAAAAATAAAACTATTCATTTAACTGTCTAGGTGTCTTTAATGTTCGAAAAATCAGAGCCAAAATATCTACCAAATCCTCCTTTAAAACCACCCAACCTACGCCATACAAAATACTTCTGCTAATGACTGATTCTTCCTCCTATTTCACCCCAAAAAAATGGAGCACAAAATACAACATATGAAATGTCTCATTCAGTTGAGTAAACATCTCTATGTATAACAAATATACATTGAAATTGATTTTTTTTTCAAAACTGTAAAGATGGGAATCAAATCAGAAGAGACCTACCAGTTGAAGAGAAAGAAACAGAAGATGAAAAGAAGATAAGAATCAGGAGAGATTGGGTACATTGTAGCGTTTCACTTCAGAAGTCTTCGGAAGTTACAGGGTGTGGGGGATAAAATGTATATATACTACTTTAATAGGGGAGGGGTGAACTATGAAATCTGGTCAGTGATGTTCAAAACACTTTTGAGCATGAATAAACAGTGAGTGCAAACTACGTGACTTTTCCCAACAAAAAAAATTGCAAATGCTCGGAGAAAAATCGGCAAGCTTGCGACAGTTTGTCGCAAACTTGCGACATTCGGCTGTCGCAAGGCTTGCGGTGTTCTTGCGCCAATAGTCGCAAGCTTTGCGACATCTAGCAGCA